>CM077345.1:4058884-4466495 GCA_039655645.1 Ammopiptanthus mongolicus
AAGAGCTGTGTCTTTCCCTAATCTTAACTTTTATACATAAAAAATCATAGTTTAAACAGTAGATTTGTCATTTCTTTTTTTATAAATTTAATTAAAATTACCACTTTCTAATAATACGATTTTAAAATGTTGAAGAAACAAACAAAAATTCACATCTCATTTTTTTAGTTTGATTTTGATATATTGTTCGTATAAAATATTTAACACGATCAACTAATTATACTTTGCTATGTGTGTGACTTCAAATGTGATTATTATAAGAGTTAAATATATTTAATGATGTGATAATACATGTTGGACTAATATTATAATTTTTTTTATAAGAACAATGCATTATAATTTAATTAAATTTTTTAGCTAACAAAATTACGTGATAGTTAAATATAACTTTGGTTTTAGTGTAAGTTTTGTATCCAAGCATAGGTTTTGTTTTGTGTATTTTTGTGTTGATCACGTTTAGTTTTGTGAATCTTGACTTATCCATGGCAAGTTATTTATGGTAAGGAGTGAGAATAAATCAGACTCTACATTAAAGATATATAGTATAGCTTGTTGTTTTTGCCTACATAAATCTAGCTTATTTTGTAAACAAGCATAGTCCAAATTTTTTGAAAGATCAATTTGATTATAAACATGTGAACCTATAATTCATCCTACTTCTCATAAACTTTTCACAAAAGTATCATAACTTAATATCTATCGCATAAAAGAAAAAAATGAAAGAAAATCAATTAAAAATTATGAAAATATGTTCCTGTCCAATGCACTATAAACTGTTACCCCAATAAATAAGTTCAGTACTTTTCTTTTAGTTGTTGGGCTGTAAATTTAGAATATTTGTATACTCTATGTGGTCTTTGATATTTCTTTTTCTCCTCTATATATTATGTCATTTCTTTTGGTAATTCGCTGTTTTCTTATCTAAATATTATAACCCAAATCCATGACGTGTAGTCATGGAACATGGTTATCGGCATTATCCTGATTTTGCCGAGTTTAGATCCAAAGAATGTCAAACTAATTTATAGAGTGATAAAGAGTTTGGATCCATTAAATAAATGATTAGAAATTCGATTTCTGACTTTTATATATGAATAAAATTTGATTGAAAAAGATCAACCCTTAAATATGATCTAATATTTCACAGAATTAGTCTTCGCAATTATGCGCGAAAAATACCTTTAAAAAAAAACTAACTTATAAAAAAGTACTTGTAGATTTTCATAAAAAAAAAAAACAAAAAAGGTACTTGTAGATTATATATTTGATTCGTTAAAACAAATCTAAACCAAACATAAACTAATTCATTATTCATTCCTTGATGAGCTCTGCAAACACTTGGTGGGGCAAATAAGAGGAATAGTAATAAAAGCAGTAAGGAAGGAATTCAAACATTGCGATTTTCCAAGTTGTGGTGGTGACCGGCACCGATCCATTATAATATGAAAGAACCTGAAGTTTGAATACTTGATTAAAGTCTTATTTATATTTAAATTGTTATTATTTTTATAAGTTTAATTTTGATATATTATTTGTGTAAAATTTTTTACATACTTAAATTAATTAATCACAAATTATTTTATGTGTGACTTTTAAGATAATTATTATAAAAGACAAACATTTTTATTGATTTTTTTGTTACAACATTTTTATTGATTTGATATTCATAATTGATTGATAATATAAAAGCTTACACTAATCATGGATATCAATTACATCATATTTTTATTAGCAAACTTGTTTATAATTATGTATTATTATCAAAATAAAGTTTTTATATTATTAAATAATCATGAGTAATTGTTTTCAATGAATGATTGGAATGTGTTGTATTTAATGGATAGAAAACTAATATATTTAATTTTTTAATTAACAATGATTTGTTTTATTTTTTGGTAAAAAATAATGATTTGTTTTAAATTTCTTAACAAGTGCACCTTAATTTAATTGCAATTTCAAATAGGGTTAAACATGTTTTTGGTCTCTCAAAAATAAATGGATTTTGGTTTTGATCCCTGTAAAAAAATTTCTTTGGTTTTCATACTTTTAAAATATGAAATTACTAATTTTGGTCCCTATAAAATAAGTAATTTTTGGTTTCGATCCCTGTAAATTATTTTTCTTTGATTTTCATCCCTTTAAAATTTAATATTACCATTTATAGTCCCTAACATTCATTTTAGGATAGATAAATATAATTCATTTTAGGGTTCAAGAATTTTTCTTGGGGAATCATATTCTAACATGAGATCACAGAAGTCATTGGCTGTCACTTGGGATAACCATATGATCTTCTGTTAGACACATAAGTAGTTAATCGATATCACACATCACACGATAATAGGGACCAAAAATAGTGATTTTAGATTTTAGAAGGACAAAAATCCAAAGAATTTTTTTTTTATAGGGACCAAAACCAGAATTCGTTCATTTTACGGGGACTAAAAACATATTTAACCATTTCAAATAAACATTTGATATTGAAAATAGTAATTAATTAATTAATCTAAAATAAAAGATGTTCTCCACCCAGCCCGCCAACACCACCCAAATCTATTTGATTTTATTTTATTTTAGAGTAAAGACCTAAATTCGTTCACGATAAAAAATCATGTTGATATTTTGGTCTTTCAGAAATGAAAAATAACAATTTAGTCTTTAAGAATGTAAAATGCGAGTCAAAATAGTTCCTAATAAAGACTAAAATGTTCCTAAAAATTTTCTTAAAAAGAACCAATTTGACTCATATTTTATATTATCAAATTCATATTTTCATTTAGGGATCAAAATATGACCGTCTTTTTTTGATGAAGACTAATTCCGAGGCAAATTTTTCAATATATCACTATTTCAATTTTTATTTTTCAAACTACCACCCTTTCCAAATTATATACCAAACTACCACCATTTTTAATAATACTGAGAAGTCTCCTTTGGTGGCCACGACTTCTCAACATGATTTGGGAAAAAATTTTTGTCACACCCAGCTGGGAAGTCTGGTTCTTCACCCGTCTAAGCCTTCGTTAGTCTGATGACTTTCATCCGTCTAAGCTTTCATGCTTTCACTCGTTTAAGCCTTCGTTCGTCTGATGACTTTCACCCGTCTAAGCTTTCAACCGTCTAATGAAGCTTTCACCCGTCTAAGTCTTCATTCATTTGGTGACTTTCACCCGTCTAATGAAGCAGACGAACGAAAGCTTAGACGGATGAAAGCATGAAAGCTTATACGGGTGAAAGTTTCATTAGACAGGTGAAAGTCATCAGACTAACGAAGGCTTAGACAGGTGAAAGCATGAAAGCTTAGACGGGTGAAGAACCAGACTTCCCAACTGGTTGTGACAAAAAAAATTCCCCAAATTAAAACCGACGTTAAGAAGTCGTGATTGAAGAACCAGACATCCCAACTAGCTGTGACAATTTTTTTTTCCAAATCATGTTGAGAAGTCGTGCCCTCCAAAGGAGACTTCTCAATATAATTTGAAAATAATAATAGTTTGATATATAATTTAAAAAATGAAAATTAAAACAGTGATATTATGATAAATTTGTCCTAATTCCAGCCTTCGATACTCTTCATTTTATTTTCTTGACCTCGTCTCGTGTTCCGTTTAGTGTCAGTGTCCTCTATTTCCTCATTCCAGAGACCAGAAAGGAGGAAAGGAAGTGTTGCACACGAGTTGAAAGCTGCCCTTTCTCTCACTCATTCTGATGAGAATCACACTTTCTCCTCACAAAATCAAAGGGTCCTCCTCCTCCTCCTGCCTTTTCATTTCTACCTTGGAACATTCTTTATTATCATTATTATGATTATCCCTTTTCAAATCAAATCAAATCAAAACAAAACCACTTACTGTTACCCGAACAGGTCACTCTCCCATTAATTTGTTGTCCCTCCAAAATGTATAAGAGCTGAAGGTTTTGTGTTCGTTCTCAAGCCGTTCGATTAGTCGCCGGCGTTTTCATGGAATCGGCGCCGTCTGTGTTTCACTCTTCGCTTTTTCATGGAGCTAATGGTGCCGCGTAATTCATGCACGCTCTCCACATTTCGTTGCAACCTTCGATTCGCCCTGTTCGTTTTCGAGGTAAAATGAACTCTGCTGCTTCATGAGTCTTTACTTGTTTATTATTTATTTACTTATTTTCAGTTCAAATTTGCTCTGTCGTTTAGAGTTTAGGCCTTTCTTAATCATCTGCTCAACTATTATTGGCTCCATCTAATTGGTCGCCGTAGATTGTAAGAAAACTATGAAGAAAAATTAATATCTGAAGTTTTTAGATTTTTGTTAGTTTAGTTATTTTTTTTTTTTTTTTTTTTTGTCCTGAAACAGAACCCGGAAGGTTACTAGGTTAGGGTTTTCTTCTAAGAGCAATGATTAATTTTGAAATTTTAGACTATTGTCAGTGTTGGCACTTAATCAGCTAAGATTAAAAAGTAATTTTGTTTGTAAGACAGAAAAAAAAAAAAAAAAAAAGAGATTTAATACCTTGTTACAAAGTTTGTACAAGGTTCACGAGTTTCTATTTTGATATCTTATCAGTTAAGTGTTTTTATAATGGTGTTTGAATACATTCCATATATGAATATAGACCTAGGGTTGCTCAAGTTTGATATATGCTAAACTTTTGCTTCATGCTTCAGACTATATTGATATTGGCATCGGTGGAAGCCAACAATGCAAAGCCCCACCAACACCAACCTCAATGGGGTGGCTCAGAAAGGAAAACTGAGAACATTACCTCACACTCTTGCATACATGATCAGATAATTGAACAGAGGAAGCGACCTGGTCGCAATGTGTATTCAATAACCCCACAGCTTTATGAGCCTGGTCTCTTGAAACCCCTTCAGCATAAAGGTAGGGCATTACTTGGATTGTCAACATCACCAGGGCCTCAAAAGGATGGAAAGAAACCTATTAGGATATATCTAAATTATGATGCTGTTGGCCACTACCCGGACAGAGATTGTCGAGAAATTGGTGATATTGTCAAAGTAAGTGTCTAATATGAATGACAAAAGAACCTATTTGGAATGTATACTATCTAGCCATAGCATTATGTTCTCTTTACCAATTATTTATTAAAAATAAATATTTAATTTTGTATGAACAGCTTGGGGAACCTCCCATGACTTCTCTTCCTGGTTTCCATTCGTGTAATCCTCATGGTAATCCTCCAATCTTTGGTGATTGCTGGTATAACTGTACTTCTGAAGATATCTCAGGAGAGGACAAAAAGTGTCGCCTTCGTAAGGTCAATTTTTTTCTCCTGTTAGTTTTGTTTTAATCCACTAACCACTTTTCCCTGAGAAAATTACTTGGTGTGGCGTCAGTCACGGCAGTGCATTATGTTTATTTGGGCTGTGTGGTGCTGCTAGAACTTATATTAATATTTAAATAATCATCAGCATAAAGATTGGATAGAGATATACCCTTGATGACTTGTTGCAGGCATTGGGTCAAACAGCTGACTGGTTTAGGAGAGCATTGGCCGTTGAGCCTGTCAAGGGAAAATTGCGGTTAAGTGGATATTCTGCATGTGGACAAGATGGAGGCGTGCAGCTTCCTCGTGGATATGTTGAGGGTACATTTTAATTGTTGCTGCATTGTAGTTCTTGTATAACTTCAACGTCAGATTTGTACTTATGAATTTAAGAGCTAACCTTTTTGTTTTCCTTCCCCAGAGGGTGTCCCTGATGCCGACTTAGTTCTTTTGGTGACTACAAGACCTACAACTGGAAATACACTTGCTTGGGCAGTGGCATGTGAACGAGATCAATGGGGCCGTGCAATAGCTGGTATATTATCCTAGAAATATATGTTGGTTTGAATTAATGAATTGTCATCTTTATCTTGTATTTGAGATGCCTCAAAACTGAAAGTATTTTTGTTTTTTAACAGGACATGTTAATGTTGCCCCTCGCCATTTGACAGCTGAGGCAGAGACTTTGCTTTCAGCTACTCTGATACATGAGGTTTGTTTGTTTTATTAAAATTTTAAATATAAATGAGATTGGAAGGATGGGAGGCAGTTTGTAGCAGTGTTCATCATATTTGATCTTTTATTTTTTTTTCCAGGTTATGCATGTACTTGGTTTTGATCCTCATGCCTTTGCTCATTTTAGAGATGAAAGGAAAAGGCGGCATAATCAGGTTTGGGCTGCCTTTTCTGCTATAAGATCATTGTGAAAAAGAAAAACAATTTAACAGTATATTTTATATATATGAAACATTAGTTTTCTACCAAAATTTTCTCTGAGAATTTTCCCTCACAAAGTATGAATTCTTAAATCATGATTACTTTTCCCATATTCACATTTAGGAGCTTCTCGTTGGTGTTGTCATTAGCACTATTATAATTATAATAATTATTATAGGTCGCTTTGTTAGACATGAAGTGTGATAAACATGAATGTTGAGTAAAATTTATTTTTGTGTTGGTGGAGAGTAGAGGCAAAAGTTTTAATGGTTCTGGTGAATGGTGGTTCTATATTATTTCTTTGTTTTTCCTTTAAAATAAATTGAGGCATTGCAATGAAAGGGAAAAATAATGAATAAACGATACCAAAAATTCCTGCCACTTAATTGACCAGCACATTTGTGTATCTGGTCTAATTTTTAGAACTATTCTCTGCTTTTATTTCCAATAAATGTGTTAAAAAAATTATTATTTCATCATTCCTTTCCATGTCAGGCATTTCAATAGCACAAATTTCATAATTACTTGTGGCCTTTGAAGGTTACCAAACAAGTTATGGATGAAAACCTTGGACGGATGGTAACACGTGTGGTGCTTCCTCGTGTTGTCATGCATTCACGATATCATTATGCGGTAATCTCTTGGGAACATTTTCTATTTTGATACTTTCAATGTCTTCTTTACTATTTTCATTTTTTAGGTGTCCTTCGTCAAAAGATTCAACAATGGCTGATGAGTGATTTGTTGGCAGGCGTTTTCTGGAAATTTTACTGGTTTAGAGCTGGAAGATGGTGGAGGACGTGGCACATCAGGTTTGTAATTCATCATATTTTTTTGTTAATAAATATGCCTATGCCGTCCTTTTCTTTCTTTCTTTCCTTTGGAATTTATTGCCTTGGTCATTTTGTTGTTTCCTCAGCGGGCAAAGGCTCAATTTCCATTTACTTCACAGTTAAAACTGCATTTTTTTTATCCAAAAAAAATCAATTTAATATCCCTTTACCTTTTTTTGTTTGTGAAATAACTTTCCTAAGTCCTCAAGGAGTACAAGTATGCCAAAGTTTATTTTGAGACTAGTGATTCCTGACTTCCGTGCTTGCAGTATCTTTTTTAAGAAAATTTGCTTACTTGATGTGAGTTTAACAGTTTAAACTTTACATGCGCAAAATGAAATATTAGATTAATTTCACCCTCTTTGTCAAGATTCTAAACGAAGGATTGGCCTTCCCCATCTCTGCTTTAAAATCTTGTCCCAGAGGTAGTTATGATAATCAAATAATGAAACTATGGCAACTATTGCTCCTCAGAGACACTGTACATGATTAATCCAAGATTTGTAAATAACATGCAGGGTCTCACTGGGAAAAAAGGCTTCTGATGAATGAGATTATGACTGGCTCTGTGGATACAAGATCTGTAGTTTCAAAAATGACACTAGCTCTTTTAGAAGATAGTGGATGGTACAAGGCCAATTATAGAATGGCAGACCGTCTTGATTGGGGTCGCAACCAAGGTACTGAATTTGTTACCTCCCCTTGCAATCTGTGGAAGGGTGCCTATCATTGCAACACAACGCAGTTTTCTGGTTGTACGTATAACAGGGAGGCAGAGGGATACTGCCCAATCTTAACTTATAGTGGAGACCTCCCTCTGTGGGCTCGGTATTTCCCACAAGCTAATAAAGGTATTGAGAATCATGTCTCCATTTATATATGTAAGGCAATGCTATTCAATTTGTACTGTTGATGCCTTTTATCTGTTTAAATTATCTTGGGCCATATTATTTGATATCAATGCTGAAGGAACTATCAAGAAATTGTTAACCCTTCGAGGCCATCACATTCTGATTGATGTGTAGCTGCTGCTTTTATTGTCCCTTTATACATCATATATTTTTCTTGTTGCTTTTCATTGGCGGTCATTGTAAATGTTTTTGAAAACCAAATGATTTGGCTGAAGTTCCACTATTCACTGGTTGTTGCAGGTGGACAATCCTCATTGGCTGATTATTGCACTTATTTTGTTGCATACTCTGATGGATCATGTTCAGACACTAACAGTGCGCGGGCACCAGATAGAATGCTAGGAGAAGTCCGAGGAAGTAACTCTAGGTCAGATTTTTGACTGCAAACTTATACCCTTGTCTGGTTTACATTTATTTTCTTCACAACATGGAAGTGTAGAATTGCTAATGTTTTTTTCCCTTTTGGATGCAGGTGTATGGCCTCATCATTAGTACGCACGGGATTTGTACGGGGTTCTATGGCCTTGGGAAATGGTTGTTATCAGCACAGGTGTATCGACAATTCTTTGGAGGTATGGTTGGAGTATCAATAACAAGTGAAACGTTGCCCTTTCTAAAATGCTATATTTCATTGGATTTTGACCTGGAACTCTTGCACTGCCTGATTCTCTAAGCTTTGCTAATGAGAATTTACGAAGGTCGCACTTTCTTTAATCTCTAAGAAATATATAGATACATCACATCAACTTTGATCCCTCGAATTAATGTGATGTACATACATTGCATTAATTCAAAGGAGCGAAGTTGATTGTTCAAAAGATGAATAGGTTTTTCTCAACTCTTATTGGCTTTTTCAACGTCGCGGCATGAGAAATAATATAAAAAATTTTTTGCTTGTATTCTTGATAAGGTGAGGATTTAATGGTTATTGATCCCACTTCTTCATTGATGTTATTTATTAGATATTAGATAATTTAGATTCTGAGGAGTTGATTATTTGTTCAATCTATCAACCATGTTTAAGTAGGACAATTTCTTCATTAGGGTTGGGGCAGTCTGCAATTGGACCTGCTTTTTTCTAAGCCTGTATGAATTGCATTCTCACCCATTCCCTCTTTTTCCTTTATCACACAATTCACTAATGAAGCATTATAACCTACAGGTTGCTGTGGATGGTATCTGGAAAGTGTGTCCTCAAGCTGGTGGAGCCATTCAGTTCCCTGGCTTTAATGGTTAATATTACTTGTCAATGTCTACGTATTTGTGTTAATTTCGCAATAAGTTGACAACTCACTCTTTATTATATTTTTCTATAGGTGAATTAATCTGCCCTATATATCACGAGCTCTGTAACACTGGTCCAGTAGCTGTGTCTGGGCAATGCCCTAATTCATGTAATTTCAATGGAGATTGTGTTGATGGAAAATGCAATTGCTTTCTTGGATTTCATGGTCATGATTGCAGTAGACGTGAGCTCTCATTTCCCACTTTATGTTTTAATTTATGCATTTGTTGTGCTTCAACCTAAGTTACCTTCTCTTTGGCAGTAGTGTGTAGTTCTCACTCTTTTCCTTTTTTAAAAATGCTTTCTCTTAACTTCTTCCAGGTTTCTGCCCCAGCAATTGCAATGATAATGGCATGTGCCTTTCCAATGGGATTTGTGAATGTAAAACTGGCTACACTGGCATTGACTGTTCCACTGGTACACTGATTTTTAGACTACATATTTGCTGCAAGATTATTTCTGTGTAT
Source organism: Ammopiptanthus mongolicus (assembly GCA_039655645.1). NCBI lineage: Eukaryota > Viridiplantae > Streptophyta > Magnoliopsida > Fabales > Fabaceae > Ammopiptanthus > Ammopiptanthus mongolicus. Next base: position 4,068,579 of record CM077345.1, read on the forward strand.
AAGGGATCTACATTTTTTACTTCTGACAATTTTTCCCCATAAGTTGGCGTGCACACTCTTTTCTTTTTGGTGGGGTGTGGGTGTGTAACATTAATTTCGCACCTTTTATTTGGGGGGTAAGTTCTTACTTTTTTTATCTAAAGGGTATAGAATATAGATAGTAGTTTGTTTGCTATATTATAAATGCAAATAACACCCATCTCGTACTTGATTAATGAAGCCGTTGCTTCCAAAGTAATAGGATATGGTAGGGATGAGCCTTTGATGAACGTTGGAATACTTGATTATATGTTATGTGTTGGGAGTTCCTTCTGGATAACTAACCTAAATCTCTTTTCTCTGATTGAGGCTTTGTAGTTTATGTATTTTCCCCCAATTTTTTAATCACAATCACATATTGATTAAAACAGATTCAATCTTGTTAAACAATTATTTTTCAGTGGGAGAGTCACATATCTATGAGAAAACTGAGTTTTGGACAGAATTGCTTGAGAGATCAACGCTCACCATTTGAATTTATATTAACATGCATACAAAACGGAATCCTCTGATTTTAGGGATTGAATAGGCTGATTACGGCACTTTCCTAATTTACACATACATACCTAATCAAGTATAATCAAATCTCAACAAATTTCAACATTGTATATGCCAGAATCCCAGAAACATAATTTGGTTATTGACTTGTTCGTGATACTACATGCAGCTGTGTGTGACGAGCAATGCAGCCTTCATGGTGGGGTTTGTGATAATGGAGTTTGTGAATTTCGTTGTTCTGACTATGCGGGATACACATGCCAGAACAGCTCCATGCTCCTCTCTAGTCTTTCAGTTTGCAAAAATGTGCTGGGAAATGATGTTTCCGGTCAGCATTGTGCACCCAGTGAGCCAAGTATATTACAGCAGCTGGAAGAAGTGGTTGTCATGCCCAACTACCACCGGTTATTCCCTGGTGGTGCTAGGAAGTTACTTAATATATTTGGAAGCACCTTCTGTGATGAGGCTGCTAAACGGCTTGCTTGCTGGGTAAGTTCTTTCTTTTCATACCAAGATCATTCTTTAATTTTGTTTGTTTCGTAATATTATTTTATTCTTAGTGATGCTCAACTTGAACTTCTGTTTCTCAATCTAGTTTCTTTTGCTTTTCTTCCTTCCCTAATTGGTTCACACATTATTATGTACTCCATGTGACATTCCATTCTAAGAAATCTGCAGTATATGCCTGAATTTTTGTTGCTTTGTAAGTTGTGTAATGATATGGTTATTTCATTAGCTGTGAGATAATCCTGACGTTTCAAGTTTCAATATGCCGATTCAAACATGTTTGATGTGCCTTTCTACAATGGTAGAAACCGAGAAAGATGAAACTGTAGGTCTTAACTGAATTGTAATGCTTTCTAACATTGTTTCTAGATATTAGAGCATAACTAGTAATGTTGCCTATTTGTCTGAAGAGCTTGGCACTTAATTTCCAGATCTCAATCCAGAAGTGTGAGAAGGATGGAGACAACAGGCTCCGAGTATGCCATTCTGCATGCCAATCTTATAATCTAGCATGTGGGACTTCACTTGACTGCTCTGACCAAACCCTTTTCAGCAGTGAGAGGGAGGGTGAGGGTCAGTGTACTGGCTCTGGTGATATGAAATTATCCTGGTTTAACCGTCTGCGAACTAGTTTTTCCCTGAGAAATAGTTCCTTGAAAGGAATATCTGTAAGATATAGGCAGCTTTAACTTGTTGTTTTTTATTTTTCTTTTGGGGATTTTGGTTTGTAATTTTTCAATCCTTATATTTAGGGGGGTTGCTTACTCATCCAAAATTGTTTAGGAAAAATTGGTTGGGGTTAAAGATTTGGCTTTCAAAGAGAGCCTTTTGTAGAGAAAATTGGGAGTCTAGGGAGGGGAAAGAGGAAAAAAAAGAAAGGAAGTTGAGATGGTTACCAGAGCTTTGGCCGAAGGCCTTCAATGGTAAATGAAAAGTTTCTGCTTCAACCTTTCTCTGTATATATTGCTTGATCTCTTATTTTTTTTCTTTTATATTTGGCACTGATTTATGTCTTGTTCAATTTATGTGTTTTTTTACCCACCGTTAGTTTAAAACCGTTCAAAACTGTCTTGGACTATGGAAAAAGCATGAAATCACCATAAGAAAATCAGCTGATCAGAATTATCTTTATGTTTAGCTCAAGTTATATATAAATGTGTTAAACCATAGTTACCGGGGATATGCATGGTTATGAAAATTTACCACAAAAGAAAAATGTGTTTAACGCATGACATGACTGCAGGTCATTTCGTTTTTGATTTGTAGTTGTGAATATACACAATTTATAATTCACGTAGTTTGAAGTTGTAATTTTATTTTTGATAGAAAGGTAGAAGTTAAGGATTTTCATATTAAAATTAAAATCTATAAACGTTAAGAAATATAGAATTGGTGATTTTTTATTGATAGATGACTTATGGCATAAAAAAATTATATTTACATCAAAAAGGTATAAGATTTAATTGTTATGTATTGTCAGTCTAATGTTTTTTTACACTGATAACCAATCAGAACTTGTTACATAAGTTAAAATATTTAATCTTTATTTAATCTTTATTTTAATTATTTTAAAAGTTTTTTATATCATGATTTTTGATGGGTTAGCAGTATAAATAACTTTTTAATGATGGTGAATAATAATTAAACTGTAGTATATTATGTTTATGTGAGAAAGTGGACAGACATTTACATTGCCATGTGACATGCTGCGAGACTATCTCCTTACTCCTTGAACTTTTTCGAATCAGATTTTTTAGACGTAATTCCAAATCAAATGTTAAGACCTCCCTTGTAATTAAAAACAGAAGGCCTAGCAAAATAATGTGTTGTATCTTGATTGAAAATGAATGCGATTGATATAAGGAGCAGTTCAACCCTGACGAAACTCAATGACCAGTAGTTCGTTTGTTTTGAGCTGCTTGCGTGTGTTTGGAAACACAGTTTAGCAGTTGGACTTGCGTTGGGGAGAGACTAGTATGAGTAGCTTTTACATTTCAAAAGCAATTATGAGGGTGTGGAACGTGGATCACTAATCTATCTCGCACTCGTTCCTTCCTTTGCACACCATCTCGCACACGAACCATTGATAAATATTTTTGCTTTAAAAACAAGGTGAGAGCAAAATAAAAAACTGCCGCATGAAGTTGAAGTTGACCAATCATCATTAACAAGTGCATTCACCTACTCGAAGAAAAAAAACGAATAATAATAATAATTCAATTACTCCTATATATCGTTTACATAAGTAATTACCACACCTATTAAAAGAAAATAAAAAATGACGCTTCAACTGTGATAATAGACGAATACAACCATCGACTATGCTTGATTAATTAATTAATATAATTAAAGAAAGAAACAAATGATATTGGTGAATGATGAGGACCAAAAATTATGAGGAACCGGTTGGACAAAATGTGATATGGTAATCGGAGTTAGAACAAGTGCAAGTACTGGAAGCATCATCGTAAGCGTAACTATAGGCAGAGGGGCACGCATTCTTGAACATCTCCGAGTATTGCGTCGGCCTGCAACTCTGTGGTGTTGAGTGCTCCCCGGTGCAGCAGAACTCCGCCGTGTTGAACGCCGCGCACGCGCTCTTGCACGCCACCACCGAACCCCCCTCGCCCGCTACCTGCAACTCCTTCGGGCAATGAGAGTTCAAGTCCGCAACACACCCCGCATACTGACAGTCACCGGTTCCACCGGTTGCCCTCACCCCCATGCCAACATTGTAACCGTCCACCAGGCTCACGTCGTAGAAGTCCTTCCCGTTGCTGGCGGTTCCGATGGTAAACTCCGCTAGCGTCACTGGCGGAGCACCTCCTCCGATGCACTTGAGTCCACCGGCGCAGTCTCCGGTGTCGCATTTTCCATTACCGGCGCTGTCGAAGTTGCAGCCGGTTCGGGCCCAGAAGCGGCCTGACCAGCCAGACGGAGCAGTGAGCTGAATTGACGATCCCGGTGGGAGGGGGAACCCGCCGTCGCCGATAACGGCGGCGCCGTTGCCAGAAAGAGTTCCGGGCCACAGAGTGTGACGGCAACGGTTTTGGAGGGTAAACACGGTTCCTGACGCTACATTGCCTACAAAACCATAATAATAATAATAATAAATAATAATAATAATTAAAAAAGAAACATGCATGAGAGAAAGAAATAGAAGAAATGATTTAGTAATTGACATGAATGAATGTAAAATGAGGGTTTAGTACCAACCTAGTAAGAGAAGAAGGAAGATGAATGGAGAGGTTTTTGAGTTGGTGGTAAGTGCCATGACTTTCTTTGTATTCGATGTCTTGCAGATTGATGGACAAGGTTGGTTGGCTTGCTTGGCTGGGAAGAATGGTCAATTTATATGTAGTTAGCGTCTCTTATTCCACTCCCACTGTGGCCTGTGTTTCATTTTGGTCAAAAATAATAATTAATAATTATAATTATAGGAGTAATTGGGCCCCTATCTTTCCGTGAGCAGTTTAAGATTGAGGGTCATCTTGGGATGGGACGTGCCAACATTCACCCCCCACTCTTTCCATTTTTTATCAATTCTGTTTCTTTGGTCTTACTCAAAGTCCTCAAATACATGATCGAGCCTGTTTGGTAAGGCACTTCAACGAGCTTATAGCGGATAGCTTATAGCGAATGAGAAAGTAGCCCGGTTTGATAAGTGTATCTGTCACGAGCTTATAGCGTTTTTTCACGAACTTATAGCGTTTTTTTCCAGACGCTACTTGAAGTAGCGTTTGAGCTTATAGCTTATAGCGTTTCATTTTTCTTTCCACTTTTATCCTTATTATCTTCATTTAATTCTACCTTTATTCTCTTCTCTCTCTTTTATGTAAAATCATTAATAAAGATGTCCTTTTATGTCATTTTATATTTTTCAGCTAGTTCAATCGCTAGTTTTACCAAACACTTTCACAGAAAATAAGCTACCTCATCCACTATCCGCTATAAGCTACCTCATTCGCTATCAGCTAGCTTATTCGCTAACAGCTAATTTTACCAAACAGCTCTAAACATAAGAATAAGAAATTAAAACATTTAATTGTATCTCGTGATAAATAAGTTTCTTTTTCTAATGTAACGAAATAAATCATTAAATTGCTTGTCGCAATATTCAAGGTCGCTGAGTTGAGTGATAAATGATTTGTGTGACCTCTGTAGTTAGATATGTGTTTTATTTTTTATTTTTTAATATTTACTCATCATATTTTAACAGAAAATTAACGGTGTTAGATGACACATCATTCGTTAACATTTTTGTAGGAAATACTTCGTTAGAATATTTTTTGTCGAAAAAACGATGCATTAAAAATACTTAAAGAAATATGAGAATTGAGAAATGAAGAAAATTGAGTTTAAGATGCACGAGATGATGGTAGTGGAGCACAAGACCCGTAAGCAGTAGTGTAGTGATAGAGAGAGGAGCTAGCAGTGGAGCAAAATACTAACGACTGTTTCCGAGAACAAAGGCAACAGATGGAAGCTGGTCCGGTAGATTGTGAAGGGTGTCGTCCTAACACCCACGAGGTAAAAATCACCACCACCACTTACCTTTCTTTCTCAAAATCACTCCGTCCACTTGGTTGATAAAACCTCATTCGCCTTTCGTCTATTTGGAAAATTTAGTGGTTGAATTACCAACCAAAATTTCAATATAAACAGCCACATGATAGAAAATTAACCGAATAAAAAAAAGAAAGAAATCGTGACCACCAAGCGGATAATATATTTGAATAAACTGATTAAATTGTAAAATAATTATTTTTATGAAGGGAAAAAATAATTTTAGAAAAGTTAGAAATTATAAACTTATTTAAAAAGCCGTTAAATTATTTTAAAATCAATAAAATTCTTCTACCAAACAAAAATTATTAAATTATATAAATAACTTCATACATTTTTTTATCAATTATTATATAAAAATGATTTCTTTATACAATCTTAACAAAATATATTATTTTAAAATTATTTTTCAAAAAATATTTTTCGATATAAAATTAATTCTATTATAATTGATTATAATAATAATTAATTATATTTATAATCGATTATTAAAATAATCAATTTTTTTTTTGCATTTATTCAAACACACAAAAAGACGGTTGAAACCGTGGAATTAGTTCTAACTTCTAAATAAACATTCTCCTTTAACCAAACCGGACAATGGCAAACATACCCGAATGTACAAGATTCCCCTTTTGTTTCTGTTCATTTTTCTTGAATACCCAAATGTACAAGATTTCCGTTTTTGTTTCTATTCTTTTTCTTGACAACCAAGTTGCTTTACTCTTATACCACACAGGCCCTACATATTCCCGCGTCTTTTATTAGTCATCATATCATGCAAGAAAGGCCTTACACGGGAAACGTAACAAGAAAGCTAGAAATTCAACTTATGTGGCAAGCGTTGCAACCAAAATCGATTGACAGGTAATACATCATCGCTTTGCCCGTAAGGAGATTCTTCACAGTTGAACGCTAAAATCATTAATTATTTACTAGTTAATCCAATTATACAACTGACGTTTTTTTTTTTTTGAAATTTCTCGTAACCAGGGTTTTTGACTTTTCAGTGGATCCACGAAACATTCTCACAAACTTAGATCATTTGGACTCGTTATGAGATTAATCTTCGCTCGTGTGCTTACTCACAGTTAAGATTCTTCAACCCTTTCAAGAATATGTTTTATGGGATTCAAACCGCGATCCTATCCTATAAGCTCAGTTTGCGCAACCAACTGAAATACATCTATTAGTAATTATACAACGGACTAATCATTCATCAACTATATAAATAGCACCAGTTGTCATTCACCAGTTTTTTCCCAGTTTAAATATATTGATTATTACCAATGGGACAAAAAATAAATATAATCACCAGATTTGTCTTCTGCTCTCTATGCCTTGGTTCATTCCGGTTTTGCTGGAGTTGGAAGATTATTAAAGCTGTCATCTTTCTTTTTTGTTCTTTCCCTATTTTTCTATTTCTCATTTTTCTACTTTATACACTTTCTTAAATATTCTACCCATGTCTAGGTAATACAATGTATTTTTCTCTCATAAAAACCATGAGTGACAAACCAAAGGAAAGAATAGGTGTGTAAATAGAATAAAGTTGTCAATTGGGAGAATAATTGAAATAAAATAATATTTTTTATCACTGAATATTTTTTAAAATAAAATCATATTTATTTTAATATTTCAAATAAATATGTACAGATTTTTGCTATCTTTCTTTCACCGAATATTTTCATTGCATAGTAATGAGGTATTCGAAGCAAGAAAGGTCAAGTAGTATGCCTGACTTTGGAATGCATTATGGCTGTTCATGAAAGTTGAAACGATAATTTGAAATATTACTTCTCTATTGTATTAGACACTAACGCTGACCCCTAATTTTATGCAGTTGCACAACTCACAACTAATATTAACCATCGTCAGTTTTACACAAGGTGAGTTGCCTCTCTATCTATATGCCATCATTTTTCTTGAGACAGGGGCTCTGGTTTTCTGTCTCACTTCCTAAGCTTTATTTTTCTCTCTTACATTGTTTGGATCCCTCAAAGGTAGAAAGCTTGCACAGTGATCGAGGGAAAAATATCACACTATCAGGTTTGGTTTTTATTTTATATATTAGATTTCTATTGAGTACTTTCATTTCTTCTTTATGTTCATTTATATTTTAATTTTAATATTTATTATTTTAGTAATTATCTCATTTGATTGTGTTTGTGTTCTTTGGTTGTTGGGTCCTTCTATAATACACCCTTTAAAAAGAAGGTGTATCCAGCACCTTGCATGTGCACCGTTCATTTATGTCCTTTTTCAATTTGTGGCTGAGATTTGAGACATGTGACCAAGTAACGGGTCATTGATCCGTAGTTTTTGTATTTGTCTAACAGTCCTTTCAGAAATGTCTTTTAATTTACGTGATTATTAAAAAAGAAAGGAAATGAAATTAGTTAATTAAAAAAAGAAAGTTAAGTAAATGGCTGAGGAAGACGAACATGACTGAACCGCTCAGTACTGTCGAGACTCTTCCTTTGTTATCCCATTTTTACTGTAAGAGGATTTTGGGGGAAAACCCTTAAGCTCTTGTTCATCCCTTGATGCTCTTCCTCTAAAGCATTCTGCTTCTCTTTCGGATCCACTCAAACAAACAACTCGTTCGCAAACTCCCATCTATCCAGATCCTCCTTTTTGAAAACCTAAAATTGCATAGTTTAAAAAAAAAAAAAATCAAAAGTTGAACTTGAATTCCTAGAAATTATTAAAAAATAAAAATAACCCAGTTCGGAAAATATGATTTTGCAAAGTGGGTTTCGTCTGAAACTTTGAACTGAATTGAAATTAAAGACGGGCTTATGACTTTCATTAAAAAAAAAAAATGGTGCCTTCTGTTTATGGAGGATTTTTGGGCATGATGGTGGTGGTGGTTTTGGGATGGTTTCTGGGGCTTAAGGGATGGTGGTGCCCAGAATCTATGGTGGTGGTGGCAGAGGCGACAGTGGGAGGAAGAAGATGGGACATTTCTGAAATATCGGTTCTTGGAGACACATTTTATAAATATGAAAAACCGGCTTCTTTTTTTTGTGACCGGTGAAATTGTAAGGAGCATGATACACCCTAACTCAAGAGGGTGTATCATAGAATCTCCCGTTCTATATGTTCTAAGTTCAACTCTGATACATGATGTTGGTATCTATGTTCTAAGTTTGTGTATGATGTTGTGGTTTTTTTCATTTCTTCATTTTTAGGACCATGTCAAGTTGTTGTATATATTATTCATGTTGAGGATGACGAACCTGGTTATTCTCCACAAATACTATTGTAGTAAAAAAAACATGCAACACAAGGACAACATTCAAAGTGGTGGTCATAATGTTCCAAATATGAAATACCATAAGGTTCCATATTCTAATGTTGAAAGAGGCATATGCGGTGTTCCAAGCATTTCATCTCCGATAAATCATGACAAAGGTACATTTAATTTTAGTTTTGTAATTAGACAAATTTATTTTATTTATTATTGTTTTTCACATAGTTTTATTTGTTTCAACTAACCAACTATTGCATTTTACATTAATAGACTTCAACAATAATATTATGACAACCTTTACTTTGATTTTTATTTTTTTAATGTACAAATACAAAATCCATGTTAAGGTCAAAGATCAATATGGAACTGTTTCATCATTTGTAATGTTTGATAATCATGCTTTTCAAATTATTCAACAAACAGCAAGTGATCTGAAAAATTCTTTGGTTCAAGTTAGTAATCATTGTTTTATATTTAGTACAATACTCCTTTCAAACATAAATGTTTTATTTAATTTTTTTTTTGGGTGTTCTAATTTTATTATTTTTCTTCAGGAAGGTGATGATGATGAAGTTCCTGATAAGCTTGATTGTTTACTGAAAATACATATATTTTCAAATTATTATATACATTAAAGATTACTTTGTAATATATTTATCCTTATTTCAATTTTAATAATATTCATTCATACAAATTTTTTTATTTATATTTATAAACATGTATACAATTATATTTATAAAAAAAAATTACATAATAATTTACTGTATTTTACACACCCGTGCAACCCATGGGGATCGCACTAGTTCATCAATTATATAAATAGCACCAATTGTCATTCACCCGTTTTTTCCAAGTTTAAATATATTGATTTTTAGCACAAAAAAAAAATGATTATTTTGATTTGATTGCCTTTTCAATAATTCTACCATAACTGTCATATAAGTTTTCTCCATTAGTATCAACAGATCTCTGCAACTTACTAGCATCACTTGTTTCTTTTCTCTCGAATAAACAAGAGGGCCGCAGATGCATGTTGGGTATTGGGCTCCCTTCCTATGTGGAGAAATACCAAAATATTTTAGTTCATTTATGTGTCTCACTTGTTTTAAGTGGAGAGGATTAAATTAGGGTGAAAGAAGAGAGTAATTTTTGGGAGAGAAGAACAGTCACCAAAGAGAGAAAAGAAGATAGAAAACAATTCTCGGTTTTCTCAAACCTGTCACCGTAAAACTGCAATTGCGGATTCGTTAACCGTTGGATCGTGTTTAAATTTGGACAGCAGGTTCGTGAGAACAGACCTTCGCTTTCACCGTTCGGATCGTCGAAACGAGGTCTGAGCAGGGAGATATTGGCTTCGCACTAAAGCAGCAGATAGTGGTATTTTTCATCTTCTTATTCTCATTTGTAAGCTTTTGTGCTTTGTTGTTTTGGCTGGTTGTTGGCACTGTTTGTGCACCTTTTGGAGACTCTCTTATACCTTTATTTGATTTTAGTGGAGTTATTTCTTTGATCTGGACGACCCGTGGTTTTTACCCTTGCTTTGAGGGATTTTCCACGTTAAAAATATCGGTGTTCATTGTGCTTTTTTTATTCGTTCTGTTTGCTGCCATATATATTCTCTGTTGCTCCTCATAGGTTCTTGCAAGTTTGGGGAATTGGTTTCCGCTGCAAATTGCTTTGTTATTATTTTTATGTGTAAATTCCCCATCAGAGTGGCATCAGAGCTCTTGGTTGGGGGCTATTTTTACTTGCTTGAATGATGGAGGCAAATATGAATATAAAGATGGTTTCTTTGAATGGTACTAATTATCATTTGTGGAAGGGCAAGATGAAGGATTTGCTATTTGTGAAGAAAATGCATCTTCCTATTTTTGGTACTAAAAAGCCGGATTCTACATCTACCGAAGAATGAGAATTTGAACATCAACAGGTGTGTGGTTTCATTCGGTAATATGTAGAAGATAATGCTTATAATCATATTACTAATGAGACAAATGCAAAAACTTTGTGGGAGAAGATAGAGTCCTTGTATGCTTCTAAATCAGGGAATAATAAATTGTTCTTATTAAATAGCTTCATAAGTTTGAAGTATAAGGAGGGGACTTCTATTTCAGATCACTTGAGTGATTTTCAAGGGCTCCTTGATCAAATGTCAGGAATGGGTATCAAGTTTGATGATGAGCTTTTGGGACTATTTCTATTATTATCTTTACCAGATTCTTAGGAGACATTTCGGATTTCTATAACGAGTTCAGCTCCTAAAGGTGTTGTTTCTTTGGAAACGGCTAAGGGTCACAGGGTTCTTCATCTCAATCCGAGGTACTTGTCACTGAAAATAGGGGGAGAAGTACTCAGAGAAAGGAACCGAAGGGTGGTAGAGAGAAGAGCAGGAGCAAGTCCAAGTCTCGGTACAAGAATGTGGAATGTCATTATTGTCACAAAAAAGGGCACATACAGAAGAATTGTTTTCTGTGGAAGAAGGAGAATAAATGCAAGAAAGGTAAACAGAAACAAAGGGATCATGATGATGATGATGATCGTGTTACTGCTACTACTAGTGATGATCTTGTTATTCTCCGTGATCATGAGTTAGTTAATCTTGTGTCAAATGAGAGCATGTGGATAATTGATAGTGGTGCTACATTGCACGTTACACCAAAGAAGGAGTTCTTCACATCTTATACTTCAGGCGACTTTGGAGTGTTGAAGATGGGTAATGATGGTGTATCTAAGGTAATTGGTGTTGGTGATGTTTGTTTGCAAACCAACATGGGAATGCAATTGTTGCTTAAAGGAGTCAAACATGCTTCTGATGTTCGCTTTAATTTGATCTCTGTGCATATGCTTGATGATTGTGGTTATGATAATCACTTTGGTTCTGGAAAGTGGAAACTCAGCAAAGGTAACTTGGTTTTGGCTAGAGGTAAGAAAATTTCTAAACTGTATTGGACAAAAGCTATGGTTTCTATAGACAATGTGAATGTTGTGGATACGGACTCATCTTTGTAGCACCGAAGGCTTGGTCATATCAGTGAAAAGGGGTTAAATGTCTTAGCCAAAAAGGATGTGCTTCTAGGTTTGAAGAATGCAGATTTGGAGAAATGTTCTCATTGCATGGCCGGTAAATAAACTAGAGTATCATTCAAAAAGCATCCTCCCTCTAGGAAGTCATAGCTACCTCAACTGATGCATTCTGACGTTTGTGGTCCTCTAAAGGTAAAATCTTTTAGTGGTGCACTTTATTTTGTTACTTCAATTGATGACTGTTCCAGGAAATTATGGGTTTATGCTTTGAAGACAAAAGACCAAGTGTTGGAGAAGTTCAAACAATTTCATGCTTTGGTTGAGAGGCAAACAGGCAAGAAGTTGAAACCTATTCGTACTGACAACGGTGGTGAGTATTGTGGACCATTTGATGTCTATTGTAAGCAGCAGGGTATTGCACATGAAAAGACTCCTCCGTAAAACTCCTCAGCTAAATGGTTTAGCAGAGAGGATGAATCGAACACTGGTTGAGAGAGTGAGGTGTATGCTCTCTGAAGCTAAGTTGCCCAAACACTATTGGGGTGAGGCATTGTACATAGCGGTGATTAACCTCAGTCCTGCTGTTGCTTTGAACAGTGAGGTTCCAGATAAAGTTTGGTTTGGCAAGAATGTTAACTATGATCATTTGAGGGTCTTTGGTTGTAAGGCTTTTGTGCATGTTCCAAAGGATGAAAGATCCAAGTTGGATGCAAAGTCAAAGCAATGTATTTTCATTGGTTATGGTCAAGATGAATTTGGTTATAGGTTGTATGATCCTATAGGGAAAAACCTTCTCAGAAGCCATGATGTGGTGTTCATGGAGGACCAAACTATTGACGACATTGATAAGGTGGAGAAGACTACACCCAAATGCACTAGTCAATCGCATTCTTATTTAAGATAGCTAATTATTAAGTTGGCTATTGATTAACTATGTTAATTATCTTTAATTAACCTCGTGCACCCAATTTAAGTGCTATAGGTTTTGGTAAGAAATTATCCATTGATTCAAAGTATAAGATTTGAGATGCTTTAACATAGCGGAGGCTCGCATGACGGGCTACTAGCTCAATGGTAGAGCGCCCCCTGATAATTGCATCGTTGTGTCTGTTGCGTGGAGGTAGAAGGCCTGCGGGTCGTGAAACTTCTTTTCCCGAAGAAGAAGCAATGACGGTATCCGAGAAATAAGCATTAGCAAACACTATCCAACTAAATTATAGGATTTGCCAAGTAAAGATTCCAGGTTCGCTGCAAATCTCAATTTAGAGTATGTTTGGATTTATGTTGAGTGAACCAAAAATAAGTTTGGTGTGATAGTTTTGTAATTAAAATCACATCCAACGTGAAAGTAAGATTTTCTTGCGGTGGTGAAACTTCAGTTTATACCTGAATTACAAACACACCCATAGAATTTAGGGTCTTGTCATTAGTCCTTATGAAAAAACACTTTTAAGATGTAGTTTTTAATTTTGGAATTTTTTCAAAAGTTATTATTTTTAGCTTTTAAAAGAAGCACTACAATAACTTTTTGTTTTTGGAGTTTTTTCCCCTTAAACTTATCTAATTATTATAAAATTTTTAAACACGTTTTTAATTTTAAAAAAATACTTTTTTAATAAAAAAATCACAAACAAACTGCTCCTTACTTAAAGACATAAACACATACATATACAAAATATGAAGGTAAACAATTATGATCAATTATTATAAAAAAAAATTATTGTAAAAAAAAATTATGATAAAAAAGTTGTAGCTAACAGTAAAATTAATAATTTAATGTATTATGTTGCAGTAACTGAAATCTAAAATTTCCATAAGTATATAATTTATATTTAGAAAATTATGAATTCATTTTTTTAATCTCATTAAAGTGCACATTCTATAGTTTTTCAAGCATTAATTCTAATCCCTTGTAATATAATAATATTTTTTATATCTCAACTTGATATACGGTAAATTATGTGAGGTTGATAATATAGGTAAAATTAATATCTTCGTCCCCTAACTTAATCGTTCTATTCAAGCTGGTTTCTTAAGTTTTATTTATGCTAAGTTAGTTCTTTAAATTTGCAAACGTTAACATCGTTACCCTACTTGTCATAAATATTATAGCAGCACTAAAAATTTCCATTAAAATTGAATAACAAATTTTACCTTTTTCATGTGTTGGTTTGCAATGACATGAATTTTACATATCGAAAAGTAATAAAGGGAGAGTTCTGAAAATGTAACAACGTTAAAACTAAAGAGAGTTTTGCCGTCCTTGTGGTTCTATCCGGTTCGAGGGATTAGTCTTCACAGTTGAGTGCGACATACATGAGAAGAAGAGAAAAAAAGGAAAGTGTGACCATCATCATTTCCACCTTATCAGTAAGGAGAAGAAGAAATAGATAAAACTGAGGAGAAGTGAAAGGGAAGAAAACAAAACTGAAGATGAGATAAAAATAAGCCAACGCCCAACTTTTTTGAAGAGAAAAAGGTGTGAAGTAGAAAGTTTTCTCTTGATCTGTCTTCGGTAATTAGAAAAATGCATATTGAAAGGTGCAGAATAGAAGTGATGTTTACTCTCACAACACTTTTTTTCGGTGATGGTAAAAATAAATTAAAATTTGGTCAGTTAAATAGAACAGAGGCTAGAATCTTTCAATGGATTTTTTCAGTTTTTCTGATTAAGCCATTACCTAGTAATGGAAACGCTTGATTCATGACATTTCAGATCTGGAAATTTTCTTTCATTGTCACTTTTGAATTCAACTTTTTCACGTTTCAAATAATTTTTTAAGTTGAACACTGATGTGTGAATATGGTTGAAGTTAAGGTTATGTTTGAGAGGATGAAGTGAAGTGGTTAGTAATGGAGTGAGATGGTTAAAAGAACTTAACTCATTGTTTACGAGTTTAATAAGTAATGGAGTGAGATGGTTTATGATGGTAACCCAAACCACTAATTTTTATATCCTTCAAATTGGAGAGTTTGTGATTCATTTATTAAACTTCCAAATAATAGAGTGACATACATTTACCTCTTCACTCCACTCTATCAATAATCACTCCACTCCTTCTTTATCAAAACTTCCAAACATAACCTAGATGCCAAATCTCGAGTTTGAAGGTGGGAGAGGAATGAGATGAGAGAGGAAGTGATAAGGTGAGAGACAATAAATTAGCTTTTTCTTTTTCATTTTATTTTTAAAAAAATATATATATATGGCAATTTCTCTGGGCCAGTTGAATTTAGAGGGCATAGGTGCCTATACTACTTGGACCACTAGAAAAGTGAGTTTTGTTTTAAAAGAGCCATGTCATTTCTTAAGTCTTTAGATTGTAAATATTATTTTACTGCATTATAGTCCTTATTTAACTTTGTTTTATTGCATTATAGTCCTTGCTAATAAACAACAATTTGTAACATAACTCTATTTCCCATCTCAGTTACGTTCCGATGGTTCCCAGATATTAAGTTTTGGATTTCTTAAATTTAGGGTTATTTATTTTTGAGTAAAAATCCACTTTTACAAACATTTTGTTGCTTACATCAATTACTTGGCACTTAAACATACTAAAGGGGATTGAGGTTCCATGTTCTATTTTCATCAATACAAAAAGGATGACATAAAGGGATCTCCGTATCCTAAGATTTCAAAATTTAAAAAAATAATTAGGATAAAATGATTATCAGATAAACAAATCTGAAGAGGGCAAATTGAAAGAATGCCAAATTCAAGGAGGAACCCAAGCAAAGAGAAAGGATGAAAGGATGTTCAGAAGGGTATAATTGTCATTATGCAAAAAAGAATTAATTGTAAGGACTAATATGCAATTTTTAAAAACTAAATCATGTAAAAACTTAATAGAAATAACATGGCCCTGTTATAACAAATTAAGTTCCTCATTGGTTCAAGTGGTATTGGTACCAATGTCCTCTAAATCCGATTAGCACCAAAGCAATGCCCTACATATATTAAAATTTAATGTGTTATCACCTTATAATAATTGATTGGGTCTAAGAATGAGGAGTTGGGTTTATGTCCATACAAAACTTTCTCTCTTGGATGAGTCATACGAACCATTGCCTTCTGGAAGGCTGATGTTGGTAGTGATGTGCCGTTTCCGATATTAAGTTCTAACCTTACATTTCTACTGATTCATTTCCATTTTATTAAAATAATGTAAAGATAAAAATATTAAAAAGGTTGGCATGGAACTTGGAACGATTATTGTAAAGATGTTGACCATTTCATGAATTATTAGCAACTTTTTTTTTCTTTTTGGGCCACCCGCCTTTTAGTTTACATCTTTACTATTTCAATATTTAGATACTGCAGTTAATATATTTTTTTATATTTATATATATTACGTTTAATTTACATTAAAATACAGTATATTTTAATATTCATCTTCACTTATATCATCTATAATGTTTATATTAGACGTCAAAAGCAGGTATTTCAAAGACATTTTCCTTAACTTTATAATAATACACTGTTTCTAGAACAATAAGATTTGAGAAAAGTCAAATCAAAATATCTCAAACATAGCTAATTTAAATTTTGCAATGGCATAAAAGTTTCAGTTTTTCATACCGCAATTTTTTGGAAGTCTTTTTGACCTGCAAGAGCCGACATATATCAAAGGATCTTGATATTTACATTTTATTTTTACTTAGATTTTATACAATGATTGATTTATTCTTTCGTTTGGAATTTATTTTTCATAGGTTTTGTACGGAAAGTAATCACTCGTGGTAAGCTAAGTGACATACAAATGTTTATATTATTTTTTATAAATAAAAGTTTAGATTAGGGAAGATACGCTTCTTGCAAGGTCAGGAAAGATCACTGACTTGGACGATGATTTATAGGAGAATTTACATATCATCTACCAAAAAAGAAAGCCTGAGAATCGAACTAAAGCCACAATGAGTGTGGACGGAAAGGCTTGACTAGATGTATCAACCCTTGTTGACGATGTTTATAATTTATTAATATTGTTTGTTCATTCTTAAAATTTTAACTCCACTTTTAAAGGGCATATAAAACTAACATTTTAATATTAAAAGGTCATTGGCGATTTTTACTTTAAGGGAATGATAATCAACAACAAAACGAATGTAAATTACTTAGATTGGTTTAGTTGGTTGCCTATGACTTCATGTGTGTTTAATTTTAGGGTGAAGTGCATTAGAATTGCGTTAGTAAAAATTAGAAGTGTTTAATTGGTTACTGTGAGGCAAAATTGATTTGCCTTCATACGTAATTCATGAATTTTAATAGAAGTTATAGAAAGTAATTAATGCTTTGAATTGAAAATTTACATTAAGTTTTACATTAAACTTATTATCAAAATAAAAATATTCAAATATAAATCACTTCAATTCAAACTCAATTGTAACCAAATCAATTTGATCAAAAAAAAATTGTAATCAAATAAATTTTATAAAATCAATTTCATCCTAAAAATGCTGATTTGAAGTTACAACATAAAAAGTACCGATTTCCAATTAGCATTTTGGATAATTGAGTGAATTTGTGCATAAGACTAACGGCTAAGGATAGTTATCAAATAGTGATCAAATCTATAAGGGAGCTTTATTTTAAAGGAAACAATCGAACTTTAAAAGTTTAAAAAAGGTTGTTGTTAGAAGAACGACTTAGTGGCGATAATGTTTGTTAATTAATCTCGCAACTTTATGTACGTCTATACAATGCTACTTAGTCAAAGATCAAAATGTACGCACAACTCGATTCATGTTTCGGAAAGTCTTCTGAAGTGGTGGGATGAGAAGAAAGAACAATTTCTTACCTTACTAAAATTTGCAGCACCAAGAAGATTTTCTTTGAAAGAGAACACTCATTAATTTTGGATATTTTTAATTTGCAAGTCATGAATTAAAGCTTTACAAGCTATGCAACTTACATTTGACAAAGGCAAAGGTGGACTCAATCAAACTAATGGAAAAAGGAAGGTAAAAACAAAAACGGGGCAGCAAAGGAACCTAAAAGTCCTCATATGATACAAACCGCACGGATCACATAAATATGCACAAATTAATTCCTTAAAAAAACATGGAAACACATTTGGTCCCAATAAAAATGAAAACTTTTAGGGAGACTTAGGCTTCTATAAAAAAAACTGTTGTGACCTAAACATGGATTTCGAGGATAAATTAGGATATTTCATTTTTTAGAAAACATAACTATTCCCATATTTTTTTTTATTTTTTAAAAATCAATTTGGGCCTTAACCCCATATTTGACTTGGCGCTGCTGCGTCTTGCATGCTTAGCCGAGTCCTCTTCGCGTTTCAAAGAAGAGCTATCATGAGACTGTGTAATTAGCAGCTGCTTCTTCCTTGGCCAATACATTTGCACATAGGATTTCAAGAACTGCAGAAGAATTGCTACATTCAACACAGAATTAAAAACCCAAGCTCCTATCCCATTACACCCTCCTCTCAAGTAATGCAACGATAGCACCCCAACATGACACGCGAAATTAAAACCAAACAGCACCATCTGGCAGTTCACGGTGAAAGAAAATGACTTGGCAGGCAACCCTATTTCTGTCCAAAACCGGTACCCATAAACAATGGTGGAAACCAACGTAGAAAACAGTATTGCCAGCACCTGTAAAGACTGTGAAAATTCGAGCCAGAGGAATGACATGAGTAGCAGAATGGAGTGGTTAAACAACCTTAAAAACGAGAGCTGTCGGTGACGCAAAACGATTAAGAAAGTTCTTAAAAAGTGGAGGAAGCGAGAGAGGTAAAAAACGTAGGACCAAAAGAAGACGCGACCGGAGGGACGAATACCAAGTGGGAAGCAGAGGAACCATTCGAAAGGAGTGGTTCTGTTGCGCTGCCATAACCACCGTGTGTCACGGACTTCAGCGTCGGCGGAGAAGAGCATGCCGATGAATATGGTGACGGAGATCAACGACATGGCGAGGCTGTGGATTGCAGGGATGGGACCCAACGGAACGGGGCGGCGGCGACCGCATAGTTTGAGGATGAGGTGAAGGGTTACGGCGGTGACGATGTAGGAGGAGATGGCAGTGACGAGGAAGGACCACGTGGAGCCCCATGATTGGGTGGGACTCCAACGGAACGATACAATGGAAGGGTGGTCTAAAAGCCAATATTTCAGGCTCTTCATTATCAATAAGGAAATCAAACTAAGGTGTATGATGATGGATTGGTGAATTAATGTGTTTCTGTAAATTTCTTACACGTTTCGGCTTTGTATTCTATTGTAAGAACATGGAATCGGAAAACTATGAATAGCTGACATTAATATATAAGAAGAAAGAAAGAGGGATTGAAATTAGAATTTTGACCTGCAAAGTTGGATCCCAATCAAGATTTGTTTGTTTTTGTACGCCAAGATTTTAGTTTATGTATATCTTATTTCTCTGGTCTTGACTAACGTGATTGCATTCTCGTTCGAACTTTCTTGGCACCATCGTCTAGAAGAATATGATGTAAATGCGATACGAGAAACCATAAAGCCGTTCAAACTTATAGCGTTCGCATTACGGCCTCTTTTTTTTTAATGATTTTTTAGTTACGGTCAAATTGATGAGGAGATGGGATCATTTCTCTTGTCTTGGGTGAAATTTATAGCTAATTGACATACTTCACCTAAGTCCAACGTTGACCTACTGCTGTAAAAACATGATGCTGCCAAAATTTTCTTTTGTAGTTTGTAAGTACTCTTGAAAATAAGAAAATCATCTTATTCTGTACTACTACTGAGTATGTGACATATTAGTTTTGAAGGTAAATCTTACTCCAAAAACACGTTTTTAGAAGAGATAATTTATCATAGATAGAAAATGTACAAAAGAAGGCTAAACAACCCACACATCCAAGAAGGCTAAATCTTATTGACGCATTTTAAACAATGTTGCATATTTAAAAATTATTGATTACTTTTTAGGTACTAATTTATAATTCTACATTAAAGTATATGAAAATTTACATACATGATGTGTGTGTACGGTGCTGCTGATATTTCAGCAGCAAGAGTCTGAAACCGAGTCTTCAAACGCACGGTGTATTTTTATGCAAGTCTATTAAAATATACTAATCTTATTGAAGCAACTCTGACAAATCCAGGCTGAGATATTTGTTAAAAAAATTATACGGACTTCAAATTTGGCTCTGTTCAACACAAGGCATCCATATGGTATATGTAACATAGTTTAAAGTCATGACCAAGTCTTCTTATTGACACAAATTGTAAGTTTGAAGATTTTCTTGACACTTATTGATTTGGATGATAAAAGATTAGGTTTCACTGACTATAACAATTTATGTGAAAGTTGAGAAATGAGAATGAATCTTGTTCTTCATCCAAGTATTACACAAAGTATATGTACAGCTGCTAATAGATGTCCTCTGCACACAGGGCAAGGGCAGCAAGATTATTTTCTGAAGAGGCTGCTTCTGTTTTCGTTTTTTGTGTTGTTATTGCTTTTATTTGGCAATAGATTAGATAGAGTTCAGATTGCTAAGGGAACCAAATTTATGCTCTTATAGATCTTCTGGTGCGCTCCTTTTTTGTAATAACTAAGGAGATTGTTCATATAATACT
Source organism: Ammopiptanthus mongolicus (assembly GCA_039655645.1). Taxonomy (NCBI): domain Eukaryota; kingdom Viridiplantae; phylum Streptophyta; class Magnoliopsida; order Fabales; family Fabaceae; genus Ammopiptanthus; species Ammopiptanthus mongolicus. The sequence continues at coordinate 4,089,061 of CM077345.1, forward strand.
GTCTTACTGCTCTTGTAGTTATATTCTTTGTGATTGGTTTATATGGGACTTGACTTGCATGATATCCTGTGCTAAACTTTATATCTAGAGCATGAAAGCAAACACACTCATAGTAGATGTTTTTTTTATAAGCAAAACTATATATATGAAGAGTACCAGAGATACTCTAACCTGTATACTAAAGAAAAGATGAAAGATCAGTCCCTATGTAACTAAAATACTGATTTACCCAGTGAAACCAGTATTTGTATTACAAAAGCCTAACCCAACCAGCATGTACCCAAACCAAAAAACCAAATTTCACCCCTGCAACCAACTTCAGTACCAAATCTTACATAGTCTATCCAGCTATTCCATTAAACAATACAAAGGCAAGAAAAAAACTGCAATCACGCCATAGCTTTAATCGAATTCCACACCTGCCACCGACACTGATTCTGCAGAAGCATTAATTTAATGGTTATTATACTCAGTTGGAGCCTACGAGGTAGTAGAACTACTGAAATTATGCTTCTTCTTGTATTTTCATTTTGTCTCTTACATATTGATATCCTAATGTTATATGGGAAATTATTTACATGTGTATTTTTCACTAACTTTATGGATTTAAGGGTTATACGTACAATACTTAATAGTTTTCACTGTCTCATATGTGGATTTCTGCCAATGGCGGAGCCACGTTATGTTGAGGGGAAGCACATCCCCCTGAGATTTGTTTTTAAAATTAGCATGTCTGAAAGTCACTGTATCTACTGCCTACTTTTAAGTTCTGATTTTTTGTTAAACTTACTAATTGTGTGGAGATGATTCTTCCAGCTTTTTACATTTGTCACCGATATGACATATATGCTTGTATATTACGAATGTCGACGTTTTTGTGTTTTGCTCTAGATCAGTGGTAAAGCACATAACTGAGTGGTGCGATTTTGCACATTGTGCTTCCTTGAGCTTGATTCTAATAGTCTTCCTCTGAAGAGTCACAGTAATGTGTCTCTTCTATAGACCCAAGCACATTGTGTCCTTGAAGAGACGGTCTGACAGGGCGTGGAACGAAGTCTCGTACATCTGGTGGATCTCATGCACATTCCTCTCCTCTTCCTCTATTGTCGTCATCGTCCAGGCCGCTGGTGGTAGTGGCCGCATTTCTCCATCGTCAAGACTATGAGTGATTTTTTGGAAATAAAAAAAAAGTGTAATAAGTTGGACCCGTGGTAGCCGATAAAGATAATGAGGGATATTGGATTCTGAATTTTTACCTTGAATGACGTTAGACGGCTCCACCTTAAAACCTTTGTGTGCACACACTATACCATCAGACGTTTAGATAAGAACCCTTTTTAACAATAATTTTGTATGTAAATGAATCATGAGCCCAAGTCCAAGATTATATGTTTAATGAACTTGAGTCTATTTAACTAAGATTAATATACATTTATAATTTTATTTATGTGCTTATTTAAAATATGCACTTGATATTGTCATGATTTGTGATTTTAAAAATGTTGAACAAAAACATTTAAAGTATTAATAATTGTTAACGATTGAAATTTTAAAAAATATATATAGATTTAGTTTTATTATAATTTAAAAATTAATTGTGATACACCATAAAATATAAAATGTTTTGTACTATTAGTCAATTATTATGATTTCATTTGTTTCAAGTATTGGTGAATTTTGTTTTTTTTTTTTTTATACAAGGACAATTAAGAGCATGGTTGACTATTCATCAAAAAAAACGAGCATGGTTGACTTTAAAACTGAGTTTCAAGGTCCAAGCTCAATTTTGAGTTTTCCAACATATTTAGCATATTCAGACGTTAACTAGCTATAACTAAGTTTGGGCTCTAAACCTTAGTTAAAGAAGAAAAAAATTTCACTTCTCTGTTTGCTAAAACTCAAATTAGGTTTTTAACAATTACTTTTACTATAATATTTTAGGAAAACTAATTACTTCTTCATCTTATAAGGGTTCATCTCAATGTTCAATTTGATAAGTATATATCTAAAAGTTAATTAAATTAACTTTATCCAAACAATATTCATTTTACTAAAATTATTTTTAACAATGAAACATCCAAATATAAACCAATTACTATAAACTCAGTTTTAATCAAAACCAAATTTGCAGAACACTTCACTAAAGTTCAATTTTGCAAACGAGTTCTCTAACACGCTAATATCCAACAAAACTACACGTTAAAAAAAACCCAAAAAAATCATCTACAAATACCGGATCACGTATAGGTGCATATGCGGAGCGGTCCGCACCGGTCCACATTGGTCTGCGGGTTAAACGGGTAAACTGGTATATGTCCACTTTTAAACTGGCTCATATTTAGTAAGTCCGCATAGGCCTACTGGTTAAACGGGTTAGTCCGCGAGATGATCTACATGTGTTTTTTATTAATAACATATTTTTTTAATGAAATAAAATATTAAAATGGGTTTTTTTTTAAAAAAATATATTATAAAATAACAATATATTTTTTTTTTCAAAATATTGTTATTGAAATAAAATTTTAAAATCAACCTTTTGATTTTTTTTTTATTATAAAATGACAATATAATTTTTAAAAATATTTTTTTATACAGCTTAAACTGGTTGGTCTGTGATCCGCAACCCAAACTCGTTTCAATCTGCATAAGTCCGCAATTAAATTGATCATAATTTTACACATCCAAGTTCCCACAGACCGAGTCATACAGATCGGTTTGCGGACCGAGGGTTATTATTCAGAATGATTCTCGAACCACGAATTAGGTGGAGCAATTTATGGATCGGGCCCATATATCCACCTCTAGACCATAGCCATTGCCCATTGGGAGGCTTGCCCGGAATGTTCAGACCCAAAGGATGGTGATATGATGACTTCGCTGAATGTCTGACACCCGATTTTCTTCTCCCAAAGTATGCCCGATCTTAAACTTTCCAATGTAAAGGTAAAAAACTACAATCATAAAATGCATCTTTTTGCTTGTTGAAAGAACACAATTTTATACTTACGAGCTAGTTCAGTAATATTTTTAAGGAAGAAAAATATTGAAGTAATTTTCTTGGTGAGTTTACCACTTTTTTTAAGTGCTCTGGTGGGTTGACAGTTGCCTTCTCTCTATTTTTCTGTGCATTTCCACTCCCCAGATAATTAATAATAGGGAAAAGTACATACAACCCCCCTAAACTTTAGCCCATTTATAAATAGACACCTCCAACTATTTTTTTCCTAATTAATCCTTAAACTCTTACAATTAGTGAAATCAATCCTTCAACTATTTTTTCGTCTCAATTAATCCTTAAACTTCTATTATTTATAACATTAATCCTTAATCTTCTACTATTTGTAACATTAATCATTCTCGCTATTGATGAATAAATTCAACCATTCATTAAAATGATTAAAATATAATCCTTCATCAAAATCTAAAATCATAACTTTTTTAATTAAAGTTTCTTATAAAACATATTACTGTATATAATGTTATTTTTTAAATTTAAGCTATGGGGATTATACCCACAGCTCCAAATCGTTTATTCTTTACTAAAAAGTAATGTACGACTTTAATATTTATTAAAAAATTAATTTGTAACAATATAGAATTTTTAACAATATTTTAACTTTAGTGATTGTTTTCAAATAAAAAGTATAAACTATGTAAATTAAGAACTTCTTTTCCATCACCTATTAATAACATTTTAATTTTAATATACAGTGGCATGTTTTATATAAAAATTTTAATTAAAAAAGTTATGATTTTAGATTTTGACGAAAGGGTTGAATTTTAATCATTTTAACGAATGATTGAATTTATTCATCATTAGTGAAAAGGATTAATGTTACAAATAGTAAGAGTTTAAGGATTAATTGAGACGAAAAAATAGTTGAAGGATTGATTTTACTAATTGTAAGAGTTTAAGGATTAATTGGGAAGAAAAAATAATTGGAGGTGTCTATTTGCAAACGGGTTAAAGTTTAAGGGATGTGTATGTACTTTTCCCTTAATAATATTATAGTAACTTTTTTATTTTTGGTTTACCTTATCTTAACTTATTTTTTTGGGACTCTATTTGATAAGTTTAATAAGGTAGTTTATAACTTATTAAACTAACTTAATAGTTTTTTTTTACTAAAATAAATGTGTTTGGTAAACAATCTTATCTCATTGGCTTATATTTTTTTATTTAAGTTATTTATTTAGTTTATAACTTATAACTTTTCTCTCATTTTTACCTTCATTATTTTAACGGAATTCATATGTTACTTGACTCTTACCCCATAAAATAAATTTTTTATAAAAAAAATATAAACATGTCATTTCATTTATATTATTAAATAAAAATTAAAAAATTAAAATTCTAATTATAAAACTGTAATTAAAATTTAAAATAATTTATATAAAAAACATATAAATATGTTCTTTTATGTCATTTTATATTTATAAGTTAGTTCAACAGCTAAACTTACCAAAAGCTTTAAATTCAATTAACTAGTTTTTCGGCTATAAGTTTTCCACTAAAAATCAACTTATCAGCTATAAACTAGTTTACCTTTATTTTTGCCAAACAGAACCTATATCTTTACTAAATTTGTTTTTGGTGAAAGATCAAATTTAAAGGATGCCTTTTGTTAATTTAATTATAAAACTTGAAATTATAAACTTAAAATGCAATGAGAACCTTTGGAATCAAAGTTGACTCTATTTCAACAACTTGAATTAGCGTTCTGCTTGTGGTTGTGACCAACGAGTAGGGGTTGAAATAGATTGGGATATGTTAGATTAAGATTTACCTAAATATGTCTAAACTTATTTCATGAGGTGTTGTCTCATATTACTTGTCCTAGGCTTTTTTGAGACTCGACCTGATTTATTTATGAACGTCATTGTATAGTCCAAGAAACTTAAGCTATTTAATTTTAACTACATAATACCTTTAAAAAATAAGTATATTACATATAAAAAAAAATATTTTGCACTAATATATAATTAGTAAATTATGTAAATACTATAAACACATAATTATATAAATAAATAGAGTGATATGATAGGTTAAGTAGATATTTTCATAAGCTTTTGCCTTATTTTGCATGGTTAAATAGACCTTTTAAAAAGTTTATTTTCATAACACTGCTGATGTCTCATAAATAGAATCAAACACACACTAACTAGTTATAATTTAACAAAATAAAAATTATAATTATAATAATAATAATTAGTTAATAGAGAATATAAATCGACAATTTGGAGTACTAGTAAGTAATAATATTATAGAGAGTTTGTTACATGTGGGCCGTGGCTGTGGAAAGACCCGGTGTTTTTTTTTTTCCGTAGCACATGCCTTGTTTAGTTTGTCTGGGTACCGGTAGTGGATGGACTTTTCGTCTTGGAGAGGTTGCTTTTTGCATCATAAAAATCTATAATACATCACTATTTTTTTTTGAAAAAATTTCAATATTCCTAATATACCCTTGTTAGTACCTTCCCTCTCCAAAACTTATTTCCGATTCCCATTCCCATTCTATCTTTTCCTTTTTTCTTTCCAGAAACCCTAAACACCTAATCTTCATTTTCTTTCGCTCTCTCTTTCGGACACCTAAACTTCAGCATCTGCATCATCGTCTAATAGCATCTTTGTCCAACATCTGCATCATCGTCTTCAACATTCTCCATGCCATTCTCTCGTAAAGGTGCATTTCGATTTTTTTTTAAGTTTCGACACCCACCGGAAACTTAACTTCGGAACTCAATGTTTTTAATTCTGGAAATAAGAATCTAGTGCACGTTCATATATTTTTGGCTTATTCCGGATACATATTTTCGGAAGTCATATATAAGTTTTTTTGGCATGTTCCGGAAACATATTTCCGGAACTCATGTTTTAAACTTCCAGAAATAAGTTTCCGGTACTCTAATTTTTTACATTCCGGAAATATAATTCTGGTATTCAAATAAATTGTATATGCATTCCGGATTCATATTTCCGGTAGTCACAAATATATGCATTCCGAAAATATGTATCTGGAAGTAACAAAAGTTCATTCCAGATTCTTATTTCCGGTAGTTTGTACAGAGAATTCTGGAAACTTATTTCCAGTTAGTAAAACAATTGTGTTCCGAAAACTTATTTCCGATATGATAAAAAACCTGATCAGCGATGAGGAAAACATGAAGACTTTGTGGGAAATAATATATTCTGAAGGTGTGTTCCTAATGAATTGAATCAAATATGAATTGAATGACTATAATTGAATTGAACGACTATAATTCAATTGTATTGAATGATTGGATGAGGGAGAAGGGAGAAATAATAATAGGGAGTGGGAAGAAAAAAATTTCTTGGGATGAATGGTGGTATGGAATTATGAAAAGGATTTAAGAAAAAAAATATTAAAAAAAAAAGGATATTTAGGATATAGAAAAAATTTAAAAAAAAATATGTGGTGTATTAAAAATTTTTGTGATGTGAAAAGCAACTCTCTTTCGTCTTTTCGTCTTTGCCCCTCCTGGTAGCCCTCTGGTACAAGCTTCTGTTAGTTACGTAATAAAGAGAACAATACTAGGCCAATATGTCTTTCGCTGTCTTAGAAATTTGCCTGCTTCCCCCTCTCCCTGTTTGCTATGTGAATTTGGTTTCTTTGTTCCCTTTTCTTCTTCTCGGACTGGCCTGCATATATATGGTGGATTGAACTATGTCATATTTCCTTTTTTAAGTATACGTATATATGGTTCTTTCTGTTTACCGTCTATTGTCTAATTTATATAAATAAATGAATTCAAAAAACACTTCTTTGGTTAAGGCACTGAGAGTAGTAACTAACCGGGAATGTTTACCTGCAAAATCAAGTGACAGTGTGTAATGAGTCCCACATCGGATCTATCAAGCCTGATGTGGGAGCTTATAAAGATTGAGCAAATCTTCCCTTACAATCATGGTTTTGAGATGGAGTTAGGCTTGACCTTATTACAATGGTGCTTTCATTGAGAGGCTGACGGCTCTCGGAGAGGGCTACCCACGGAGGGTTCTGACCGGTGGAGGGTTCTGACCAACGTTACCTCCCCTTACAACCATGGTTTTGAGGTGGAGTTAGGCTTGACCCTATTACACAGTGATGAGATCAGAAATAATTCTAGGCTCCTAGCCATTTATTATAGACCCAAAGATTGTGAAAATAACATTAATATTAATCTGACGCAAGAAAAAATATATATATTAGTAGATGTTCACAATATTAATTGAAAGAGCTTTTTATGTGCAATATAAGTTAATTTGTAATTTTTCAAAAGATGTATATAATTTCAACCACGTGATGTTTTCTAAATATAAGATGTAACAGTAATAAAATTTTTTTTTATAAAATTCATATAATTAGTATTGTAGATATTTTTCATTAATATATTTTAGTTTGTTTGTTTTTGGGGCTTAGGTCCCCTTTTTTTTCCATAAAAAAAAAAAAATATGATATATGATATATCAAATAGCATGCACCAACATGGTATGGCACGAATGGCAAATACTCGATTCCCTTAATCATATGGTCAAGGGTTCGATCCCTGACCAGTGGAGAGAGCATGCAGACATATGCTTATGCGAGCAATGTGGTGTATAAGGATTTACGATGGTGCGCGCGTGGACCAAATGTCGTGCCTTCTCTAATGTTTTCTGCCCTCGCTCATGGTTTGACCCCGTGATGTTTTTGCTCTTGTTCCTAAAGATTATAGGGAAACAGGCATTTTTACACAATAAACATTCACGTTGTTCGAAACTTGGGAGATGACCGGAATGAAATTACTAAAGATTACATATGTAGAGACCAACTTAACAACTTTGTAGGTATATGGACCAAATAAAAAAATGGGCTGAGTGTCACGTATATGAACCAAATTTGTAGACTTGTAGCCCACATTACACCATAAGGACCCATGTCGGTCTCCGTTTGCCACGTAGGATCGTCAGGGACGTGATTCGAAACTCGATAAACGATAGAGACGAAATTACTAACGATTGCATATATAGGAATCAATTTTAAAAAAAATTTAGGTATAAGGACCAAACAAAAAATACATGTTATATAATGACCAAATTTATAGTTAATTAACCCAAAAGTTATTTAAATATTACAAAGCATACATACATATAAAAAAAAAATTAAGAATTTAATTGTTATGAACTGTTGGTGTAAAAATTTTGATTGACATAAATTGTCACATTATTAAAATTATTCGACTCTTATCATAATTACCTTAAAAGTTACATATAGAATGATTTGTGATTTATTGACGATGTAAAAAACTTTATCCTCATTGTGAATCAAAATTGAAATAAAAAATTAAAGGCATCGACAGATAAAAAAAATTAGAAAAAGGGATGGGGACCATACATTCCACCGTATTAGGGGAGATGTGGCCAAACTGTATAGATTCTGCAATTAGACGAATTTCTAAACAAACTGACTCTTGAGGCCCTTATGAATTGTGATTCATGCACATTTTTGTTCTGGGGTTCTGATTCATACATCGGTGACCCTAATTTTAATTAACTTGCTCTTCCCATTTTCTCATAAACAAAACGTGGCAAAAGCAAACATGTCTTCAGACAAATTAGCAAACATGTTTTTTTTTTACTCGATTTGCATTTTTCGTACCTAAACCAAACAATTATTTTTTTATTCACATTAGATTGGTTGAACATATTTTCTTCTTTTCTCGGTATTTTGTATTTTGTTAGTCTTTTATTCACATTAAAATGGCAAGTGAAATGTTACTTAGCAAAGAAAATGCATGAATAAGTCACATTTTGAAGAAATTGATATTAACAAAGGATGCGTTTCAAGGAACGTTACTAATACTATTGAACAAAGGCGGACCTACATAGTAGTGAGAGTATGCACATGCACACCCTCAATTTTAAAAAAAAAAAATATAATTACCCTATATTCGTTATTCATTATTTTTTGCCTCTCATATTTGAGAAAATTGCATCCATGCCCTTTATGGTGTTTGTTAATACATTGATTTATGGTTGGGGTTCATACATTGATTTTAAAATTGGGGCAGACGGATAGTAGTTAATCAGTTATGGTGTTTGTTAATCATTTTCTTGCAGTCGTAATATTTAGGGTTTTGAATCAGAATTGGGGATTAGTGTTTGTGTATGTTGATAGGTTCAAAATTGAGGATTCGTATTTGTGTATGTTGATAGTTATGGTGTGTATTTTATTTGATTAGATATATTAGAATTGTATTCCTTTAACATTTATGTCTTTATCTTCATATGGACGATAATAATTTTTATTAAATTTTTTGGAAAAAGATTGCTCCCGATGGCTCCGAGTCCTAAATCCGCCATTGCTATTGAATATGTTTTTTTTATGAAAATCGTCGAATCGTTGGGCAATGGATGAAAATGGCTAAGTGTGGAGTTCAACAATAAAGAATGACGAAGTCTTGTCAAGAAAAAAACAGTTGTTTGAAGACAAGTTTTGTCAAGTTTGCAGAATAGTCGACCATGACGTTGTCGAATTATGAAGTTATGACTGTTATAAATGTGGCTTATAAATAAAAATAACTGACACAAACGTGTTAGATAGATAGGCAGTTAATTATTTTCTTAGTTTGTTTAAAATATTAGGATTTATGATGTAATTAGGGTCGGTTCTCTTGATTAAAATCCTAACATCTCACAAGAGCAGATTAACGAAGAATTGACATCAAGTATGCCCTTCCATTTCCATTTCAATCATTTATAATTCAATGCAAAGCTTTTAAATTTATTTACTTTCTTGCACCCTCTCAGTTCCAGTTCTTTACTTTCCTACCTTTACATTCCTGCCTTGTATGGCTTTTCTTTAAAATTCTTTGCATTGCTTTTCTTAAAATTCTTGTTCTTTACTTTCAAGTTCTTTAAACTTCAGCACTTATACTTTCGATTCCTTTTACATTTTATGTGCATTTAACTTTCTATATTTACTTTTACTTTTCTTGTACTTTTAATGTTAGCATGTCCCGTTCTTGTACTTAAATTAACTTACTCTTTCGTTGCATTCTGATACTTTCACTTCTTTGATTAATGTTCTTTTCAAAAACGAGATTACCGTATAACTTCAGCCCACAATTTATTTGGTTTCTTAAAGTATTTGTACTCGGATTTGGTCCAACCAAAAATCACCATAAATAACATTATAACTAATTAAGAATGGGCACACTCTTATTTGTTCACTTTAAATTCAAGCTCACTTTAAATGAACTTTTTCCTTGCTCTAATATTACAAATTTACCGGGGTTTTAAAGTTGACTTGATGGTTTAGGTGGGGGAGTTAAAGAAGTGGAGTGATAAGGAAATTGAAGGTTCAAACTTCATCCACTAACAAAATACTAACATTAACACTAATATTTACCTATAAAAAAAGTTACAAAATTACAATCTTATAACTAAATGATTAGGATTTTAACATTATCATATACTTCAAACCCGAATGGTTCTTGTGTGAAAGAGAATCCTTTCGTGGTTAATTATTTGGTCAATTGTTTTGATTACTTAATTAATAATCCTTTCGTGGGAATGCTTCCAAATGGAAGATTCGGTTGCTGGGAAATAGTTTTCGGATGAGGAGTGTGATAGTTCACCATTGACGACAGGAAGAAGAAAACAAAAAAGAAATTAAACTATGACCATGAACCATTAACAACATTCAATGAGTGTTTCTTAGATGAATACGAAGAAAGCCGTAAGAACAACGCTAGCTGCGATGAAGAAACACAGCGAATATGATGAAACACCTCCATGGATATTCTTTACTGGTATTCTGTCTCAGTCACTTTAGCATAATTAAAGTATTAAAGTAGTCTCTACCACCATATGGTTCAAGTAGGACAGGAGGGGGCTCTCTTATTTCCGAAGGAGATTCCTAATCTGTAATCTACTTACAGTATGTTTGGGTAAGATTGTTTTGGACGCTAACGCTATATTTTCAAATTCCATTACATCAAATTTCACTTTTTTATAAAACTCCAATTTCATGCATTCTGCCAACGGAGGTTTAAACGCTAGTTGGCCTTAGAAAAAATCCAACCCAAACAGATGCTTGAAAGCCTTTCTTTTGTTCAAATTGAATAATATACAAAATTTTATCTGCATTCAAGTATATTTAGTTTAGGAAATATTAATAAAATCACGTTGGTCAAAAGCTTCTCTCATATAACTTTTGAAAAAAATGTCTCGGGACATGTTTTTCTCACTTGTGCAGTGAGAATAATCTCAATCAAACAGAATTTAAATCTATAACATAATATTGAAAAAGTATGCAAAAAAAAAAAACATAATATTGAAAAAGTGAATAGAGTATAATTAAAATTAGCTGGTAATCTGTATGTGAGTATTTATGTTCCAGTAATTTTAAAAAATTTAATTTATTCAAAGGAGAATTTTGTAGAAAACAAAAGTTATGTGGTATATTTAGTCAAAAAAAAAAAAAGTTATGTGGTATATAAAATAATTAGTTAGTTTAGCAGCAAATCATATGTGGTTTAATTTAATTATTATTTTTAAAATTCTTGTTTACCATTCAATGTGAATAATATTAGCAATAATATAATAGTTTATCAAATTATAAATAAATAATGACAAATGCTAACCAATGTCTTAGGGCATTGGTTTAGGAATCAAAGATAAAAACTTTGCATTAAAAGTTGTGTATTCAATATATTAAACATTCAAAAGTTACATTTTTTAATAAAACTATTCTATCTTTGGATTCTTTAAACAATATCCTTAGAACTCTTAATTACTCATCAAATTATAAAGTAAACGGATCCTCTTAAATGAACTTGTCTGTAAAATGGATAAATAAGAATATCTTAATCTTTAATTTAATAAAATGTATCATGATTTTAACTCATTAAGTGAGTAAATATACATTTATGTTCTAACTTTAGTGACAAACAACATTTATAGGGATGTTTTCCAAAATGGTTAAACTCTATTGTCCAGGTATAAAGAATAGGACAAGGTTTTTGGTACCACCACATTTGGTATGAATTTAATTGGTATGCATTGTTCATATAAAGATTTTTTATACTGTTAACTAATCAGAAATTGATATATCATTAAAAAAAATTTGACTCTTATTTTAACTATCTTAAAAGTCATTAATATTATGGTTTCTGATTGATTGACAATATAAAAACATTTTATTGATAATATATATCAATTAAACTCTCTATATATAACTATAAGTAATATATTATGTAAATATAGTGTTCGAAACCTTTTTAAAATGTTAGTTTTTGACGACATTGTTGGCAGTGGACTTTCTGCCAATTCCGTAGTGTAAGAAATACTTCAAAATCAAATTGATAGCAGAACAAAGGGTGGATATCGGAGCTTATACTTCAAAATCAAAATCAAATTGATAACATAACATCCCTTTTTGTTACCAAAAAAAAACAAAAGAATTTAATTGATATACTCTGTCAATGTAAAGATTTTTTATATTGACAATCAATTAAAAATTATCATATAAACTCAAATATTTGACTCTTATCCTAACTATTTTAAAAGTCATTCATCCCATGATTTCTAATTGGTTAACAATGTAAAAACTTTATACTGACAATGCATAAAAATTAAATTAAAAAAAAAACCAAAACAAAGGGTGAATATCGGAGCTTATATATAATTGGAAAAATTGATTTGAACAACTTTCCCGGAAATATTGTATCATGTCTTGACTTTTAATTTTATGATGTAATGGAATGAAAAAGAAAAAGAAAATATTAACAAACATGTTTGAATATAAAAATATAATATTAGTGTTAGAAAATTATATAAAGATTTTTTTATCGTGTGCAAACTTACACATGTTAATAAATCAATATATCGAAAACTTTTATAGAAAATCACACATTTAATTTTTTAATATATTGAATGCAACATTTTTTAAGAGAGAATTACTATTATTGATTCCTTAACATATACAAGTTTGCATATGATAGAAATATCCTTATTTAAATAATGAACTGTTTGTCATATTAAGGTACATTCGCCCTTTCATGGTACACACTACACAAACTACAAAGGTATGTATCCTCTATCCTGTATAGAATGTCGGTGACCCCCTTTTCTTCTCCTATACATGCTTTATTAGTTCATGAATTAATTAAGTTAACGATGAATGGCCCTTACAATGATACAAAGCCGGAGTTAATGAGACTTGAAGGAGGTTCAGAAGCTTAAAAAAGTTAAGGGCCCCAATCCCAAACCTGAAAATGCTGCAAAACCATCATCCTCCAGGATGAATGTGAACTCTACCAAATAAATTCCTCTCCATATATTCTTGACTCCGACTCTGCAGCCTGGCCAGCCCATCCAGCTACTCTCTTTCTCTCACGTTCTTATTTTATTAGTTTTATTACTTTACTAACCCAAAACAAACGCGTGTTCAAACCTCAAACTCCATTTATAATTTATTATAAGGCATCCCATCTCATAGATCTCTCTTCTCTCTCAATTCAAACTTCCACCACACTTCAATACTAACAGCCGACAGCCAGCTCACACATCCACAAACCCTTTTTCCCTTCTGGAAATAAAAAAAAAAAAAAAAAAAAAAGGCATAGTTAGACACAGAAAGTCAGAAACACAAACTATGCAATCTAAGCCAAAACCACCACTCCTGTTCTTTCTCATCTTCCTATCCCTCTTCTTGCTCCCCTGTCCATCCTCTTCCACCAACAATGCCATCATCACCCATGAGTTCAAAGAAGCCCCTCAATTCTACAACTCCCCTGACTGTGCTGCAATTAATGCCAACAGCAACAACGACAACATGGAGGAGGAAGAGGAGGACAGTGACAAGTACATCTGCTCCGAGGAAGTAGTACACGTTGCAATGACCCTCGACACAACATACATCCGTGGATCCATGGCTGCAATCCTCTCAGTCCTTCAACACTCTTCCTGTCCCCAAAACATATTCTTCCACTTCGTGTGTTCCTCCAGCGCATCCCTCCTACGTGCCGCAATCTCCAAATCCTTCCCTTACCTCAATTTCCAACTCCACACCTTCGATGACTCCATTGTCTCTGGCCTCATCTCCACCTCCATTCGCTCAGCGCTGGATTGTCCTCTCAACTACGCTCGCACCTACTTGGCCAACCTCTTACCCTTATGCGTTCGCAGAGTGGTTTACTTAGACTCAGACCTCATCTTGGTGGATGACATTACCAAACTAGCTGCAACCCCATTGGGTGAAAATTCAGTGTTGGCAGCCCCTGAATACTGCAACGCCAATTTCACTTCCTATTTCACTCCAACATTCTGGTCAAACCCTTCTTTGTCACTCACTTTTGCTAACAGAAAGCCTTGCTATTTCAACACCGGCGTGATGGTGATCGATCTGGAGCGGTGGCGGGAAGGGGATTACACTACGAAGATTGAGGAATGGATGGAACTTCAGAAGAGGATGAGAATCTATGAGCTGGGTTCGCTGCCGCCGTTTTTGCTTGTGTTTGCTGGGAATATTGCTCCGGTGGATCATAGGTGGAACCAGCATGGTCTTGGAGGTGATAACTATCGTGGGCTATGTAGGGATCTGCACCCTGGTCCTGTCAGTTTGTTGCATTGGAGTGGTAAAGGTAAGCCATGGGTTCGATTGGACGCTAATAGGCCTTGCCCTTTGGATGCACTTTGGGCACCCTATGATCTATTACACACTCCATTTTCTCTTGACTCTTGATCAACACTATTTTCTGATCGATTCATATGTTTATATATATATATATATATATATATATATATATATATATATATATATATATATATATATACAAAGCTGAAGTCTCTGGCTGGCGCTTTAATTTCAAGTCGGATGAGGGAAGATTGAACCCACAACAGTACAGTCCAATACACACAGGAGGGAAAAGGGTAGATTCACGCAGATTTGAAGCAAACATAAGGCAAAAAGAAATTCAGACGTAAATGAGGAAAGGGTGAATTGAAGATCATGAGTGAGTGAGTGAGATTCATGAATTTTCCAATGACAGATAATTGTGCTTTTGTTACTGTATATCAAATCAAATAACTGTGCATATCAAAACAGCTCCATATTTTGGATCCGCGAATTAATTCATCAACTATTTTTTGCTTCTAATATTGAGGACGTAATTAAGTTTTGTTAATTTTGTATAAATAATTTCTGTTCTTCATACATATCATCTCGGATATGGATCCTCTAACTTTAAGACGGAAAAGTTATGATAATTTTGTATCTATAAAGGTAATTAAAATGGAAAAATAAGAATAAGATCAAAAATGAATAAAGAAAGAGATAAAGAGAAAAGTGGATGATTTTCTCGCTCTAAAATTAAAGGATCCAATCCAATCCCATCATATTCTTTAATTTACTTTCTTTTTTCTTTTAACAACAGTGACGATACGAGCTTAGTTTGAATTTTCTTCCTATAATCCTGTATTTATGGACATGGTCCCATGGAGGCTACATTATTCTAGGTAACTGAATCATAGGCGAGACCGGTGGGTTGATCAAGTTACTCTGTCCGATTTTTCTACACGAAGTTAAAAATCTTAAAATGTTGATGCCAAAAAGGAAAAAGAAAAAAAACAAAAGCAAAAAAATTGAAGGGATCACTTGGGTTAATATGAATTGAATTATTAGTGATGTTATGTTAGTAGGTACAAGTGAAATTTATTGAGTTCGATTTTGAGATTTATATATTAATTTGACTTGACTAAAATATATGTTTGATCTTTTATTTTTTTTGGTCAAAATTCATTTTGATCATTTATCTTTTAAAAGATTCATTTTGGTCCTTTATCTTTCTAACGTTACACAAAAGTGATCCTTTTCGTCAGGTCTGTTAAATTTATTGACAGAAACTTCTGGAAACTTCTGACATGGCAAATGTCCCTCAACTCTGATCAATGAGGTGGAGCCACATGTCACTCTTCTTCTTCTTCCCCAAGTGGGTGTTCTTCCCTAAATGAAACCCTAGAAAATTCAAATGTGCAAAAGGGTTTCTTCCTATACTTGGTTCTAGAAGCTTCTTCAATTGAAGGTGGAGAAGAGCAATTGTATAGTTGCAAGTGTTCAAATCTGGGTCTATTTCATTTAGGTTCTACCAAATTTTCGATTCTTGTACTTTGTTTCATTGTTGAGAAAGATTGCAAGGATGGAAGAGAACAAGTTTGCATAGAATAAATGATGTTGAATGCTGATTTAGTATGTTGAACATAGAGAATTCAGAAGTTGCAAATGTTGAATTTTGATTTATTGTACTTCTGATGTTGAACGCAGAGAATATAGACAATCAACTTTCTTAGTTTGGTTCTTCTCTGATTTATTCTCTTGGTGTTTCAGGTTGTAGCTAATGAGGTTGAACACCATTTGTTTAACATGTTCGCAGAGAATGGAAGAGAGAGAAAGAGAGAGAGAGGTTCAAGGTTCAGATTTCGGCGAAATGCCCAGATTCCGGCAGATCTCCGGCGGGTCAGAGTGGAAGGCGTGCCATGTCACTTGTCCATATCGTCACTTAACTGCCACATAGGCTATCATTATCGACATAGGTAACAAATCTGGCAAAAAGGATCACTTTGTGTAACGTTAAAGAGATAAATGATCAAAATGAATCTTTTAAAAGATAAATGATCAAAATGAATTTTGACCAAAAAATAAAGGACCAAAAGTATATTTTAGTCTATTAATTTTATACTTAACCTGTATATCAATTAAATTTTATTAAAAAAAACATTTTGAAGGGATTTCTATTGCATCTGAAAATATTTTAAGAGATTAGTTCTTTATCCCTCTCATGGAATATTTTGAAAAACTAAAAGTATGAATTGAATACTTTTTTAGTTTTTTATTATAGTTAATAATTTTAATTTTTTTATTCGAATACTTTCAAGTATAAATTTATTTTAAACTCAGCAGTTGACAAATATTAAATAATTCACTCTAAATACATGTACCCATTCAAACAACAAAGGTAACAATTCTTAAAAAAAATTATATTAAGAAATTATAAAGAAATTTAAATCTGACCTTATAAAATAAATAAAATATATATAATCACATTTTTAAAAATAAATTAGGATGTATTTCAACATATTTGTCCCATTTTAACCGTTCATGAGATAAATCATTGGAATCCATCGTAATCAAAGCTTTCGACTTTCCAATGGATTTATGGAGTATTCCCACAAGCTTAAATCCTTTGGACCTGTTATCAGACTAATCTCCACTCGGATACTTAGTCAGTTAAGGTTTTTCGTCCCTCCCCAAAGATATGTTTTATAGGATTCGAACCAAAATATTCCATCACAAATTCAGCCTGCACAATCAACTGAATTTGTCCTTTGAGTTTACGACCACCCCTTTGACTCACCCTTTTGTTGGTAAATATATCTTAACACATTTTACCAAATTATAAGCAAGTTGAATCTAACAATTCTGATTATAGTATATTTCACCTTATATACATATATGTACACTTATAAATAAATTTCATTTAAAGTGAATTTGTTTGTAAAATAAATATTTATGGTTAATTTGATGATGTGTATTGAGTCATATAATATAATGATGGATATTTTTACTTACTTATACTTTAAAAAGAAAATTACTTTGCAAGAATCTTATTCTACACTTATAATGCGTTTATGGTTGTCTATGTACCAAAACATCCAGACTGTACTAAAAAAATTATTATTATCGTATGGTTGATAGTCAAATTAAGTATGCTCACCGTTATTCTTTTTTCATTTTGCTGTCATTTAACAACCCTGCGATTAGAGTTTATCTTGATGGGGAATATATGATGAGGTCCAGGAGGCATTATTCTAGCTTATTAGAATTTAACGAGACAAACAATGACATGTGCATTAATGAGTGATCGACAGTGGAAGAAAAACAGGTGATGGTCGGAGGCGAAGAAATTACTATTGCATCTAAGAGAGTGTATTCTTATCCAAACAATTATTTTTTGTGATAAAAATTATTTTTTAATAAAAACTGATATGTTTAGATAAATTGATTAAATTTCAAAACAGCTATTTTTATGAGAAAAAAGCTGTTTTTAGATATGCTAGAAGTTTGAAACTTATTTAAAAAGCTGTAAGATTATTTTGAAATCAATATCATTCTTCCTATTTCACCCCTACAAAACTAACTACCAAACAAATATTATTAAATTATACAAATAACTCTATACCCTTTTTAGTAATTAACTATATATAAGTGATTTTTTTACACAACCTAAACGAAATAGATTATCTTATAATCGCTTTTCAGCAAACACATCCAAACATAAAACTGATTCTATTATAATCGGTTATCTATATAATCGATTATTGAAATAATCAAATTTTCGTAGCTGATCCAAACACATACTAAAAGGTAAGGTTCTCTTGATAGAAATAATTGATAAGGTAGTAGAAAAATTATAGATTAAATACCTTATTTGGTTCTTGAAATTGTAGGGTCGTATCAACTTAGTCTCTTACATTATCAATATTTCAAAATGATCCTTGGAATTGTAAAATGTAGCAAATGTATCCCTGACATTATTCACTTAGTTTCAAATGCATCCCTGACATTACCTACTTAATGTCATTATAGTCCATGCAAATACAAACGGAGGGACGAATCTGATTAACGTTTTACAATTCCAGGGATCATTTTGAAATATTGATAATATGAAGGACTAAGTTGATACGACACTACAATGTCAGGACCAAATTGAGCATTTACTCAAAAATTATAGTTCTTAGAATTAAAAAAAGAAAAAAGAAAAATTATAGTTGAAAGACTAGCTGATTTAATTTGAAGTATTTTATAAAATTAGTTGTGGAACAAACTTATAAAATGTAAAATGACATAAAAGAATACATTTATATGATTTTTATATAAATTTTATTTTTATATTATTTATTTAAAATAATTATTAAATTTAATACTTTAATTTATTTCAAATTATTTATCATCTTAAAATTAAAATATTAATCTTTTAAAATTTATTTTATTTATAAATATTTTTATTAAATGAAATAAGATAATATAAATGAAATAACATGTTTATATAATTTTTATATATAAATTTGATTTTATAAGATAAGGGTTGAGTAAAGTATGAATTTCGTTAAAATAATAAGAATAAAAATAAAATAAAAGTTAATAAGTTAATGTCTATTTGGTTTAGATTATTTTCGATGCAAACGTGAAAATAACGCTTCCCGAGGTAATTATTTTGGAGGCTATGTAAGATGAGCTTTCTCCCAACGTGATTTTCAAACGTGATTTCTCTTTACAGAATCTAAAACAAACAGGCCCTTATATGTTATAAGCTAAAACGCTAATTAAACGTCTGAAAAAAAAAATATAAGTTAATGAGATGAACTTGTTTACCAAAAAATTCTTTGATTAAACAAACTTATAAGTTAGTCAAATAAGCTATAAGATAGCTCATTTGACTTGCCAAATTAACAAAGCCTTATTATGATTAACAAATGTTACTTACAAATATTTAAGATAAATAGCACCTAAAATTGTGTAATACAATAAGAGTTATGTATATAAGAAATAAGATGGAATTGATTATAATTATATAAAAACAAAAAGGTATCGAGTGAGAACATTTTGTAGTTTAATAATGCTAGAATAATGAATCTTGACCATAATAAATTATAAATAGTCAAAATTAAAAGTTATTTAATGGTCACATAACTAATTTAAAAAGTCATATATATACCCTTTATATAAGAAGGGACCAAATTTCACCGACGTAATACTTGGGATTGTTAAATCATTCAACAACATCCCAAGAGACAAATACTTTTCAAAATTAATCGTTGAATTAAAAGTGATTATCATATGGATCATATTTATAAATTTTTACACAAATCTATAATCATTTGTTATTTCAACGAGATATGTCAATATTAATGTCAACAGTGAAATTGTATTACTTCTTTTTTGGTAACCATGACATGGGTGCGAAGAATCTACTATCGTTAGCAGCGACTAATCTCCGTTGGGGAACCTGTTGGGCAAACAAGGTAGGTTCTCCCCTCCCAACCAGATTTTCTCCATACACAAAAATCAGGATTCGAATCCCTGACCACTTAATTAAGGTGCTCGTGTCTCTTACCACTAGAACCAACCACATATTGACTTATATATATATTTATCTTCTAATCATTATCATTCAAGTACATCTATGTATATCACGATAACAAATTATCCTTACCTAATATGGTGTGTGTGTGTGTGTATTTTGTGTGTAAGTATAGGTTGACTCGATCTAGAGTAGAATTTCTTTTTACTATCAAGGTGTTTAGATCTAATTTGATCCATAAAATAATTAAAATCCCATAAAAAAACAAAATCGATCAAAACAACTTTTTTTGGATTGATTTGGACGAGATTTTTAAAAGGCCGATCGATTAATTTGATTAAAAATTATTGAAATGAGTTTTATCTCTCATAATAAAAAAAATTTCATACACAAGACAACAATCAAACCGCGGATAAAATACTTAGCAACTCAACTATTATAAAATTTGGAGTTTGAATGATACTTTTGTTGCTTTTTTGTGTTTTTTTTTTGTTACAGCTTATACTATTTTTTTTCTTTCATTTCTTTGCTTAGAATAATAACTGCCCTTCCTCTCGTAAATGTTAATTTATATTTTATTTAAAAAGTGAACTTATTTTTACATAGTTGTTTACTAATTTAATAAAGGAACAAATTAGTATGCAGCATTATTTATTTGATAAAATTAGTATTGCGAGTAACAGTCAAAGTCAGATTTGATCAGAATATATAACATTAATTATGATTTTACAATATTTAAAAATAGGTATTCTATCATAAAATGATAAAATAAAACTGGCACGCGAAAGAGTTATAAAAATATATCATAAATGACCCTATAACAAGTTCCACGAAAAAAATTATAATACACCGTATTTCTTCAAATATAGTAAATTGATCATTCGTCAATGACTAAATAATAATATTATTTCAGTTGACAACGTGTAAGATAATCTTTGCATTCATTTTATTTTCGTTTCTTATTCCTTGATGCCGTTTCTGGCATAAAATATATAGAATGGCCTTACCACCCACCTCTATATATATATATATATATATATATATATATATATATATATATATATATATGTGTGTGTGTGTGTGTGTGAGGAATGTTAGCAACACACTTTCTTTCTAATACATATTCTTTTATTGATTGAAATTCATGTGAGTCATACAAAATTCAAGTGGAACCCATATAAATTAGTGAGACTCATTTGAATTTTAACAAATAGTAGAGAGTGTGTTGAAAAGAAAGTGATTGAGAGTATGTATATATGTGATTATTATTTTAACAATATTTACAGAGTTAATATTTTTAATCACACTACAATATATAATTCAGTAGAAATTAAAAAAATTTAAAAAATGAAGTGTCGGTAGACGAAGGAAAAGAAACTTGAGATAACATCAAGACATCAGCCCAAAGGAAGGAGGTCTATAAGAATGACGCGTGGCAAACAGTAAGTGGCTGAGATGGTTTGTATGTGATACTCTATAGAGAGGAATTTTTATTTTAAGTCAGTGTTTGAGGCAGATCTTGGGCCATATAGAGAGCATTCTGAAGCTCAACAACTTGAGCTCTTGACAAAGACATGGAAAATGGGATATCCTGAAGGTAAGAATAGACATAGGTGGGGTACAATTATGGGCAGCTTTTTCACCAACTTAATCTGGAAAGATTAGGAGCAGTACCAACACCCCAAATTAAGAACAATTGTTGACACTCCTAGGAAGGGCGCTTTGGAGAAGTGAAACGTCGATCGAATAGGCAATTCGATCGTCATTTTGATTAGATATGTGGTAATCGTTAAAGAGAGTTTTTTTGTGAAACTGGACAATGAAATGAATGCCGTCGCCGTTGAGAAATGAGAGGAGAAGAAGGAACATGGGCAGATTATCTAGTAGATCGGAATGTGCCCGGCTCCTGCCAGGTTTCCCCCCCCCTTTTTTTAACCAAAACGACGTCGATTTGGGGGATGGATTTTGGAAACCCCAATAACCAAAACGACGCGTTTTGGTCCATTCCCTCATTCACACCTAGCGGCCAGCTCCCGGCTCCTCCCATTCCCTCATGAATCAAGTCCCTCCGAGGCTCCGCCAGCAGAACGCGGCTCCGCCTCTGCCTCCGCCAGTTGCGAATGTCGCACGATCCGGTCGCCTCCTCTCCTCATCTTTCTCCAGGCTCCATCTCACAAAAACAATGCAGCTCCTCGTCTTCTCCAGCTCGCGAACGCAGCTCGCGGCCCGGTCGCCTCCTCATCTTGCTCCAGCCTCCGGGTATCAGAACGGCTCCTCCCTCTCCTCCGTTCATCTTCTCCAGCCTGCGAACACTGATTTGATTTTTTAGAGATTTAGGGATTTGAATGCTTACCGATTAGGGATTTAGGGATTTACTGATTTAGGGATTTGAATGCTTACTGATTAGGGATTTATTGATTATTAATATACATAATGTTTTTTTTAAAAAAAATTATAATATTTTAGTCAGTAGCGGCTCTCCTTAAAATTTTGGGCAAGCTCCGCCACTGGGGAGGAACATAGGTTGATGATGAAGTTGGTCAAGAAGAAAGAAAGGAAAGGGAGGAAGAAAGAGGGTGTCTCACATGAATTTTTCTAGATTCTGATGAGGGGCAGGGTTGACCCAACACTTATGGAGACCTAAAGTAAACTCTAAAGTGAGACCTTTTTAAAGCAAATAATAAAATTTTATTTAAATTATTATATTTTTATTTAAAGTTTATCTTTTGTGATTTTTGGGATGCAAAATCATTTATTAAATTATTGTAATCGATTTCATTTAACAATTCTTTTTCAATTGATAATAAAGCTAGTCCACTTAATATTTGTTGAGACATAGTCGATCTTAGATAAGATTTTATTAGTTTTAGTTTTGATAAACTTCTTTCTGGCCAAGCAACAATTACAGGAATGGTTAACATTATTCTATAAGCAATATACGCATTTGGAAAAGAATCAAACCTTATTATGTAATTAAGTATGTCAATTGGTATATCATTTTTCACTTTACCTCAAACAATATCTCATACCAAATAGGCATGCCTAATAAAAACTCAAAATTTTCAAGCTCATAAGTTGCTAAACAATCAACTTCACTTTTTATTTTAGGTTCATCATTAACTTCACCTAATTTCAATAAAGCATCTCTTATTTGTGAAGTTTGAAATCTTAAAGCTTTTACACTTTTATTACAATTTTCCCAACATGTTTGTGACAATGATTTAAGAGTTAGGCTAGGGATATGATATTTTTAGTAGACTAGAGTGAGATTGACCTGAAAGAAGGAGGAAGCAAAGAGAGATGAGTGAGACATAGAGAGATGAGTGGAAAGAACTCATTTTCCATTTTCTTATAACAAAATATTAAAAAATACCAATGTTATTATAATAATGAGTCATTGTGTGGGTGAGATAGAAATATGTGAGGTGAGTGGTGAGTGAGGAAAACGAAGAGTCTCTTGTGCAGCTGTTGACTCAATAGGTAATAAATTTTTTTTTTGGGAGGCCTAAAGCCCTAGCTTTACCAGCTGTCCCCTTGGGCCGACCCTGATGAGGGAAGAGGATTTCTGGTGACTAACGGTGGAAATCTAACATTGTTAGTGCAAATATGATGGAAATGACCAACTTGAAGTAACGCTGATAACATAAGGGTCCACTTCGGAAAGAAAATTAAAAAAAGGACCAAACTGAAACCAAAAAAAACGATAGACAACCAAAAGTATAATTTAGCCTATTTTAAATTTTGTAACTTTTTTTAAACTTATGTAACTTTGAAAAAAATATAGAAAAGGAAAAATATATATAGCTTGCATAGTATGTTACATAAATTTTAATAAAATATATTTCCAAATATTCAATTTAGAAAAGAGTTAAATTTTTCAAAGTTTATAGTAAGTGCTTTTTTATCCAAACAGTATAAAAAAAGTGCTTTTTGCATATCCTTTTCAGTAATTTTAAACAATTGATTTATGATTCAAAAGTGATTTCAATCACGGTATACAAACGCAAAATAACTTTTGCTTCTAATAATAACTTATGAGGGTGTTTTGGTAAGATTAATTCTTACCCAAACAACTATTTTTCATGGTAAAAACTATTTTTCAGTAGAAGCTGATATATTTGGATAAATTGATTAAATTTCACAATAACTGTTTTTATGAGAAAAAAATTGTTTTTAGAGAAGTTAGAAGTTTGGAGCTTATTTAAAAAGTTGTTAGATTATTTTGAAACTAATAAAATTCTTCTCATTTCACTCCTGCAAAACTAACTATTAAACAAATATTATTAATTATATAAATAACTTCATATTTTTTTTTTTGTAATTTACTATATAAAAGTGATTTTTTGTATAACTCAAACGAAATATATTATTTTAAAATTTTTTTTCAACAAATAAATCCAATCATAAAACTGATTCTATTATAATCTATTATAATAATAATTAATTACGCATATAATTGATTATCGAAATAATGCATTTTTCGCAGCTAATTCCAACATATATTTAGTTGTAAATAACATGAATTTAGTCTCCATATAAAATGTGGTATCTCACCGTGCCTCCTGCAACACAATATTTTTTGTCTGAAATGAGCTTGTTTGTATATTATCTTTAGGAGAATGTTAATGAGTGTCTTTAGAACATTGGTTAAGGAATCAAAAATAAAAAATTTTAATTGGAAATTGATGCATTTGATATTTTGAAGAATGATAAACTTAATTTTTAATGAAATTTTTTTTTTTTTTTGGTATTCCTTAAATAGCACTGATTAACATAATCCTTATCTTAAGAAAATTATATGTTCGCATCTTGCATTATAAGGAGGACAACTTGCTTTTACCAAATATCCAAGTCACGAAAGGTAGTGTCTTTGTTTACAATGAGATTTCAAGCAGTGCTAGTGCTACACTCAGATCATTCGCATTCGCGTTCGCTGTACTCTGGAATAAAGCTAGACAAACAACATTGGTCCATCCACTTTGCAAAAAGGTGTCTTTTGCTTTTGGAATCGTATTTCTCAGTCGCCATTTTATTTGGCAAGAGCAATTCGTCCTAATTTAGGAGAAAAATTTCCTACTTGAACTCAGTTCAGTGATAACTTAAGTCCCTACAAAAAGACTGATACCCAAATTTGATCAGTTATAAATATATAATTTCTTAAAAATAAATGAAAACAATTTTAAACAAAATTAACAAACTCAATCTTTAAATAATACATTTTTAAATTTTGATTCACAATTATAAAAAAAAAACCAATTTATTCCACCAAGCAGGTAATAAAAATAGATTTAATAAAAAACTTGAACAAAGTCATTTTGTATGAGTCCACTTCCTTAATTTATGTTTGATTTTTCGTTGGAAAATTCCAAACGTACGTTTGAGGTAAAGTATTTATAGAGTTTCTTTGAGACAAACGTGCTTTTGGACCCAAATGTATGTTTGCAACTGTAAATCAAACATACCCTTAGTTTGAAGTAGAGTGGACAGTTAGCTTTGAAAGCTATAATAATTAAAAGAAGGAGAAGAAATGAGAGGAAACAAAAAAGAAAAAAAGAAAAAAACAAGAAGATGCTCAAAGCTGGAAAGTCCTTGCGTAGAAAATCTCATAAATGCCAAAGCCCAAAGCCCAAAGCCCAAAGCCGTCCACTTGAAAATCTTCAATTTAGATTATTCTTGTATCGCGTTGATTCCTCATGGTCCTGATCCCCGATTATTCATTATTAAGAACTTTAAATTTTTAAAATAAATTAAGAAATATCAAACGCGGAAGGTGAAGGTTATGACGTATCATCACTAAAGTGGTACACAACCTACGTAATATAATCTGGTCCATTCATTTTATCATCTGGATTAGTTATTTTTTCAATTCATATTTCAATTTTTAAATGAGCAAAATCCAACTTTATCTTTTGACATTTTGACTAACATACGTAACAAATTGAATGGATCACATTTTGTCACTTGAATGATGCACTACTGTATCACTTTGATGGGTGGTGTACCTTAGACAATACCAACGGAAAAACCTTCTTTTCATCCCATAAACCATGTTTGGGGAAACAAACGCAACAAGCACTTATATAAAATAAGCTTCTATTAAAAAAAATTATGTTAAAAACTACTTATGTTCTTACAAAAAGAAACTACTTATATTAAAGATAACCTTGAATAAGCCCTTCTATTTCATGAAAATAATTATGAATGTGATTACTTCTCCACAACCTACCTCTCTGTGCTCGGTGAGACACATGATATCATCTACCATTTTCTAATTTTTTTATTTTTTATATATTTTAAAATATATTAATTCTTAGTTATCATTATGAAATCTGCATATGCATATGAAATTGTATTTCCATATCAAAGAATTGCTTACATATTAAATTATATTTTAGATATATAATAAAACTTTTAATCAATTGATTCAAAAAAAAAAAACTTTTAATCAATAAATAATAATTAAATAAATATTAAAATTTAAAAAAAAAACTTGTGCATTGGGCTAATGTAACGGTCCTGACTGCTTTCAGGATTATCGACTGTCCCCACAAACCAACACGGGTATTTTCAACGTATTTTGTCCTCATTCACACGAATTCAGGGAAACTTCCTAGAAGGTCACTCATGCCACGCTTAACTATGGAGTTCTTATGTTCTGGGCTCCCGAAAACAAGATGCATCTTGTTTTCGGGAGCCCAGAACATAAGAACTCCATAGTTATGCGTGCTTGACTTGAAGTAATTGTGGGATGGATGATCTTCTGGGAAGTTTCCCAGAAAGCGTGTGAGTGAAGATAAAGCACGCTGAAAAGACCCATGTTGGTTTGTGGGGACAGTCGGCAATCCTGAAAGCATTCAGGGCTACTACAAATGGTATCAGAGCGGACCTCTCCCAGTACCATGTGGTTTGGGGACGAATCAAGCGGAAGCTGATGGGCATGTGACGCCCGAGGCTGACGAAGGCGGGGAGTGATTGCCGGTGCTTGAGGCACGGACAAGAAGCGGCTCCTGGCAGACTTCTAGGCAAAGGGACACATGAATGAACCAGATTCATATCGAAATGAGAGGGATTCTGAGGCTGTGCAGGTATGGGACTGTACAGTTGAAGGACGGCTTATAAGAATTGATTGGTATTACCTATACCAACAAGATGCATCTTCTTTCGGGGAGCTCAGAACATAAAAACTCCATAGTTAAGCGTGCTTGACTTAGAGTAATTGTGGGATGGGTGAGTTTCCCAGAAAGCGTGTGAGTGAGGACAAAGCACGCTGAAAAGACCTGTGTTGGTTTGTGGGGAATGTCGACAATCCTGAAAGCAGTCCGGGCCGTTACAGCTAACAGCTAACTAGTTTGTTAAAAAATCCTTGTCATATTGTTTTCAAAAACTAACTAACTTTTAAAATAATGTTTAAGATATTTTATAAATGCATTTTTTTAGAATAATTTTTTATTTTAAATTATGAGTAAAGGCCCAAACTGGTCCCTGAAATTTTTTGAGGATCACTTTTAGTCTCTGAAAAAAATCAATTAACTAAATAGTCCCTGAAATTTATAAAGACGCGACAAGTTAATCCCTCTGTCCATCTCCATCCACTTTGCTCCGTTAACTCAAATTATTAACCCAAATTAGTCCCTCAAATTTAACTTGTGACCCAAATAAGTCCTTGTGTGTAATGCATGCACCGGAATTTATCAGTGTGCACCAAAATTTTCAATCAGTATGCAAATTGATTTTGGTTTTCAAGTGGGTGAATAGGCAACACAATTTAGAATTGACTCTTTTTGGATGCAAATTACGATAATGTATAGTATTCCTAGAATCGTTCGTCGTAGGGTTTGTTTTTCTTACCAACTTTGACGCACTCATAATGACTTGATTTGTTGTCCTGTGTTTCAAATCAACTCTTGTGAACATTATTTGGATATTTGTTAAGGTTGAAATAATGAATTTCATGTCTTCATTTTTGTGGGTCTTGATATGTTAGTATATTTCATGGTCGGAAAAGAGAACAATGAATATAAGATAGAGACTTGTCTTGTATTTTCATTTCTCCATTTGGATGTTGATCTGTTACTGCTATCGGAAAAAACGGGAACACCACTTTAGGCCCCAAAAAAGAGGACAAGGCAACACCTATTCAAATGAGACTTAGCAGCATACACTCAATAAGAAAAAATGAACCTATTTGATCAACCACCTTAGCATGCCACTAAAACCAAAACAGAGCAACCAGACAAAGTATTAATTGATGTATTTACCATCTGAGATTAAACAACATTCATGATATAAGAAAAGTATCATTACAGAACCTCTATGCATTATGCATCAAACTTCATTTTCTTAAACGAGATTGATTCCATACAAACCATGATATATTAAATGAAATATCCTAACATATTAAAACCCAGGAAATGAAGACATGAGATTCATTATTCTAACTTCAACAAATATCCAAATAATGTTCGGAATGCAAAAAATCAAGTCATTATGAATGCGTCAAATTTAGCAAGAAAACCAAACCTCACAAACGCTTCCTATTCTCCCTCTTGAAAACCAAAATCAATCTACATACAAAGATTGAAAATTTTGGTGCATACTGCTGAATTCTGGTACATGTTGCATTCTGAAGCATGCATTACACGCATAGATTTATTTGGGTTATGAGCTAAATTTGAGGGACTAATTTGGGTCACTAATTTGAGTTAACGGAGCCAAGTGGATGGAGATTGACAGAGGGAGTAACTTGTTTCGCGTTTATAAATTCCAGGAACTATTTAATTAATTTATGTCTTTTCAGAGATTAAAAGTGGATTCTAAAAAGATTTTAAAGATCAGTTTGGGTCTTTACTCTTAAATTATTATCATTATATATTTTTGTTGAATTTTGCTTGGTACCCAAAAATAGCTTTCGCATTGAAGTTTTTCGTAAGTTGTGTCAATGTCAAGTACTTTCCTTATAAGCTCTTCTACATAAGCCAAGCTGATATATAAAAAGCTTACCCAAACATCAGTTTTAAGTAACATAAGTACTTTTTTTTTTTTGAAAAGCCAAAGATAAGCTCAAATAACGTCTTGCAGTGTATCCGAAATGGCTCATAATTTCTGCTCACAAAGATTAAGAGCAGGTTTTCGGGCGCAATTTACAGACAATGTTGTTTTCAGTTAAGGCAGATCCCTTATGTCCATATCAATTTTGCTTCAGAGAGTAATAAGTGCTAAACGCTGGAAGATTTCTTAAAATGATCAAGTTAGAAATAATGTCACAATTTGATAGTTCCATTTCTTGTATACAGATCTATACATGGTCAATGGTCATTGTAAATATATCTTCGATTGCCACATGCTAAAAACTAGCAACAGATTTTTAACCTGTCCGCGTCTATTGACGTCACATTCATATCTAGTGAGCGGGTGTGTTGCTGCAATGCTGCTTTGCTTATTTTGCAAATCTGCTTTTCCCTTTGGGTTGTCTTTGACAGTTCCATTGCTGCTCTGCTTCTTTGGACCCTACAGGACTGAGATTGAGAGTGTTTGGGATAGTTAAAAAAATAATTTTTTTTAATAGTCTATTATATTTATTCTATATCGATTATTATTTTAATCGATTATAATATAATAAGTTTTTGTTTAGATATAGGCAAAATATGTTAATTAATCCTACACGTTTTTTTTTTTTTTATTTTTCACATCGGTTCTGCATGTTTTTTTTCTTCAAATTGGTCCTACATGTTATGTTCTGTTTCTATGTTAGCCATTTGTTAGTCATTTCCGTCAATTTCGACCTAACGACGCGAGTTTTAACTTGATGTGACTATCATGTTAGTCTTACATGTGGCTTTGATCTGACGTCGTAAGGTCGAAATTGACGGAAATGACTAACGTGAAAACGAAACATAACATGTAAGAGCAATTTGAAAAAAACTCATAGAACTGATGTGAAAAATAAAAAAACGTATATGAGTAATCAACCTATTTTGCCTTAGATACATTTGTTAAAAAATAATTTTATGAGAGTTGTTTCTTTTGGATGGTGTGAATATTATTTTTATATAATAAATTAAAAAAAGGATAATAACATTTATTTGATAGTTAATTTCTATAAAAATAAAATATTATTTGTCAAAAAAATAAAAATAAAATATTACAAATATAATTAATTTTAAATAATCAAATATTTTTTTAAATAAGTTTTCAAAATCTTAACTTTTATCCAAACAGCTAGAGTTTATCGAGTGGTGAAATTTGTGGCAGCTTGCAAAATAGTCAACTTGGGACAGCCATCTGGGCTGTCAGGTATGGGCCTAGCTTGTCCAGTCAATTGTGGTAAGCCATCTAGATTGTTGAAGTGGCTCGGCCTGACATGAGCCTAGCATAGCCAACCCGAGTATATTAATTGTCCAGCATTTTACTGTCTCAATCAAATGTTTTTGTCAGACTATTGGGCTTTGACCCTCTTCACTAACATTCAAACAGATTGTCAATTCTGACAAAAAAAAAAAAATCAGTAAGAATTTTACCTATGAATTTATAACTGTGTGACAAATGACAAATGTACATATTATAGTAAATTATATGTTAAAGTTCACTGCAAACCTACCGTTAAGGTTTAAACGTATGTATGATTTTTATTTAATTAAAAAAAGCTATACAACGATTTAAATGAAATCATAACTTTTTTATTTTTTTATTTTCAAAGTTAACATTTAGGAACTAAATATTTAAAACTATTAATACTTAATCTCATTTTAAAAATAATTCGTATAAAACTTTATACAAATAAAAAATATTTTATAAAAACCAAGCTAGTACATTAAGATTACTAAAAAAAAAAAACTTGAACATGAAGAAGCTTGGCCTGCGGTTCAATTTAATTTTAAAAAGTCTTTTACATTAATTTGGAGTGAACATGTTGAGTTGAGGAATCACTGTTAGACGAGTGCAATTTACAGTAGAAAAAAAAAATCCGTTCATGATTAACAATGCTATTTTTGCAATAACTTAGATAGTTTCACTAATTTCATTAAGAATAGTGTTATTTAGTACGAATAACTTTACAAGAAAATCGATACAACACTTCAGTAAATCAACAAAATAAGGAAAATGAATTTGCTGCATTTAAATATTCACCTATTTGATCAATAAATGCGTCAAAAATTAACTTATGGAGCCTAAAATAAGTGCTTTAACAAAAATCAGGGGTACATAAAGAAAAGAGAATACACACTTAATAATACTTTCAAGTTTCAATACTGCTTATGCCTATATGGTACCAAAAGAGTTTCGTATTAAATTATATATTAATTTCCCGTCAGTTAATCCTCTTTGTGTTTAAACTCCGGCTAAATCAATTGCATAACCATGCACAATTATATAAGAACTTATGAGTTATGAAATGTTGTCCAATGTCAGTTTTTTATTTTATTTTATATAATAACCTTTCACACATGTTTTTTAAAGTTTTAATCATAGTTATCAAAATTGGATCGGACCGGACCAACCGGTTAACCGGTGAACCAGACTTGATACCGGTCCGGGAACCCCATGGAACTGGCTATCAATCAAACCGTCCAAACAGGTTAAGAACCGGACAAAGCCGCCGGTTATCTTCGACACCGCGATTCTTCAGCAACGCCATCTCCTTTATATTGGTTCATCGTTTCAGCACCATCCACTTTCCTCGGGCCATTTCTTCAGGTGAAGACAGGAGCGGCGTTTTTGGTGCCGGTGGTGCATCATTCATGGTGGTGCTAATTTAGTGATGATGCACCATTTCTACTTTAGGTTTGGGGTCGCTCCTTCTGTCTTTATGTTAGAGAAAAGGAGATGGCGTTGGACCCTAAAGCTCATTTTGTCAGAATAAAAAAGAATATGGACCAGCATATACATTAGGCTGGTGAGCCCTATAGGTCCTATGACATAACACATAATAATAATAATAATAATAATAATAAAATGAAAATAGGATTATTATAACAATAACAATAGTAATAATACATAAATATGTTTCATGTTGTTTAATTATGTATGTAAACCATTTTATTTGTATATTTGATTATTATTTTTATTAAATATTATATAAAATAAAAAATATATATTTAATTACAACCGGTTCGACTATGATTGAATCACGGTTGAATCAGTGAATTATGAACCATTGCCTTGACCAATTTAAAGACCGGTCTGATTTTCAAAACATTGATTTTAATTATTAAAGAAATTTGTAATTTATTTTGTTATTAGCCAAATATTTGTCATTATCTATTTTATTGACAAGAGAACATTTGGCCTTATTAGCCAATCAAACTTATTTCCAGGCCGAAACAGATTTTATGAACGTTTTTTGTTTTCCTTTTAGGCTACTGAAGGTGAGAAACTTAGATGCTATTTGTTGAGATGCAAACAAAATCCTACATTGACTAAACAAGAAAAAGAACATGAATTTATAAGTATGAAAAATATTCCTATTGATATATGACCATTTAATTAGATAATGTCCAAAAACAAATAAGTCAAAAATGAATAATACCATACCAAAACCAACGTGGAGACACGTGGCCCTGAGTATCCTACATGCTTTTCCCGTGCAGTAGTCAGTAACTTAGACCTGGTGGTTATAATGACCCGTTTGACATTATCCGTTTCTCCTTTCCTTTGAGTGACACTTCCACCTTCGTACGTAAACCCTTTCAACGGGGAAGCAGTAGAGCAAGATTTTCCCGCCTCGTCTAAATTAAGGAAATAATTACAAGTCAAGTCTCAGGGCAATAAGTCGGTCTCTCAGGCAATTTCCCAGCAATCACATTACACACTCCTTGTTTTGCAAGTTGCATCAACTTGGGAGTTGGGTTAAGTCCCTATATATATAATTAATTAATTAAGAGACCACACACAACACAGAACATCTAACATCTTCCCTTGTAATTGTAAAAAGTGTGGTACAGTGCGTACATAATTACAAGCACGTACACCACCATGGCATCCGCCATTGTCTCAAAGTCCTCGAAATGGTTATTCTCTAACAAGAACTTCTACTTCAAGTTCACCTTTCCTTGCTTAATTACTACTCGATCCACACCCAAATCATTACCAGCTACTGACATTGACACTACACCGCCCTTGATTAGGTCATCAAACATGTACAACGATGACAAGCTGATCAAAGATGTTTTTGATCACTTGGATGTTGACAAAGATGGAAAAATCTCAAGCAAGGAACTAACGGATTATTTTGCATCCGTAGGGGATGAGTCTGTGAACGATAGAGTGGCTAAGAGGGTGATCAATGAGTTTGACTCTGATGGTGACGAGTTACTTGATTTACGGGACTTCGTAAGACTTATGAAGCAAGAGGACAATGGTGAGTTGGAGGATATTCTAAAAAGTGCGTTCGAGATGTTTGAGGTTGAGAAAGGTTGTGGGTTCATAACTCCCAAAGGCTTGCAGCAGATGTTGCGACAATTAGGAGACGTGAAATCTCACGACGAGTGTGCAGCCATGATTCGAGCCTTCGATCTTGATGGCAATGGATTTCTTGATTTTCATGAATTTCAGCAGATGATGTCCCTACCTACGTAGGTTTTCTCCCCTCAACCCAACTCTACTGAATTTGAACTTTTTTTTAATGTAAAACTCAGTTTATTATAGTGATCAAAGCTTGGGGCTCTTTGTTGTATATGTTATTTCGTTAGCCATAGTATTTGCTTGTCGTTTTTTGTGTGAATGAGGTTGCTTTCCTAAGAGAATTTTTTTAGTAGATCAATGCTAAAATATTTATAACTGGCCCAATTAATTTTTTGGATAAATTTCCTTATAACCTAAAAAGTTTAGATTATACCAAACATGCACATGTTAGTGTATATAAAATAACAATCTTGTTATTTGAACAATTTTATTATTTAAATCCCTCATATAGGATACCCCTTTTTATATAGAGGTTATGATATATAATAGAAAGTCATTTTTATATTGTATATACAAATAATAAACTATACTTACATGTGACTAGTGTCTTACGTATGGGGATGTCATATGGTCAGTGTTTAAAAATACAATTTTGATAAAATAATGTGAGAATAGAATAACTCCTTTGAAAGTTATTACATGAGATCATGTTCATCTAGAAGGCTTGCTTTCCCACAACAACAGGGAAAGAGATCTGGGGGTTTTATCTTGTTATCAACTTTGAAGCAATTTTTTTTTTTTTTGACTAATTGAAGCAAAAAGTTAATAAGTACGAAAAAATTATAAAATGCTTTGAGCCTGCAAATGGTTGAGAGCAAATAATAAGCCTATTGCGTTGAAGATTAACGTTCAGTTCTTCGAACTATCATTTATGAAAATAACTTAACTGTTCTGCTTTATATCCCAAGAAATTAGTTTCACACCCTAGGCTTTTTGGTAGAGATAAACTGACAAATTAAAAAAATATTATACATTCTAATGTTGTAAGATCTACGTACTAAGTGTGTGCTAATAAACTTAAGTTTGTTCAACGCAATAAATTTCTACTTTCACGTTTGATTCACTTTCTTTTACAAAATTACCGTGGCAAACTAACGTTTGCAATTTCAAACGAAAATGCAAACATAGCCTAAATAGCTCTATCACGAGAGAGTAAGAATGTTTGTGTTTTTCTTTTGCATTTATAATAAGTAAACTCTTTTCTTTTAATTCGAGCTACCACTTAATTAAAAACATCGTTAATTTAAAAAAACATTTTTCTCATTAGGTTTGTAACCGAAAAAAATAAGAGCTTGTAGCGTACATTTTTTGTTTGTTTGAAGTTCATAATGGTATCCTCTCAATCGATAGCTGGAGACTAATCGTTTTTGAGACGTAGAGATCACTGAAATGAGTTTTGTCTCTCCCAACAAAACATTTTTCATACACATCATGACAAGAATCGAACTCCTGACTATATGGTTAAGGAACCCAACTATCTACCAACTCGCTATTATCAGGTAATAACAAATCATCCTATGTGTGATTTTTAAAGTAATTATTATAAGAGTTAAATATTTTTAATGATGTAACAATTTATGATTAAATGATAATATACATTTTTTTATACTAAATGTGCATAACAATTAAATAAAAAAAATAAAAATAAAAGATTAAACAAAGGAAAGCGAATCCCTCTCAAAAGGTCATAGGCTCATATCCTGCATCTCGCGGAGTTGTTTTTTTCTAGCATACGCTATCTGCAGAAGCTTGGAGTTGGCTAATTGCAAAGATCATGCCGGCCACCTACTAGCCTACCAGTTAATGCGATCGAAATTGATGATGAATTGCTAGTTGCTATCTCAATGTTATCATCCATTGATTTATTTGAAGACATCATTATCTAATTATTTTTTTATTTCAAGTCTCTGATTCACATTGCTAGGAATTTATCTTTGCCACTTGCATTCTTTTATGTACTAATACTATTTAAAATCGTTTATATAATTCATCATTGTCCTTGGAGTGCAGTCAAGTTAAAACTTAAAATGATGAGTCCGTAGACCTTGCATTAAAGAACAAAGCATCCGTTGACAGTAGGGATGGCATATGCGGAATGCTTTTATAAATTCCTTTCATATTTGTAATGATATAATTGTTATATCACTTATATGGGAACTTCAATATCAATAATAAATATATAAATCCAATCACATATACATAAAAAAAAAGAAATATCTCATCAATGTCAAATTCAAGTTCAACAATTCAAAAATATTTTTGTTTTTGGGAGCTAAATCATATATATATATATCACGGAGATGTATCAAGTGAGAGGAGTGTTTTTATATGAGAGTGAAAGAAGCAAATCTTAGTCTTTGGATCAAACCATGAATGATCAAGATTAGAATATAAAGTCACATGACTTTCTTAAGTGGTCGCATGATCACTAACTAACTTTTAATCTTGACCATCCATGTAAGATTTTACTGGTCAAGATTTGCTCCTTTCACTCTCACATAAAAAAATCCCTCTCACTAGATATTATATATATATATATATATATAGTCTCCAAATATTAAATTAAAAAGGATAATAATATATTTAATATCTTAGAAACAAAAAATATTCAATGATTTCTTTATTAATTTACGAAGAGAATTACTAAGAAGGACTTTTGTTTAGGAAAATTTATAATTAGGAAATATTATTGGAAAGGACCATTAACAATACAAACTTGAAGACAGGGGGACAATAAACATTCCTATAAGAATAATGGCCATTTGAATGGTATTGATCTTTTTAATTTTTTTTTATAAACATGACATAAGTACGAAGTATCCATCACTATTAGCAGTGACTAATCTCTGTCGGGGAATCGGTTGGGCATACAATGTGAGTTCTCCCCTCCCAACCAGGTTTTCTCCATACACAAGAGTCGAGATTCGAATCTCTGACCACTTGCTTAAGATGTCCGAATCTTTTACCACTCATTCTATTAATTAATTAATAACTAAGACACATAATATTAATAACTATAATTAATTGGTCATTTCTATTAATTTTATATTAATAACTATTATTCTCATTAACTTTTCTTATAATTAATCATAAAATCATATGAGCAGATAATATTAATTTTTAAAAAATGTTATATAACGTGAAACGAATTCTTATGAACGAATGATATATATTAAGAGTTTAATTTCTATACACTCACGGTATAAAATATTTTTACACAATTATCCAATTATAAGTTGTCACATCAGTAAAAAAATTTGACTCTCATCCTAACTATCTTAAAAGTCATCCATATCATGATTGGTGATTGATTATCTGTGTAAAAATATTTTACACTATCAATATATAGCAATTAAACTCATATATTAATAACATACCGACATGGTGCGTGTAAGAATTTTAAAATGTAAGATGAAGTAAGTCACACCTGCATGACCAATGAAAAGCTCATTTTTTCTATACCAATTTGTGGATAATACATTGGTAACATTAAGGATTTCTCTTTGTTTGGGCTAAGATAATCAGCACATAATCAGGATGTAAAGCACGGTCCGGTTAGTTAATAAGATGCTTCGGGCTGAGTAGACCGGTTGAGAAAGAGAACAAGAATGTAGTGAAACCAATAGGCTAAATTTTTTTCGTCTTTTATTTTTTTTAATTTATTCAAGTTGATTTTTTTATTTTAAAAATGTTTAAATTGGTCTTTTATTTATCAAATATTAATCAATTTGATCTTTTCCATTAAATTTCATCGTTAAGTTATGACTAAATAATTTTTTTGGTCCTTTATTTATTTTAATTTATTCAACTTGATTCCTATATTTTATTCAACTTGATCCCTTATTTATTTTAATTTATTCAATTTAACGATAAAACTTAACGGAAAGGACCAAATTGATTAACGTTTGACAAGTAAGAGACCAACTTCAATATTTTTAAAATAGAGGGATTAAATTGAATAAATTAAAAGAAATAAGGGATGAAAAGAGTAATTTAGCCACAAATATATTGATTGACAAGCAGAACCACCGTTCAAGTCAAGTGGCCATACTCCATCGTCATCCTCACTCCGTGTTTACATCACTAATCGCAGAACTGGATCAAGTCAATATAATCACATCCATCTCTCAAAATAAAGTAATACTAACGTTTTTATCAACAACAACAAAAAATTGAAGGGCGTGTCTAATATAAAGAGGTACATTCGTGCACTCTAAAGGAAAGCTGTTGATTTGTAAGAAAAATCTAATGATGAGAGAGTGGAAACTAGTTACCGATTGATACAGTAATTTTAATAAAGTTTTTGCATAAAAAGTACCGTAGCTATGATATTTGTAGCTTGCATAAAAAAGAAAAATAGATGAATGCGACTCCATAAAAAGGCATGGGTGAGTTTTAAACGATTGGAACTCCGGAAAAACGAAATTACCTCCCTTATGTTGTGGTGGATAATGGATTATGTTATTGAACAAAGGGATTTTGGAAGAATTTGAAATTTTAATGTGTAGAGCAAAACCTGAAGTAGCAACCAGGAAGTAAGTGATCATATATGGTGGTCGTGGTGTTTTGATGCATTAACAAGGACAGAGATATGAATTTGTTATATCTGACGACATATAGCATTTTCGGTAGTGATGAAGTCTTGATATTGATATCGGATGACGGAGATATGAGATTTGTCAAATCCTGTAACTTACATTTTATGTAAGAAACATTGATTTTTAATGTTAAAAAATATTTTATATGATATTGTAGGTGGTTTTGGGGTTGGAGCAATGGAGATGAACGGCATGGGGCGGATGAAGTCTAAAATGGTATTCTCTGCAACTAAGAATGCAGATTTCAGATACACTTTTTACTAATGTATATTAAACACTTTTATAAATAGCAACTTGGCAAGGTGCATATTAGGCAACTAAATGCATGTTTGAAAATGTGGTGGAACTCGTGTATAGACCCGTGTCATGCACGGAAAATATGCAATATTTTAGGATTTGATCAAAAAAATATGTAATCACTTATTTCACGTTTTTGGTTTAATATTTTTTATGAAAAATTATATACAAAAAATTGTTAAAAAATTATTTTGTTTGAACCGCCAATTACAAAGTGTAATAGATATTAACTTAATAACAATTATTGATATCATAATGACTCTTATAAGTACAAATAATAAGTACATATTATCTTGTAAATATGCATTCTAGCATGTTACACGGCAACACACACATTCTACGTGTAATATCATAATATTTATGCAATATTAAAAGGTAGATATAAAAAATGTTTACATGTGAAGAAAAAAATAAATAAAGGAAGAATAATGCAATTTTAAAACAGAGGTTTATTTGATAAGAAATTGAATGATAATACTTTAAAAGATTATGTATATAAACAAAATCAAAAAAATTGTGATCAAATGAAAAAATGTTTTTTTCTTCCACAACTTTAGTATCCTACTTCTGTTAAGATTTAATAGTAAATATATATTTTCAAAGCAACAACTACATTTCAAGCTGATTAATGATTTCTCAATGTAATTTATTTAAACAGCAATATTAAACACAATGATCTTCGTAATGATATGAAAAAAAATTTCTCTCTTAAAAATTTATTTG
The DNA here is from genome assembly GCA_039655645.1 of Ammopiptanthus mongolicus. Classification (NCBI taxonomy): domain Eukaryota; kingdom Viridiplantae; phylum Streptophyta; class Magnoliopsida; order Fabales; family Fabaceae; genus Ammopiptanthus; species Ammopiptanthus mongolicus. Next base: position 4,128,264 of record CM077345.1, read on the forward strand.
ATTTATTTCTTCTATTTTCTCGTGCAAGTTAACAATTTTTAGAAAATATATTTATTCATCACATCATTTTTTTCTCTCTATCTTCAAAATCTATTTGATTTATTTTTTCTTGTTTTCTCGTACAAGTAAAACATTTTTAAAAATAATAAATATCTATGATATTATTATTTTTATTTTATTTTAAAAATCTATTTGATTTATTTATCTTCTTTTTTCGGTGTTAGTTAAACATTTTTAGAAAATATATTCACCTATCATATTATTTTTTTCTTCACTTTAAAAATCTATAGGATTTATTTCTCCTATTTTTCCGTCAAAGTTAACCATTTATAGAAATATATTTCTTTATCATATTATTTTTAATATTTGGCATTTCTCCCGATACCTTGGTATTATACTTCTCTCAACATCAATATTATAGTGAATTTGTTTTTTTTTTTCAAAGCAAAATTAGGAATTAGCAGTAATGTTAAACTCTTTGCAATATCTTGGTAATCATATGAATTATTTTTATTCTCTCTTGAAAATATATTTGATTTATTTCTCATCTTTTTCCATGTAAGTTAACGATTTTTAGAAAATATATTTATCTGTAATATGATTTTTTTTCTCTCTTAAAAATCTATTTGATTTATTTATCTTCTTTTTACCATGCAAGTTAAGAATTTTTAGAAAATATATTTATCTATCATATGAAAAAAACATTTCTTGAAAATATTTTGAATTATTTCTCCTATTTCACAGTGAAAGTTAAATTTTTTTAAAAAATATATTTATCTATTATATTATTATTTTTCTCTCTTGAAAATTTATTTGATTTATTTCTCCTTTTTTCCGTGCAATGTAATCATTTTTAGAAAATATATTTATTTATCACATTATCTTTGTTTGTCTCTCTTCAAAGTATATTTGATTTATTTCTCATCTTTTTTGCATGCAAGTTAACCATTTAAAAAAAAAAAAAATTCTCTATCATATTATTATTTTTATGCTCTCTTAAAAATCTATTTAATTTATTTATCCTCTTTTTCCTGTGTAAGTTAAACATTTTTAGTAAATATACTTTCTCTGATGTACTTTCTCCATATTTTGCAAAGTACAAAAAAAAAAAAACAATATACGCCCATATGATTATATATTTATCAGCCAATTCCATGATGACGGTATGATTGTATAAATGACAATGTTTATATTTTATATAATAAACATTATATACATCAGAAATTAAATATTCATATTAATGATTGTTGAAGATGACAATGCTCGCATGTTTACATCAGAGAATTGGCACTTTCTTGTGAGATAATATGTTTAATTATTTCTATGAGCTAATTAAAAGTCCTACATCAAGGCAGAGGTGAAGCAAAGTATCTAGAATTATCTACTTGGATTTCTATCGCAATAAAGAACATCATTTCACTCATCCAACACAATTTCATCAAAGTTATTGCCAACAATATTTATATACCAACAACTATAATACAATATTTGAAAAAATATTCTTCCATATATTCTCATTTGTGTCTTTTTTCCCACTCTGACACATCGTACGCGTTAACATTTCCATGAGAAATTAAGGGGGGAAAAGTGTAGGTTAAGCAATTGAACCTGACAAATATAGTATTCTAAAACAAAAAGTTTATCTGTAATTTTTCTAAAGAAAAATTCTAACCTTCTCATTCATTACCAATGCAGGAAAGATTAGAAATTCCAATAGAGTTGTGAAATGTGGAGAAAGTAATCATCATTCTTGTATCATTGAAATTGAACAATATTAAAGAGATTTTTTTTTTAAAGAATGTGTCAATTGCAAAATTCGCAGCACCTTCACCACGGTCCTGCCCCTCCTTTCGATTATGGCTAGTGAAATATTGGCTCGAATGGCGACATGAGTAACCTCGAGTATCTCCTTCAAATCAATCATCTTTCCACATGTCGGCTTTAAAATTCAGCATGGGTTATAACAGCTTGTGATGACGAATTAAAATGATTCAACTACAATGTCCAGTATATGAAAAACTAATAAAGTCTAGCATACCAATTTTTTCTAAAACATGCTTGCAAGATATTGTCGCCCGATTGAAGAATCTTGTACACAAATAAACAACTTGTAAGAATAAAGAAACAAAAAATAATTATAAATAGAAAAATATCTTACCAGATTGTGTTTCATCTTATTTTATCATCAATGAAATTCATCTTAGTCCCAATGGTATTTGGAGAAACCTTCAAAAAGAGCGAAATCAGAAATACGAAGAATGAGAGGGTGCCTTACCATTTGAAGATTTGGGACGATGCTCTGATAAAATCAAATAGAGCGTGAAAAAATCAAACAGAGCGAGAATGAGAGGGTTTCAATATTCAGAACCTTGCACCGATAAAAAAATATAAAAAATCACAAGAATGATAGTCATAAATCACATGAAAAAAAATAACAATAATGAAAAAGGAGAAGAGATGACAGTCATTGCCTTATATGAAAGATAACCGAATGAGCAGGGAACGAATATATATGGCCTTCAAAGAACCGAAGAGGAAAAAATTAAGAGGGATCGTAGGAAAAAAAATTTAGAAGAGAAGGTAGTCTTACCTTTTTTTTTTTTTCTTCGGTTGGTGGTAGGTGATGGCCTCACTGTGGAGAGAGATGCATAGAAGCATTGGTCTTCCTTCTTTCGTGGAGTAGGGAAGGAGAAAGAGATCACATTTCAAATTTCATTTATTGACAGGTTATAATTTCATTTATTTATTGGCAGGTTCAATCAGGTATTGATTTGTAAGGTTTCAATGGTGCTATACATATATATTGAATTGAATCATGTATTGATTTAATTACAGTTTTAGTGACAGGTTATAATTATTTTCAAATTTGAAATTGTATAACATGAAATGGTCATGATTGAAATAATTAGTGTGAGATCATATATTGGCAAATTTTCTAATTACAGTGTCCATTTAATAATTATTCCGATGACCACTTTTCAAAATACATTTATTGGCAGGTTAAAATTTCTTTAATTGATGAAATTTGCAATCAATTATGTTTCCTTTTTTGTCCAAATTTTGAAAACTAAAAATCAAAATTGGTAGGTTATAATTTCATTAATTCAAGCCAAATTTAACAGCCAGAATATTGAAATCAAATATTGATTCTTCCAGCATTCAATATTCAATAGTTTGATTCTTCCACATTTAATATTTGATTCTTATATATTATATGAGTCAAAAAGTAACTTACCATTAATGTATTGATTTAATTTGAAATTTCAAAATTTATTGATTATTATTTTAATTAAAAATTAACAAATTTTTAAAAAAATCAATATTTATTGTGGTAACGACATGTGTAGAAAATTCTATGTGGAATGCTTAGAGGTTGACACATGGACAAGCAATCAATGAGGTTATCCCTAAATGTATATAGTATAGATAGATAGATTTGTCCAAATTTTGAAAACTAAAAATCAAAATTGATAGGTTATAATTTCATTAATTCAAGCCAAATTTAACAGATTTAAATCATTGACTAATTTTTCGATTATTCCAAAATATGAAAATCAAATATTGATTCTTCCGGCATTCAATATTCAATAGTTTGATTCTTCCATATTTAATATTCGATTCTTAAATATTATATGAGTCAAAAAGTAACTTATCATTAATGTATTGATTTAATTTGAAATTTCAAAATTTATTGATTATTCTTTTAATAAAAAATTAACAAATTTTAAAAAAAATCAATATTGATTGTGGTAGCAACATGTGTGGGAAATTCTATGTGGAATGCTTAGAGGTTGACACATGGACAAGTAATCAGTGAGATTATTCCTAAATATATATAGTATAGATGCCTCTCACCATGCGTTTGCCATAAGCCACTCTTGGTAGCTTTTGAGTTATAATCGTGATTGCATGTGCTAACATTTGAAAAAGTGATATATTTAGATTTTCAATAAACTTGTTTTTTTTTATTCTTTAATCAGTGTCCTAAGGACATTTATTAATATGACCCATAATTAAATTATACAATGAAGCGTGCTTAGAACAAGTCAGCAAAAATTGATGTCAGGAATTATTGATGTCAGGAATTTCCTTTTCACTCTCTTTTTTTAATCTTTCACGCGTTATTCCTTATTCTGCTATATTAATAATAGGGAAAGTTTTTTTAACATTACAAATACGAACATTATACAGTGTATTTTTAACATGTTTGTGTCACCATCTTAAACTATCATTTATTGTCAAATGCTCAGACATTTTTCCATATAGCCACAACTCATCTGAGACCTTTTTCTTTTCCATCTCAGGATCAGAGATTATGGATCTTAATGTGTTTCTCCTTATTCTCTTCACATTTAGCTTTCTTCTATATTCAAATGGCATGGCACAGCAGAACTACTCAGGAATTTCAATACTTAGCTGCGACAACAACGACACAATGGGGCCTTCTCCAGCATTCCTTTACACCTGCAATGGCCTCAACAAATCCTGCCAAGCCTTCCTCATCTTCGAATCACAGCCTCCTTACACATCCACCACAACAATTTCCAATCTCACATCATCAAACCCACAAGAAGAGCTTGCCAGAATTAACAACGCCACTGTGTCCACAGTGTTCCTAACTGGCCAAGAGGTTATTGTCCCCGTGAAGTGTTCTTGTCCAACCAGGGACTACTACCAAGCTGAAAGCACTTATGTATTGTCCCCACACCCAACATATTTCACAACAGCATTTGACACGTATCAAGGGTTGTCCACTTGTGATTCTCTCAAGCGTGCAAATCCATATGGGGTGTATGATTTGCATCCTGGCATGGAATTGCACGTACCACTCAGATGTGCTTGTCCAACGGAGCATCAAGCCACGAATGGCATCAAATATTTATTGACTTACCCGGTGAACTCGGGTGATAATATCTCTAATATTGCCACAAGGTTCAATGTTACTGCAAGTAGTCTGGTTGATGCCAATGGTTTTTCCTCTGAATACCAAACTCTTTTTCCACTCACAACAGTCCTGATTCCTTTGCCAAGTGAACCCAACATCTCAATGACTATAGTTCATAATATTCAACCTACTGAACCAACCACTTCAGTAACTTCACCTCCTCTTGTATCCAGTGACAAAAAGGATAAGGCAAAGAGAAAACTCGTTGTTGCTGTTGCCACCTCAGGGGGCTTCGTGCTTGTTCTCTTTGTCACTTTATCTGCTGTGTTTCTGCTCAGAAAGAGATCAATAGCAAGGTTCTCTGAGAGAGGTATAAAAGGACAATCAAAGCGGGTGTTTTCAGAAAATATCCGTGGGAAGATAGCAAGCATTGAGCATCTATCCAAAGTGTACAGGTTTAAGGAAATAGAAGAAGCCACTGAGAATTTTAGTCCAAGGAATAGAATTAAAGGTTCTGTGTATCGCGGGGTATTTGACAACGGTAGGGAAATCTTGGCTGTGAAAAAAATGAGCGCAGACGCGTCCAAGGAAGTGAATTTGCTAGCAAAGATCAATCATTTCAACCTTATAAAACTGCAAGGTTACTGTAAAAGCGATGGCTTCTTCTATCTTGTTTTTGAATATATGGAACATGGATCTTTAAGAGAATGGCTTGGCAGAAACAGGTCCATAGAGCATCAGAGTTTGGCAAAGAGGATCCAGATTGCTCTGGATATTGCAAATGGACTTCAGTATCTTCACAACTTCACAGAGCCATGCTATGTGCACAAGGGCATTAACACTGACAACATTCTACTGAACAGAAATTTAAGGGCCAAGATAGCAAATTTGACTCTAGCTGAGGAGTCAGAGGGGGATGTAACCTCTGGTTGTTCCACATTACATGTTGTGGGAACTAGGGGTTATATGGCCCCGGAGTATCTGGAGGCAGGGAGAGTCACTTCCAAAATGGATGTCTATGCCTTTGGAGTGGTGCTGTTGGAATTGATCACAGGTAAAGATTCTATTATTGTGCAAGATGGAAGAGAAGTAATGCTTTCATCAATCATGGTAAATCTCATGGATAAAGATGGTGCAGAAGAGAGGCTCACTTTGTTCATTGATCCTAGCCTTAACGGAAACAGCGATAAGATATTTGCCCTTCAGCTGGTTAAACTAAGTCTAGCCTGCTTGATCAAAGAACCTGCAAGGAGACCAAACGCGGCAGAAGTAGTCTCTAGTTTACTAAGAATACATACAGAAATGGACAAAAGAATATCACTCGGCATCAATAACAGTGCACACATGGAGAGGTAGAAGACTTCAAAATACATATATTTTTTTTTTTTTTACTTTTGAATTTGTATATATTATAGATGAGGTTGTTACAACAAGTAGCTAAATCATAAATGTTAATATTTTATTATCTTTATGATGACTTATACTAACTTTAATTCTCTTTTAATTTAAGATTTGTGTTTTTATGTTAATCTTGTACTAATTTTATATCCTGTATCATAGTTGTATTGTGTCCTATAATTTTTAAATTTTGTCATATCTCCATGAGTGGTATATTATATTTGTGTCTCGTATCGTATCCGTGACTCCAAAGGTGAAATGATAGAGGTTTGCTATGCATTTATGATCTGAAAACATGGTATATGAGAGCACACCTAGTGGGAAATGTTGTTATGTACAAACTAATGTGCAAAAATCGGATGCAGATGCCAGATACAACTTCCTAAAGAAACATGTTATTAGTTAATACTAACAGGGAAAACTTGTATAACTGTTAACTGTGGTCTTTACTGGCTAAACAAAACGGATCCGGATTCTCTGCAGCATATGATGTCTACAGCTATCTTCAACCCAAATATTAGTCATTGGATTAATCTAACGGCTGAGAGATTAAAAGAAAAAACATTACGGAAAAACACTCTCTCTCTCCTAGGGCTTAAGGTACCATTGTGACTATGATTGTGGTTCTGAGAGAAGATAGAGACAAATTGGCTGGAGAGGATTCTTTTCAAACAGAACCTGCACTGAATCCATCTTGACTTCACTCTTTCTGCCCAAAATCTAATGTTCCTTATCTTAACATTCTCTCGTTCTCTATTCCAAGTCTTCTGTCTTCCTGCTCTTGAGCTCTTCATTCCATCAGCAACCCTGCATCTGTTTATACCAATTATTAGCCCTTTTTATTATCTAACAAAGGAAAGAAACATCATTCAGCCCTAAGAACACCATCATGCCCCGATTCCTGTGAAATATAAAAATAATATCCTAGATATTAGGTGCCAGTGGGTGTAATACAACACCGTGCCAGTGTGTTCAAGCAAGAGGGGGAAATTAATATCAATTTAATCAAATATTGAATACATCCAAAACTTTATCTATTGATCACAAAAAACAAAAAATCATCACTTTGCGATGTAGAACAGGATTGGTGATAGCCATAAACCTCAAGATTTCAACACCCAACAACCAGGAGTTCTCATAATTTCGAAATTCAACTCAATAACTTTTATTATCTACATCAAGTTTCAATAACACCCGACACCCAAAAGGCATTTATAAAGAAAAAATAATCAAAATCATAATCCAATCACCAAATACTTGTACCTAAAAAAGATCTGTGTACCCAAAAAAAAAAAAAAAAACTAACCATACCCTAGTTTCCTAAATTACGAAATTCTAATCTTATCAAATCAAATAGGAAATTCTAACAAATAACTTATTAAAGACAAAATCCATAGAAGTATGAAAGATTCCTAAAATAAAGTAAAATCCCTAAATGAGATACATATCATAAAATTCCTAAATTATTACAATTAAAAATAACATAAATTATCCAATATTACAAGGTCATTCATTCTGCACCACTTCGTTAAAGCTAAATGCCTTAGCTTCTGTTTCTAATTCTAACAGGCCAGGCTTTATATCTGGAAAAAAATGAGAAGCAATATGTATATATAGAATATAATTCAAAGTGGAAAACTCCCTGTCATCCGGATATGGTGAAGGGTCCATTGTAGACCATACTTACGCACTGCACTGCTTGCTGACCTGCCCTAAATCCATCTCCATAAACAGGGGAAGTGTTCAATTCAATCTGGATCTTGAAGAACTCCCCAAGCTTCCTCTCAAAATGAGGTCTTTTACTTTTCCTAGATGCATTGGATGCATATAACCTTCGTTTATAAAGCTAATAGCATATAACTTTGTATATTGAGAGACAACCCCAAAGAAAACATTAATTTAAAATTATGTGCAAATATGATCCATTAAAACATAAACAAAGTTCACATGCAGTAACCAAGAAAATGTACAATTGTACACTCCACATGCAAAGAATTTATCGACAAACAGTAAATGAATAAATTTCCTGCGATGGAAGAGTCACCTTCAAGTCGCAGCCATGCATGCATCATCTCATGAGCTAGGATCGTTCCAGTAAGCAGCCTATAAATAAAACAGTATGATTTAGCCAACCTAAAGATGTGATTTGTTTACCATGCATAACATGGAAATGGATTCGCTGCATTCACACACCATTGGATCAATCATAGGCTTCCTCAAACATTTTTAGTGATTGATCCAAAGGTGCATGAATGCAGGATTTTTTGAATGCAGGAAATTCGGATCCCAAAACACTGCTATTGTCTGACATATATGGGTTTTCTGCAACTAGGGTATTTACTAACTTTTCTGTTTTCATTTTTTCCTTGCAAATTGTTGTTTTCTTCTTGCAATTTTTCTGGTTGCCTATCAGATTTGTCAATTTTCAACTATTTATCTGCTGCTCATATGGAGCATGCCTCCAACTGAAACAAGTTGCAAGAGCAAAGAGACAAAAAAATTAAATTATTACCTTGGAAAACCAAACAAAATGAGTATTGCTGTCACATTACAGTGTCGTTGAGTCAGTTTGTAGGGTTGTGTTCTAATGTCTGATACTCCATTTCTTGTCCCAAATCCAGGTTGCCTTGACATCTGCTCAAGTTTAAATGCCATGTACCATAACGAGCTAATTACTCAATGTACTTAACAAATTCTATCATTGATCATAAAAAAAGTAGAGAAAATATCATCTAAACAGAATATAAAGGGAAATCTTACAGTGCTAATAGTCTGTTCCACTGAGAGGCAAATTCCTCTAGTCTCAGGCACGTTATTGTTGCCCTGGCCAAGATAAAGAAACATATAAGTAAAAGGAAAAGGACTCGCTTTAAGCATGAACCAATTATAAACCAAAGCTTCATATTTAAAACAATCAAACTTGGACTATGTTATTTACTACAAGAGTTGGCTTCAAAAGTTAATATACGTGTTTCTTCCAAAAACGAACTTAGACAAAAGAATTTATTTTAGATAATATGTGCTTAAAATATCACCACTGCGGAAAACTTAGTATGACAAACTATTATTCGATCTTCAAACCGATAATGCCAAACACCAGAAGACTGGAACCTTGTATAGCCAACAGCTGAATATCATTATGATCAAATTATCAGGTAGTGTACTTTCTGCAAACTGGCTTAAATGTATTTTCGCTTACATTCTTATCCCCTGTTATTAGTCCCATATCGGGTGGTTAACGAGCCTGGCCATTGCTTATATAGCTATGTAGACCACCCCCTCATAGGCCGGTTTTTAAGGGGACCTTTCGGATGCCTGAATTCTTAACATGGTATCAAAGCCACGTTCTGTCCGGTGTTGTGGATAGTGTCGCTAGCCCTCGCTTGTGGTGACGAGCCCAGACACGAGGGGGCGTGTTGCGAGTCCCATATCGGTGGTTAACGAGCCTGACCATTGCTTATATAGCTAGGTAGACCCCCCCTCATAATCCGATTTTTAAGGGGACCTTTTGGATGCCTGAATTCTTAACATTCCCCTCTCTTGCTTCATTCAGCTCTTGTCTTTTAACCATCAATAGTGGAGTTTGCTGGCCCAGTTTCATATGCAGACTTTCATAAAATTTCTGTATGTCAATATAAAGAGGCTTGCATTCTTTAGTATCGAAGATATAGCAGAGTCCAGACACTCTAAGCAGAGCTTACGGCCATCATTAAGATCAATATCTTTCATCACATTAAGCAGAGTCCAGACACTCTCGTGGCTGCATAGGAAGACACCTAAATTTTTCATCACATTTTTTTATCTTTCAATTTTCACCATACTATTGAGTTAGTTAATTCAGTTTGAGTTAGTTAATTCAGTTAGTTAGTGGCACTTAGGAGTGTAACTGTAAATCAGTTAATCCGTGTGGAATTAACATCTATGTGTGTATAAATACTTGTGAATGGATTAATAAATGTGTGTGTGCAATTATTCAGTAATTCTGTGTAACCCGTCTATACACTGTTCATATGTCTATTGTGTGTGTTTAACTCGTCTACGTTTTCGCGACTTGTCTGTGTGCCTAGCGCGACCCGTCTGTGCCCTGTGTGTGTGCTTCGCGCAACCCGTCTGTGCTCCGTGTGTGTGCCTCGCGCAACTCGTCTATGCCCTGCGACCCGTCTATCCTGTGTATGTGTGAACTGATAAGCAGGTGAGTTGTTCTAACATTTGGTATCAAGAGCTTTACGGCCCTGTGATCAGGAGTGTGATTCTGGTAGTTAGTGTGCAAATCGATTTGGTTTTTTCTTGCAATGGAGAAATCAAATGGAATTATGGGTGGAAACCTGCCAGTTCTTGATTCCAAGAACTGGGATCGATGGAAGAACCAGATGGAGGTAATCTTTGGCTTCAAAGATGTGTCTGACGTGGTGAAAATTGGCTTCCAAGAATTGGGGGTACACCCCACAGAGGCGCAACGAACGGCCTTCAAGGAGTCAAAGAAGAAGGGCTACACAGCTCTGTTCTTGCTCCATCAATGTGTGGACTCGGCCAATTATGAAAGGATTTCTGCTGCGAAGACCTCCAAGGCAGCCTGGGATATTCTTGAGAGGAGTCATGCGGGTGGTGATAAACTCAAGAAAGTGAGGCTCCAGACTTTACGAAGACAGTATGAACTGTTGCAGATGGAGGGGCAAGAAAATGTTGCTGATTACTTCACAAAGGTACTGACCCTCACAAATCAGATGAAAGCTTGTGGTGAAACTTTTACTGATGTGATGATAGTAGAAAAGATTCTTAGGACCTTGGTTTCCAAATTCGACCATACTGTGGTTGCTATTGAAGAATCTAAGAATCTTGAGGAGTTGAAGGTGGAAGAATTACAAGGGTCCTTAGAGGCTCATGAACAAAGGCTGAATGAAAGAAGTGCTGAGCGAAATTCTGAGCAAGCACTCCAAGCTCAGATCAGCAAGAAAGGAGGAAAGGACACTGGCAAGAAGTGGAAGGGCAAAGGAAAATTTAAAAGCAGCAAGTGGAGAGCCGATGGAAATCCCAATTCTGGTCAAGATAGTCACTTCGTTGATCAAAAGCAAGGGGAAAGTTTCAGCAAACAAGGAGGTGGCAAAGGGTGGAAAGGTCAGAGAAAATTTGACAAAAGCAAGATAAAGTGTTATGCTTGTCAAAGATATGGCCATTTTGCTGATGAGTGTAGATCCAATAAGGCTTCTCACAGCAGAGATGAACAAGAAGCAAATGCTGCCCATGGTGAAAGCTCAGACTCCGATCAAGTTCTTCTAATGGTTACTACCAGAACAGAAGGCACAAATTCTGGTTTTTGGTATCTTGACACAGGGTGCTCCAATCAATGACTGGGAATAAAGGTTGGTTTGTAGAACTTGATGAGGCAGTCAAGAGCAATGTGAGGTTTGCAGACAACAGTTCCATAAGATCAGAAGGAAAAGGGAAAGTGTTGATTAAAAGGAAAGATGGGAAACCAGCCTACATATCTGATGTTCTCTATGTACCAACCATGCAAAATAATTTGCTAAGCATGGGGCAGTTACTAGAGAAGGGATTCTCTATGAATCTCAAAGATAATCAGATGAGTGTCTATGATAGCAAGGGAAAGATGATCTTGAAGGCTCCTTTGTCCAATAATAGGACCTTTAAGATTGATATTCAGGTGGCTGAGTTACTCAGTCTGTCAGCAGTTGTCCAAGATGAAAGCTGGCTGTGGCACCTGAGATTTGACCATCTCAACTTCAGAAGCTTGTGTTAGCTGAAAAACAGTCAGATGGTGTATGATCTTCCCTCTATTCAATTACCAGAACAAGTGTGTGAAGGGTGCATGATAGGGAAACAAACGAGAAACTCTTTCAAGTCACATGTTGCTACACGAGCTACTGAACCTCTTGGAGTCATTTTCTCAGATGTTTGTGAACCGTTTAAAGAAGTCTCTCTTGGAGGTAACCAGTATTTTGTTTCTTTTATTGATGATTATACAAGAAAAATATGGTTGTTTCTCATTAAAAGAAAATCAGAGGTATTTGATGTCTTTAAGAAATTTAAAGTTCTGGTTGAAAAACAAAGTGGTAGGTTCTTAAAGATTCTAAGAACAGATGGTGGAGGTGAGTTCACATCAAGAGAGCTCGAGAATTTTTGTGATAAAGAGGGCATAATTCATGAAGTTACAGCTCCCTATACTCCACAGCATAATGGCACTGCTGAGAGGAGAAATAGGACTATTTTGAACATGGCAAAGAGCATGATGAGAAGTAAGAAAATGCCACGCTGCTTCTGAGGTGAAGCAGTAGCAACTGCAGTATACATCTTAAATCTGTGTCCCACCAAAAGATTGAATTGCACTACTCCTGAGGAAGCTTGGACAGGGAAGAAGCCAGCTATGGGCCACTTGAGAATTTTTGGTTCTCTTTGTTATAGACATGTCCCAGATGAAAAGAGAAGTAAGCTGGAGAACAAGAGTGAGAAGATGGTAATGCTTGGTTATCACCCTACAGGGGCTTATAAACTATATGATCCTGTCAGCATGAAGGTGATATTTAGTAGGGATGTTATCTTTGATGAGTCCAATACTTGGGATTGGAACCAAACCCCACTGAGAGGCATGACTGATAGATGGGTCTCTATCACTTTGGCAGATCCCGATCAGAATGCTACACAACTGCAAGATGCTGCTCCTGCTGATACTCATACTACAAGACCACAGAGGAATAGGCAACCACCAACCAGATTGACTGATTATGTGATGTTTCCTGATAGTGTAATAGCAGGAGAAGGTGATCTGGTTCAGTTAGCATTGTATGCAGATGTGCAACCTGTGACTTTTGAGCAGGCAGTTCAGGAACCTAAGTGGGTTGCAGCAATGCAGGAGGAAATACAATCTATTAATAAAAATGACACATGGGAGTTGGTTGCCCTCCCCAAGCAAAAGAAGCCAATTGCAGTGAAACGGGTCTTCAAAACCAAAATGAACCCTGATGGTTCAGTAGCCAAATACAAGGCTAGGTTGGTGGCCAAATGGTTTCTACAAAAAGAAGGGCTGGATTATGGAGATGTGTTTGCTCCTGTGGCTAGAATTGAGACAATAAGGCTTGTTGTAGCCTTTGCAAGTGCAAAAAGGTGGACTTTACATCAGTTGGATGTCAAGTCAGCATTTCTAAATGGATCACTGGATGAGGAGGTCTATGTGTGTCAACCTCCCGGGTTTGAGATAGCTGGCAGTGAAGAAAAGGTGTATAAGCTGTATAAAGCCTTATATGGATTGAAGCAAGCTCCTCGGGCTTGGAACAAGAGGATAGATAATTTTCTCTTACTGTTAGGCTTCAGCAAATGCAGTGTGGAATATGGAGTGTATGTGAAAGCCTCTAATGCATCGGACCTACTATTAGTATGTCTGTATGTAGATGATTTGCTTGTGACTGGGAATAGGAGTGAAGAAATTGAAGAGTTCAAGAGAAAAATGATGGCTGAATTTGAAATGTCTGATTTAGGCATACTTTCATATTTTTTGGGAATGGAGTTTGTAACTACCAGAAAAGGTATATTGCTGCACCAAAGAAAGTATGCATCAGATGTGTTGAGAAGATTTCATATGTATGACTGCAATCAAGCTGACACTCCTGTTGAAAACAACCTTATGCTTGAGAAAGGTGAAAGTGAGAAAGCTGTTGATTCCACTCTTTTCAAGCAGATTGTTGGTTCACTTAGATATTTGTGCAATAGTAGGCCAGATATTACCTATGGTGTTGGTCTTGTTAGCAGATTTATGGAAAGTCCTAAAACCTCCCATCTTCTGGCTGCAAAGAGAATTTTGAGATATATAAAAGGTACACTTGATTATGGTCTACTGTATTCTAACAGTTTGGCTATTTCAGAGATTGCACTCAGAGGGTATTCTGACTCTGATTGGTGTGGAGATAAAAGTGATAGAAGAAGCACAACAGGATATGTATTCATGTTGGGAAATGCCTCTATTTCCTGGAGTTCAAAGAAGCAACCTGTTGTTGCGCTCTCATCCTGTGAGGCAGAGTACATTGCAGCCTCTTATGGTTCATATGTCTATTGTGTGTGTTTAACTCGTCTACGTTTTCGCGACTTGTCTGTGTGCCTAGCGCGACCCGTCTGTGCCCCGTGTGTGTGCCTCGCGCAACCCGTCTATGTCCTGCGACCCGTCTATCCTGTGTATGTGTGAACTGATAGACAGGTGAGTTGTTGTAATACATACACGGTCACCCACTTTCCCAAGGCAATCCTATAAATGATATTTGATCTGATGAAGACACTTCATTCAGACTGACCTCCATTCGCTCACAGCTGCAACAAAGTGGAGTACCATCATGCATATGAGAAGCGCAAAATTTCGGCATCCAGAATGGATGCTTCATACATTCAGCAAGACCAGCAGGGTTCGTTGGAATCTGTCAACAGATATATTCTCAAAAATTAGCAGCAACAGGTGATGAGATATATGGGAGAAGTCAAGGTGAAAACAGAGTAGTATGCCTTAAAATAGCAAAAACAGTGATTTTTTGTGTAATGCATACATACATTTCCTATGAGCAAGAATTCTTCAAGCACCACTATAAATGCGACGGATACGAGTGACACATTACTAAATGATCATTGATCATGAGAATATATGAAATAATAGGTTAACTTTGAGCCTTAATCTTTTTACCTTAGTTTTAATGTAACTTACTGAGCATATCAATGAGTGGGTGTCACAATGCATGTTTTTTTTACCGGTGATATAGTCTTAATTGGATAGTCGAAGGAGGAAATAAATAGGAAGTTGGAGATGTAGATATAAGTTTTGACTTTTGAAACACGTGACTTTAATTTAAATATAAGAAGATGCGGGAGGGGCACTAGTGAGAAAAGACTTTTGTTGTGATAGGTTAGACATTGTTATCGAGTATAATTCCAGTGGAAATGATGCACCCAGTTGCTGGTACAAAGACATCAGAAATAAAAAGATTAAAATTAAACTTGCGAAAGACAGAAAAAAAAAAACATAGTAGCATATATCCTCCCAAAAAAACTGAAGTTCCAGATGACACGCCAAGCATTAAAGATCAGGAACAGGAAAACACAATCTATGAACACTCGTTCTCTATATCAATAGAGTAATACATCCAATGGCATTTAGGATTAGATATAAGATATAATCGCAATAAGGGTATCGTCTAAATAGGACATTCTGTTCTCCTCGTCCAATTTTGTATATTACTTGCTGGGCCGGCGATAAGGGCATGCAAGGAGTGCAACAGTACAGGGCCTCAAATTTGGCCCAAAATTTGGGGCTCCCAAAATTTATTTTGACCAAAAAAAAGGTGTTAGAAAGAAGGCTCTTTTTAAATAGCTAGAAGATTGATATTAGCTTGAAGTTGTATTGGTAGGATTTTAATAATCTTCTTTATATTTATTGTCCTGAAGTGGGTGTTTAAGATTAGAACAATTGTCGTTTTTGAAATAATATTTAAGATTGTCTTTTTTTTGAAATAATATTTTGAAATAATATTTAATTATTAAAATTGTCCTTTTTTTTTATTAAAGACCCAATTTTTAAGATTAGAACAGGGCCCCAAAATGTTTAAGACGGCGTGATTACTTGGAAAAGGGAAACCACCACTCTGTGCCAATCATGTATATATAAAATCTGTGTCAATCCCACAAATACTTTCCCGCTTCACTTCCACTAATTCAACTCTTTCTTTTCTAATAATAACTTCCCCCACGTCAATCCAAAATTTTTAAAACTGTTCCCTTTTAATAACTGTTCCTTTTTCATAACTTCCCCCCACAATCAATCCCACAAACTTTTTGTTTTGTATTTTTTAATACTTTTTGTTTTTTTTAATAATTTCCTTTTTGTTTAGATACTCTCTCAGCCGAAACTTTTGCTAATCAGTGAAATTTACTTTTTCGCTCCTGATCAATTCTCTTTATACAAGAAAATACTCTCTGAAATGCTGTAAGGTCTCCTCTTATTTTTTTCTCATTTTGTTCTCTGTTTGTTTCTATTTCATTATTTCCTTTTGAGGTGATTTCAATTTCTGGGGTGAACTACTTAATTTTAATTTGTGGGAGAAACTTCTCACGGTTTCATTTGTGTTTCATTTTTTGTGAACTACTTACCATTTTGAACAATTGTGGTTGAACACGTTCTGAAGAATTCTAATCACAGAAGAAAAAAATTTGGGAGGCACTGTAAGGTCTGCTCTTTTTTGTTTGTTTTTATTTCATTATTTTCTTTTACTGTGATTTCAATTTCTTGGGTTAACTACCTGGGGTTTCGTGTGTTTGATTTTTAGTGAAGTACTTAGTGTTTCGTTTTTTGGCGAGATTAATGAATTATGTTGTTTTTCTTTACTTTCACACACATACAAATCTTAAGTCCAAATGGATGCCCATTTTTTTCTGTATAAAAAAATTGCTGCATCTTCAATGACCAAAGTGGGTACTTATTGTTTTGTTCTCTCATATTCATTTCCAATTACCAAATTTTTGTTAATTTCTTTTGTTATTTTTTCCTTATACTTTTACGGAGGTAGAATCATTCTACTAACAAAGTTGTTCTTCATGGATTCATTTGTTTCTGAATCTCGATTTCAAAAGTTTTATGATGGCTTTTCGAAAGTAGTTCTCTTATTGAGTTTGAATTATTAGAGTCCTATATGATTGCTTTCCTTTTATGTGCTTTAGCCTTTCATTTTGAGTGGCTTTGCTTCTCTTCAATTAAGTATTTAATTGATTATATTCCCTATAATTTGTTTATGTTAAGCAATTAACATATGCTTCCATGCTTTTGGACTGTCATGATTTTAGTTTTTAAGTAACCCTTTGCCCCTAGGTTCCACTTTTTGGTTAAACACAACTACTATGATTTTTAGAGAATATTCTCACATCGTCTTCGATTTATTAAATCTATAATTACATTTAGGCATGCTTGATGCAAGAGTGTTTAGATTTGAATGTCAGAATCAATCAACTATGGTTGTTGGTGCGCCGAGGGAAAGATAGCAAGATTGGGTTTCTAATTTTTTGTCATATAAAATGTATATGTCATTTATTGGTGAATATGGTGAGGGATGTGTGTGTTTATTAGTGAAGAATATGTGCTATAAATGGTATGGATATGATTCTTTCTCTTTTCTCTTTGATATATAGGTCTAAAATTTTAAGAATTCATGATACAGGTTTTATTCCATGAATTGATGCATTTTTTCATATGTTGATAATGGGAATAAACAATGGAGAGCTTTTAAAGTGTTAAACAATTTTGTGGGTTTAGATTTCTTTGTTACGGTGCCTAGGATTAATGGAATGATGACGAAATATATCCCTTAAGAATGACAGCATGCGTATCTGCTACTTTGCTTTTTCTCTCTCAGATTTCTTGAATCCAAAAAAGGTAGAAAGCTTTCACAGTCATTAAGGGAAAAAGATCATCCTCTCAGGTTTGATTTTTATTTTCTCTATTAGATTTCTATTGAGTTCTTTGATTTATTCATTATGTTCATTTACTTCTATATTTATTACATGATTTTTATCTCATTTGTTTGTTGTTGTGTTATTTGGTTGGTATATGTGTTCTGAGTTTAACTTATATGTTGATATCTCTGTTCTATGTTTTTGTATGATTTTTGGTTGTTTTCGTTTTTTGCATTTTTGGGACCATATCAAGCTATTGTACATATTATTCAGTTGAGGATGAAGAATTTAAGTTTTCTCAACAAATATTATTTCTAGTAAAAAAACATGCAACACAAGGAGAATACCCAAGTTGGTGGCCAGAATAGTCAAAATATGAAACACCATCAAGGTTCCATATTTTAATGTTAATGTTAAAAGAAGCTTAAGCGGTGTTCCAAAGATTTCATCTCTGGTAAATCATGACACATGTGTAATGAATTATTTTGTAAAACTATTTCCTAATTTTATTTACATCATACAGTTTTTTATTTACATTATTGGTTGGAAGGATAGGTGTTTTGCTGGATTTTTCTTTGTTTTGGTGGCTGCTATATTATTAGCTGTTCTGTTGGTAACAATTTTCTCTACTTTATTGATGTTCTGTTGGTTATGGTTTGAGTTTGTCTTTTTTTTTGGTTTTGATGGTATCAGGCCTAGCCTTTATCTCGGTTTCTGTGTTGGTATCAGGGCTAATTCATATTGGTTATGCAGAGGAGTAAATAGGCTACAATATTGGGGAGGGACCTCTTAATGGCTTTATTTGATACAAATCATTTGGCAAGGTGTATTTATTTGATTCAAGTCATGTGGCAGGGTGTTACCTGATGAACTTAGATGAGGTTATTGGATGGTATTGTGCTTTCCACTAACACAGGGATGAAATTTTATCACTCTATTAGCTGAAACCATGTGCTAGGATACTAGGGTCTTCTGCAAGCATACAAGCGGTTGTGATGAAGAGGTTGGTCTGTAGAGTGCTTTATGATCTAGGTGAAGTTTTTTTTTCTACTACTTATTTTATGGCTCTATTGATTCAATTTTGAGTTTGTATTGCGTCTTGATCTATTGGGTTTGAGTATTAAGTTTTTTTTTATTCTACATTTTGTTTGACATCTTATGGGTTAATTTTAGGATTTGCTTAACTTTATTTTTTATTATTAATTTCTTTATTTTGATTTTTCCTATTGATAGAAAAGTTTCAAATCCAATAAACCTCATTCTTTTGAATTATTATCTATATTGTACATTATTTTACATTATATTTATTTTTATTTCACTCTTAATAATATTCATTCATACAACTTTTGCGATCATATATTTATAAATATGTACTATAATTATATTTATAAGTAATTAAAAATAATAATTTAGTATATTTTTACACACCCGTGCAACGCACGGGGGATCGCACTAGTTAGGTATAATAAGAGTGTAAAGCAGTTGAGGTAATACTTACAAAGTGCTTGCAGACATCACATTTTGGATAGTAATTTTCCTTATGGAGAATGCTGGTGGGCACGAATCTTAATTCGTGAAACGACGTTTCCTTATAGCATGATTTATGATAAGGGTAACTTCCACATGTTGAGATCTACAAAAGCAAGGATAGCTATGTAAGTAAGAGTTTAATTGATATGCACGGTCAATGTAAAGTTTTTTTACACTGTCAACCAATTAGAAATCATGTTATGAGTGACTTTTAAGGTAGTTAGAATAAGAGTCAAATATTTTAGCTCATGTGACAATTTATGATTAATTGACAATATAAAAGATCTTTACACTGACAGTGTATACCAATTAAATCCTATAAGTAAACAAGTTACACGACAAAACAATTACTGGAATAGCATGAGCAATTTGGCTGGTAAATAGAAATTCTCGCACCTCATAATTAGATATTGGTAGGTTGCAAGAGCGTCTACGGAAGCATTTAGGATGCCAGAATACATTTAAGCAATTTAGGTATCCCCCATAACCAATCTCAGTATTGCAACCAGCACAAATCCTATATAAGAGCCTGTTTGGCAAGGCACTTCAATGAGTTTATAGCGGATAGTTTATAGCGGATGAGAAAGTAGCTCCGTTTGGTAAGCGTATCTGTTACGAGTTTATAGCGTTTTTTCACGAGCTTATAGCGTTTTTTCCAGACACTACTTGAAGTAGCGTTTGAGCTTATAGCTTATAGCGTCTCATTTTTCTTTCCACTTTTATCCTTATTATCTTCATTTAATTCTACCTTTATTCTCTTCTCTTTCTTTTATGTAAAATCATTAATGAAGATGTCCTTTTATGTCATTTTATATTTTTCCGCTAGTTTTACCAAACACTTTCGCATAAAATAAGTTGGCTTATCCGCTATCCGCTATCAGCTACCTCATCTAACAGCTAATTTTACCAAACAGGCTCTAAGTAATTAGACAACTTTTTGTCAGCATCACATGCATAGTTGATATTTCTCCAGCGATTCAAATTTACACGATTTAGAGTATGTCCTTGGAAATTGGTATTTTTATTTTGGAAATGGTGAATACATATCAAGCACAAAATACATTTTTGGTCCATATCTTCATTGTAGGTTTTGATTTGGTCTCTTTATTAACTTTTGTCCCGATTTGGTCCTAAGTTTTAAAATTGAGCCTTTTTATAACTGTGTTAGATCTTTCATGTTCATTCACTAAAATTTGGGTATACCCACCGAAAACTGGGTATACCCACCGGAAACCACATCTTGCATTCTTTTTTTTTCTTTCACTTTAGTGTTAAACCACGTTTCTCTCTTTCTCATTTTCTCTTTCTTTCTCTTCTTCCGGCCCTAAACTCCATCACTACCTCATTACAGAAACCTCACTCGAAAATGCAAACAACAGCTTGAGTGAGGTTTGCTTAATGAAATTTGTTACACTTCATCCTTCTCAATTGTCAAAATTAATTTGGGGGTTAGGGTTTTGTTTGGTATTTGCTTGGTGCCTACTATAAGAGAGGGGGGTTGCTAATTATCTGATTTTACCATGATTTGGAGTTTAAAAGTTTGATTTGAATATGTTGTTTTGAATGCGTTGAAGGTAGATTTGGAGAGGAAGAAAGAAGGAAGGTGGAAGAAGGAAGAGAATGAAGAAGAGAGAGAAACGATTCCCAGCAGGTATACCGAGTTTTGAGTGAGTTAACGTCAAAGATCTAACACCGTTATAACGATGTTGACAGAAAGGATCAAATTAGAACAACTTTAAAACTTAAAGGATCAAATCGGGACGAAAGTTAAAAATGGGACCAAATCGAAACCTAAAATAAAGATAAGAGACTCAAAAGTCAAAAGTGTACTTTAGCCAATCTTCAACCTTATTATACCATATGGACCTTTCAGGAAGTAATTCTCAAATTTTAAGAACACTAATTTAGATTTTATGGCAGATTCCCTATTAATGGTTAAAACATTGTCATTTAAGTTTTAATTTATATAAATGGGTCGAAATATGTGGACACTGGTGTAAGACTTAGACACACATACTATGACTGCTAGGAGTGGGAATACACCAAGTCAGGTCAGACTCTGACATAGACAGGTCTGGCCTATTAGTCTGACATATGCCAAATTTGAAGGTTTGGCCTGACCTACTTCAAAGCCTGACCTGACCTGAAAGCCTATTTAAAGGGCTACTTTTCGATAAGGCCTTTAAATAGGCCCCCCCTTTAAATTGCTCTTAGGCTTTTTTCACTTGTAAATAAGCTTGTAGGTCTCTAATGATAAAGATACCGGTAGGCTTATACTGATAAATAGACCCACTAGATCTTCACAAATAAATAAGCAAGTAGGCCTCTACCTTTAAATAAGCTTATAAGCCTTTAAACAGGTCGGCCTGACAGACCTAGTAGGCTTTTTAAAAAACATTAGCCTGATATCTTTAGATATATGTTTTTTTAAAAACCTTGACCTGACTTTTTTGTTTACAAGTCAGGTCAAACCTTAACCAGGTCAGATCATATGTCGCTGACGAGCGACTTAACCTATTCCCACCCCTAATCACCACTCATAAAAAGTTAAGTGTTTAAAGACCTCATCATGTCCTTCCCATGCAATGTACTTAATTCATAGAGACCCAAGGTTAATTGTTTACTAATTCATCCCATTATGATCAGGATGCATAAAAAATAATTGGCAATCATTTAGTTCAATTGAAGCAATCCCCGCTCAACTAATGTAACCTTATGATATGCTTGGTAGGAAGTATTTGAAGAGGGGGGAAAAAGGATTATAATCGTGACTCTGGATTAAATCATAGTCCAATTACATCAGTCTCCTTCCATTCCCTCCTCTTTCAATCTTTCCTACCAAAAATCGCCTTACCAAAAATCGCCTTAATGAGTCATAACCATTAACCAGTAATCCACTATGATCAGCACAAATAAGTGGAAGAGATGAGGAATTACAAGGAATATATGTTTATGACAAACTAAGGGCTATTTTAAAAAGGTCAAAAGTGGAGTTGTAGTCAATCAAGCAGTGGCAGCATATGCCAAGGTATGTAATGATAGAACTGGGATTTTTGTCCCTATGACAAAATAGTGAGAGTAGAGAAGTTCAGATGAGACTCTTAGCATGCCCACTGAATAGTCAAAACAAAACAGTGGTTGAACTTATGATACCAAATTCAGAAAACATTGTCATCTGTCCCATTGGGAAATACATTGGAATCGGTGGATACATATTTCCATTTCCATATCTGGGAGGAGACTCCAAATTTAGGCTTTTTTCTGTATCTCTGGGAAGTTGTCCATCTTCTAGTTGTGAATTGCAGTCTATACAGTGGACAAAGAAACTTCTTAAGGAAATCACAGTTTAGACAAGTTACTTGTACAAAAGCTGAAAAGGATGGAACCAAAAACTCTGCAAATTATCAGTTAATGTTCAACACTCCTCAAGACTAGAGGCGCAAAATTGCATAATAAATAAACAGCAACACAATATCAATATAACAGAAATCCAAAAGCTAAATGCAAAACGGATACTTCATATATAAAAAAAGTGCAAATTGATAACATCACAACACCATTGACTATATCATCCAGTGTACACCAACTGACCCTGGACTAAAGATACAAACAAAGGCACTGGCATTTTGGCATAGTAGGCATACATGTGGACCCGTCAAGAATATGCAATAATGTTTGAAAGCTATATCACTCACCACTTTCATAATGTCCATTTTTATTTTCTTCTATGTCTTCATTCTCCCTCTCTGACAACACATCCTGGATTCAAATTCCCAATAAAATATGCTAGATGGGGAGATAATAATACGAGTGAAACTCTCCAAATAAATACAATAGAAAAATAGTATTCCTAGCATTTTTTAACCCTTCATAAAGTTTCTGAAGCATTTAAATGCATTTACAAAATAACTGGTGGGTAAATGTTAATGAGTGCTGAAAGTTCATTACCCCTAAAGTTGATGGCAAGTAATAATCTGTATCTTCTTTATAATTTGCATGATTATTCCTTTCTGAAGTCCTACAATTGGAGCCTTTAAAATTTTTGCTAAGCCAACCCCTAAGACAGATTACCATATGCTAAAATAGTAGGTTAAATTCCTTCCTGCACATTAAACATCCACAGAAGTATACACAGTCAAAGCTCAAGATATCGCAAAATAAGAGTCATCAATGCTGGCATTAAATCCAAACCAAAAAGAGAAAAGAAAGGTTAAAATAATTACTAATAATTTCAATTTGAAAAGATTTACAAGTCAAATGGATTTGATTTGCCATCAGATTTAAAAATGAAATCCAACCACTTTTGGGTGGATTACTACATGTACACAACTAAAATGAAAAAATCAAATCAATTCCTATTTTTTAACTTCTCAAATAAAGGGTTTCATTTCAAAATTAAATCAATTCATATTGTGTAAATTTCCAAACGAAAGGCTTCATTCATAAATTAAATCAATTCAAAAATATGGTGGTATAAACATACTCCATAAGAATATAAGAGTTACCAATATGTGCAGGTCCGGGATTTAAATTCCTTAAATATGTAGTCCATGTTCAATCCCAAGTTTTATATAAATGGAAAAAACACTGCTGAGAGAAGTCTCTGCTTAGATGTCTCTCATCTATCTATCGGGTGAAAGATAGTCCGGAAAAAAATTAACATATAGGAGTTGGAGAAATGCATATGTTAAATTTTAAAAAAAAATATTTCATCCAACACAGTCAAGTGAAACTGCGACCGAATGAAGTCAAGTGGCTTCAAAGTGGTCTTGAGACCGAAAACAAATGCTTAGTCTGCTTTAACACCTAACATCAGTTGCATGCACACCCCAAAAATACAACGCGCTCTCTCGAGCAGGGGGTGGAGCAAAACGGCTTAACAGATTTTTGAATGTTTTAAGAAATTTGAGCTGCACGTATGAGACTCACGAGGTTGCAGCTCTTATAAAACTACAAATTAAACAACATGGTAGAGAAAAGAGAAACATGAACAGAGGAGTTCTTCCAGCTCCATGTAACTTCATGGCATGCAAACTACTAAAGAGAGAAGCAAAGAACAAGTTATTGGAGAAGTGAAACGTCACACGCCTCTTAACAAATGTAGAATGGAGAATTTGTAACCCTATCAGAAACGATTACAGACTCTTGCAAAGTGTGTGATCTTAATAATTCAGAAGGCGTGATAATACATTAACATTAACTTCCCTATGTTACACGAAGCAATCTACGAAAGCAAGGAATGTCAAAAAAAAGTGGCAATAGTTTTTGTTGCATTTACTCTTCATATTATATTATGCAAAACTTGGTTTGTTGAAGATTAACCTGAAACTGGAATGCAAGGATTTGTCTGAACCGTGAGAAAAGTAGAGCGTTCAAAAGACAGATTTTTATAAAGGAGAAAAATATTAGCATGCAAAAATGAAATAAAGCAGAAAGATCGAAAGAATCTTAAAACGCATGCTCATTTATGCTGATTCGAAGCTCACGCGCCGACTTTTTAATGAATTTAAGTAAATTATTATTATTATTATTATTATTTAACAAAAGTAGAGTCAGTTTCAAGTGAGTTGGAGGTTAGGGGAGAGTCACACCTGACACGTGTTATTCTTTGAATCACATATCAATAGTGAAATTAGAATATATCAAGTTTGACGTTTTCAGGTGATCATATGATCACTATTAACTTTTAATTTTAATCATTTATATATGATTTTAATGGATAAGATTTTCTATTCTCACTCTCAAATAAAAAAAAAACTCTCGCATTAGGTTATATATATATAACTTTTTTATATATATATATATATATATATATAATACACAAATAGCTTCATATATATTATATGCACGAATAGTATAACACCAATATTAAACAAAGAAAGTAACATATTATACACTTTACCAAATAACATATTACATATACTATCTCTATAACAAAATATAAGCAAAAATTAGTTCATCTAAGTTATAACAAAATATAAGTAAAAGTTGACTTTTTACATTCTATTTAATGATAGTATACAAAAAATGCTTTTCATTTTATTGTATTTAATTAAAATAAGTTTTCATACAATATAATTAATGTGAATAAATAAAGAGGGGTAATTTAGGCAATGAAGTTGAACTTTTAAATAAGATTAACATTAAATATGAATAACTAATTATCTTAATAAGTATGAAGGTGGTTAAATTTGCTTATATTTTGTTATAGAGATAATATTATACATAGTGATTAAAAAAATATTATTCATCGTCAAATAATTTTTTTTTTAAAAATAATAATAAACCTTGGTAAATTCTATAGAAAATGTACTTTTAGTTAAGTGTATGATCACTAACAAATTAAAATTTGGATGTATTAGGAGTTAAATTTTTTTGAAAGAGAGCGGTATAATAGGATAAAAAATTGAAAGGAGATGAAATACAAACCATTAATAAGATAGATTACTAAGAAGGATAAATTTCAAATCAAAGTTATCCACAATAAATTTTTCATGTAGCAAATACTAAAATAATTAAATAAAATTTCACACGACAAAGTTAATATTCATGAAATTTTTAAACAAATAACTTTTCTATATGTATAGCAATGTTAACAACACATTTTTTATCACACTTCATTCAACACACACTTTAATATTGGATAAATTTCATGTGAAGACTCGTTTAATAGAAAATGAGTCCATATGATTTAACAGATCCTACACGAAATTCATTTAATAATAAAAAGAGTATGATAGTAACCTTTGTAGTAATAAAAATAGGATGGAAGGCAGAAAGTAAAATTGCAAGATGATTAGATGTGGATAACAAGCAGAGAAGGAGTATTGTGCAATGCATAAAACTTGGGTAAATTAGTTTGAAGGGGAATTGGGCATTGGACCGCCAAGGTTTCGTGGCGCTAAAATGTCACGCGACACGAGTCACGCGACTAGGGACGCAAAGAGAAAGATCGAACGGCAAACCGTTTTTGACAATTTTGAGTGCTAAAAATAATAGGCACAGTCCTTGGGTGTAGTGTAGTGTGTGTGTGTGTAACTGACACCTCTCTTCTCCTCCCTGAGTTTTGGTTTGAGATCAGAGAGAAGAAGAAAATGGCGAAATCAAGCGCTGACGATTCAGAGCTCCGGCGAGCTTGCGAGGCTGCGATTGAGGGCACCAAGCAGAAGATCGTGTTGTCAATCCGAGTTGCCAAGACTCACGGCACCTGGGGCAAATCTGCCAAGCTTGGTCGTCAAATGGCGAAGCCTAGGGTTCTCGCTATCTCCAGTACGCATTTCTCTCTCTCTCTCTCTCTCTCTCTCATAACTGGTTGATATGATAGTAGGATTCTCTTGCCTGAACAAATAAGTGAATAGAAACGAGTGTTTTATTTTATTTTTATTCTTTTCTTGGGGCAGGTCTCGCATGATTGTCTGTTACTGCTGTAATCATTTGTTCAATTCTATATTTGTAGCATTTTTTGTGACAACATGCTATTTTGTGCAGCAAAAACGAAAGGTCAGAGGACAAAATCGTTTCTTCGAGTTTTAAAGTATTCCAATGGAGGAGTTCTTGAGGTGATTTCCTTCTCCTCTCCCTCTTCTTTGGGATATGTTTTATTATTATTATTATTATTATTCAAAAGGTTAAACTAGTCATTTGTTCCCTTACGTCCCTTAGGTGACACTGGTTTTGAATTTAGTTTTTATACGTGACAAAATTTGAAATTGTTCCTTATATATACAATTATTTTTAGTTGTCTTTGTTGTTTATTGGTGATATAAATCTGTTTATTGTAGTTAAAGTATAGCGACCAAATTCAAAATGATTGTCACATGTAGGGATCGAATTCAAAAGTTTTTGCTCCATATATGTGATAATCATTTTGAATTGGTCCTTATATATGATAATCATTTTGAATTTGGTCCTTATACGTGATAATCATTTTGAATTTGGTCAACGACAATGACCAAATTAAAAATAATTGTACATAAAGAAACTGATTTAAAAAATTTTCTTATTATCTCATGTTTTCTTTTCGTGAAAAAATACCAATTGAAGTGGAGGTTTTTTTCTTCAAACAACAAGGGGCTGGGTCAACTATTCAATCAAATGATATTGAGCATGTTTCCCATCTCTTCTTGAGAAACAAGCGGGCTATTTCTTTGCAAAATTGTGCTCAATTTCATATGTGGCAATTCCGCCAAGATCTCTTCGTTAGTTGGGGGAAGAATCCGCACGAATCGGATTTTTTGAGGAACATATCGAGAGAGAATTGGATTTGGTTAGACAATGTGTGGTTGGTAAACAAGGATCGGTTTTTTAGCAAGGTACGGAATGTATCATCAAATATTCAATATGACTCCACGAGATCTAGTTTCATTCAAGTAACGGATTCTAGCCAATTGAAAGGATCTTCTGATCAATCCAGGGATCATTTCGATTCCATTAGGAATGAGGATTCGGAATATCACACATTGATCAATCAAAGAGAGATTCAACAACTAAAAGAAAGATCGATTCTTTGTTGGGATCCTTCCTTTCTTCAAACGGAACGAACAGAGATCGAATCAGAACGAACAGAAACAGAGATCGAATCAGAGCGATTCCCTAAATGCCTTTCTGGATATTCCTCAATGTGCCGACTATTCATGGAACGTGAGAAGTAGATGATTATTCATCTGCTTCCGGAAGAAATCGAAGAATTTCTTGGGAATCCTACAAGAGCCAATCGTTCTTTTTTCTCTGACAGATGGTCAGAACTTCATCTGGGTTCGAATCCTACTGAGAGGTCCACTAGAGATCAGAAATTGTTGAAGAAAGAACAAGATGTTTCTTTTTTTCTTTCCAGGCGATCGGAAAATAAAGAAATAGTTAATATATTCAAGATAATTATGTATTTACAAAATACCGTCTCAATTCATCCTATTTCATCAGATCCGGGATGTGATATGGTTCCGAAGGATGAACTGGACAGTTCCAATAAGATTTCATTCTTGAACAAAAATCCATTTTTTGGTTTATTTCATCTATTCCATGACCGGAACATGGGGGGATACACGTTACACCACTATTTTGAATCAGAAGAGAGATTTGAAGAAATGGCAGATCTATTCACTCTATCAATAACCGAGCCGGATCTGGTGTATCATAAGGGATTTGCCTTTTCTATTGATTCCTCCGGATTGGATCAAAAACAATTCTTGAATGAGGTATTCAACTCCAGGGATGAATCGAAAAATAAATCTTTATTGGTTCTACCTCCTCTTTGTTATGAAGAGGATGAATCTTTTTATCGAAGGATCATAAAAAAAATGGGTCCGGACCTCTTGCGGGAATGATTTGGATCTATATAAGAAGTATATGCAGTAACAAATATATGTACTAGACTCATATTGTCTAGTTCCTTATTCATAGGACAGGAATTGAATCAAACAAGGCCCTTTTAACTCAGTGGCAGAGTAACGCCATGGTAAGGCGTAAGTCATCGGTTCAAATCCGATAAGGGGCTTTTTACTTTTTTTGATAAAACTCCAGCAGTATTATTCATATTTGAAGGAAGAATAGAGGTTGATATTTGTAATAAAAAAACTCAGGAATCGTAGAATCTCATTTGCATGCAAATGGAATTATGAATTCGAATTCTAATAAGTTAGCGTTATCATTCTAATGAGTTTGAATAGAGTAAAGTAATTCTAGTTAGAAAGTGGAACGTTTTTATTATTATATTATTAATTTTTATAATGAATAATGTCCTTTAATTGCCAAATATATTTCAATTTTTTTTTTTCCGATTATTCCAATAAAAAAAAAATTGAAAAGATTATAAAAAAAAGTAAGTGGATTTATCCAATGTGGAGACAGGGTATGTTCGTTATACCCTTCATGACTCGTTTAGGAATAACCAATTCATGGGGGGGTTGGAGTATCGCAGGGGGAACTATAACGAATCCGGGTATTTGGAGTTACGAAGGTGTGGCACGTATAGGGACCAAATGATTAGTTTAACCTATTCAAAATTGATTAAAAGTTTAAAATATACCCTATCTGACTACCTCAGGTGTTGTTTAATTTTCTCCAAATTTTGAATGCCTTGTCCATTCCGTGTTCCACCATGTCGAAGCCCCAAAAATAATAATTTTCAAATTAGATGTGTGTTGCTTTGTGTAGTAGAAGTGTTGGTGTCGAACATCAAAATGGTGTGTATATCAGCACCTAGTTATTGTGAGAAGTGAAAATCTTGACCATTGATTTTTTAAGTGGCCATGTGGCCCTTAACTAAGTTATAATTGTGATTGTTCATGTATGGTTAGAACATATCTAGTGAGAAGGGTTTTTTATGTGAGAGTGAGAGGAGCAAATCTTGACCATTAAAACCATACATGGATGATCAAGATTAAAAGTTGGTTAGTGGTCATGTGACCACTTAAAAAGTCATGTGACTTTATGTTCTAATCTTGACCATTCATGATTTGATCCAAAGGCTAAGATTTGCTCATCTCACTCTCATATAAAAACACTCCTCTCACTTGATACATCTCCTCTCTCTCTCTCTCTCTCTCTCTCTCTCTCTCTCTCTCTCTCTCTATATATATATATATATATATATATATATATAAATAGAATATGAATTCTAATTCCTCACAATACCTGTAGCTATGTCCTTTGCTTTATCTGTCAAATAATCACATAACCCGAACTGGATTTTTAGGTGTAAGCTAATATGCATTTTCAAGCAAAAGCCAATTCACGGGCCAACCACTACTTCAGGTTGAAATTTAAGGAATAAAATTGTGGGGGAGGGAGGATTATCATTTCACTTTGGAAAAGTTGGACACCATTCAAACAAAGTTCAACCTAGTCATTGAGGCACAAAAGACGGCTTTTATATCTTTTATATTTATATTTCTTTTGCCAAGTTCCCTTCCACCCAACTTCTATCCATCTCATTCATATTAGTTGCAAAAGCATTTTTGTTTCCTTTCTCTAATGCATGAGCACTTTTGAGGTATAGTGTATTTATATCTAGCTACTCCCCTTAATTATAATAATCATGATTAAAGTGATGAAACTGTACACCTTTCCTTTGTTAGTAGAAGAAACAGATAAACTGAAACTGGCTCAGTTGATACTTCACAATGTATGTTAGAATAGTCTCCCCCCTCTTGAATTTCTCTTGAATGGTGGTTCTATTCCGTCATATTTTTTCTTTTGTCTATAAAATTTCTTGTGCTTGCAGCCTGCCAAGATATACAAGCTAAAGCACCTCTCAAAAGTGGAGGTTGTAACAAATGATCCCAGTGGATGTACGTTTACACTGGTATCATTCCATTCTTTCCTGCTGTTATAGAGATCTTTATATTCTAAAGATAATGTTCTCAGATTCTGGAACAAACCATTTCCTGTTTTGGAGTCTGTTTCTTGATGTCTTTCTGTATCATATATTTCTTTAGCTGATGAATGTATACCTTATAGGGATTTGATAACCTTAGAAGCCAGAGTGTGGCTCCTCCGCAGTGGACAATGCGCAATATTGATGACAGGTTGTATCACTGAGAGAAATGTATAATCCCAGCATGCAGTGTTAATTGGTTTATGGATGTATGTCAGGAGAGTGAAGTTTTGCTCATTGTGTCATTTAATTTTCTTGTAGGAACCGCCTCCTGTTTTCTATCTTAAATATCTGCAAAGATGTTTTGGGTCGCCTTCCAAAGGTTGTTGGTATTGATGTTGTGGAGATGGCTCTTTGGGCTAAGGTGCATAATGGTCTCCCAATCTCTTAAACTTGAAGTTGCTTTACAATCAAGCTGCCGTCATTGTTTTGTAATGAATAGTTTTTTTTTTGTCTAATAAATAATTACTTGGTATTTATTCCTTTGGATTGAGTGTGACTTATTTCATCAGTGGTCATGAAGTCCTTGATTTCTAAATGAGGATGTCAAACTCTAATAAATAATTACTCAGTAATTATTTGCTGTTATTTATTATATATTCTTGGCTTTCTCTTTTTATTTACTTTCACCTATGTGAAATAGGAAAATACACCCAGAGTCTCTACTCAAAATAAACAAGATGGTGGTCCTGTTGAATCTTCTGTGACTGAAACAGAATTGAAAGTCACTGTCGAAAAGGATCTTGTCTCCCAGGCAGAGGAAGAGGACATGGAAGCTCTTTTGGGAACGTAGGTGCAATATTCTCTGTCTTAAAATGGTATTCTGACGTTAAAAATTTGTGATGAGTAAGAATATAATTAATGGCTTATGTCTGCAAAGGGCTTATTGCAATGTCGCAGAAAGCCTTTCTCTTTCTTCCCTTATAAAGTTTGTAGCCACCGCTTATGATTGATATTGATCCAGGGAATTCATAAATTAGTAGCTAACCATGAGGTGTTGCTTAGTTGGCAACTGGGGTCCATGTCGGCAGCCTTTACCTGCAGTGCAGGGGTTCGAAACCCACTAGAAGCACCTTGTGGCCAGAACTAAGCTAATGCTCGAGCAGAAATTAGTCTCACATCCAAAGGGTGTGAGGAAACATACCGTTGTCACCCTAAAAAAAAGCAAGTACTGAACATGATGTTTGTTACATGTTTGTTAAAATTGGAATGAAATTATATGCTTAGGTTGGTTAGATTCATATATAATTCAATATTCAGTCATACTTCTATAAAAAATATTCGTGTCAAACCCATATCCTCTTTTACAATACCGATGTGCAGGATTAAATTGT
Source organism: Ammopiptanthus mongolicus (assembly GCA_039655645.1). Classification (NCBI taxonomy): domain Eukaryota; kingdom Viridiplantae; phylum Streptophyta; class Magnoliopsida; order Fabales; family Fabaceae; genus Ammopiptanthus; species Ammopiptanthus mongolicus. Next base: position 4,160,218 of record CM077345.1, read on the forward strand.
CATAATATTTGAATGTGCAGTTATGTCATGGGTATTGGTGAAGCAGAGGCATTTTCTGAAAGGTTGAAAAGAGAGCTCCAGGCTCTCGAAGCAGCAAATGTGCATGCCATTTTAGAAAGCGAACCTTTGATAGATGAGGTATAACTGTTCTTTGAGTCGATTACCTTTCTTTTGCTTGTATTAACTTATTGTTTATTGTGTGTTATTGTAAACAGGCATCTTGATTCATATATTCTATTGTGGCTTAATTTTCTACCCTTGTGAGTTTAGAATGATAGACTGAACAAACCGTATATATTGTCTAGTCTAAGCTATGGTTATAATTATTTGAACACCATGAATTCTTGTTAGGATAGAAGGGTAGTTAGTTAGTTAGAGAAGATTAGTTAGTTAGTGGTACAGGATATAAATAAGGGAGAATAAGAGTAGAGACGATCATTCAGAATTTATAGCTTTGTAATAACCAAGCAAAGGCTCAGTTGGAAAAGGGGTAACCCTTGGAGGAGAATCCTTTCTCCTTTTACTGCTCTGTTTTCATTCATTCAATAAAATGTTCTTCTCATCTCTTTGTTCTTTCTTCAATTCTGCAATTCTTTGATTTGGAGTGCGTAATAATTCTTGATTTTTTATGAGATCAACCAACTTTCTTGATTTTATCCACTTCTTTCTGAAGCTTGAAACTTATTATGATATTTTAACCTGTAGTATTATCTCATTGTCACTTCAACCATTAGAGCTGTTGTGATAACAACACTACAACCAGGAAATGCTACTTTATTTTACAAATATTCATGTTTCTCATAATTAGTTATTAAGATGTTTTTGTGAAGTGATTCATACTAATTTGTGCCTTGCAGGTGTTGCAAGGGCTTGAGGCAGCAACAAATTGTGTGGAAGACATGGATGAATGGTTAGGCATGTTCAATGTGAAACTCCGACACATGAGGGAGGATATTGAATCAGTAAGGGCTTGTACACTTCAAGTCGGGAGGGGGGGTACTTTGCCTAGAATTACTTTGTGATTGTTATAGCAGTGTTCGTGAAATCCTTGTTCATTCCATAGTTATCAATCCCAGGTACCAACGCATAGCAGTCGACCCCAAAAATGCTATAGCGAATAGCGCATAGCGGGATGATCACTACACTGAATTTTGTTATACGAGTTAAATAGTTTATACTACATACATTTATATGCTCAAACATTTAAAAAAATACTCAAAATTCATGACATATTCATAATTAATAATAAAAAGTGATATGGATTAAGCAAAACATACAAGTTAATAACAACAAAAGTCAAGGAAACAAATAAGTTTAAGCCCCTAAAGCAACCTGCGGGACAGTGGGAAGACAAGTAAAAAGAGATCACTTGGCCGTACAAAGCAAAGCCGATCGACAGACCAAAAAACACCTGGTCGTGGTTGGAAACTCGTCGAAGAGCAATAGATTCAATGGGTTGCAAAATAGCAGTGAAAGGAACACACGTCCGAGACTGAGATGAGGGTCATGAAGGGTTTTCTCCCAAACCCTTTTGAAACCCTTTTTTCCTTCCGAAAACGTAAATTACTCCCCCCAAATGCCTCTTACCGTTCAGATTTGAGGGCATTAATAGGTTTTTTGCACATGTGGAATGCTGCGATTTCGGCCACTATAGCGGCCGCGATAGCCGAGATGCCGAAACGCAACTCAACGAACTCAGAATAGCGGCCACCTGTTGTAGCGCACCGTGCCGCCGCGATAACGGCGCTATTGCGCACTATTAACAACTATGGTTCATTCTTTTAATTTCTTAGTTCTTTGCTAAAGCACCATATGGTGGCATTAGTCTAGTTCCTTATTTTTATTGTTCATGGTCCAACTTCTGTTCTTTTTTCTGACTGTTACGGTATTGTGACTAAACAGCAAAGATGTCATCGATTTTGGTTTTATGCTTTTCTTGTTTACTCTGTTATACTAATAGCTTTCATTCATTTGTATTTTAAAATTATTTTTTCCAAAATCAATACCAAGAGTGATATGAAAATGAAGAGTGTAAGTAGAAAGAGAAGCAAGCTATGAAAATAGAACCCTTATCCCCTGATATGTGTTATGTACCCCTCTGGCTTCGAAACAGTTACCAAGTTGATTTTACACTGTCCAACTTCCACTTACCTCAGGAATATAATACATGGTTCAATGATACCCTTGGTGAATCTTTGGTGTGTCCTTTTAATTTGGAGCCAACTTTACGGCAGCATGCTGTTTATGTTGGTATTTGGTGTATTTAAGAGTGAGAAGTTTTTGTTTTCAAGGATATTATCAGCCTCTGATCTGTCTTGGGGATAGAATTGAATGTTTGGCTTCTCTTTGATATTTAGCACGTGGCCTCATTAAGGGTTAGATATGGAGAGGGATTGCAAAGATTAATTGTACCCTTGAACTTCTTATTTTGTTTCTGTTTTGTCGTGTCTTTGTCAAGTAGGGTATCTTATCCGTCTCTTATTTTTCACAAATAAAGTGAATAAAATAAAATATTTTTCTTTCCCTTTCTATCTTGATTCTGAGTTCTGTAAAATTTTAAAATGCTATGAATTTAGACTTGGATACCACCTTTGAAAAGTTGGGTTTGTAAATTTTTTCTAAGAATCTGACATTTAATGATAGGTTACTTGATATCGGGCCTGATGTTGAACCAGAAAAAGACCGCTTAGTGGGTCTGCATCAAAAAAGGTCCAAGATTTGGAGGGTTTATAGCCGTAAGAAAAAGAATACAGGAGAGAGGGGAGAATGAGGAAACATTGAGGTGGCTACTTAGTTGTAGCATGCACCTAGCTATAGGGGGAGAGTGAAAATTAGGACTCATTATTGTATTTTCTGTTAGTTAGTTAGATAAGAGCCTCGGTTCTTCTACAAGTCTTAATACAATATATTACATTTCCAGTCTATTATTTTCCTCGGTTCCTATCAATTGGTCCGACCTACCGGATATTGTTGGGCGCTCATTCATGCCACCTTAGATGGCGGACAGAGTGGATGCGTGGGAAGCTAAGGTCGTCACGTTAGAGGATTCCATCAAGCCGTCGTTGCTGGAATTCTGTCAGTCTCTGCTACTAGAAATAACCAAGCTACTAGACTGATGCTCATCTGATAAGGGGAACAGTGACTGAGGAGGTGCATCGTTTGCCAATGGAGATTCCTTGGAGGAGTATCGGATGGCGGCAAGGAAGGTGGAGCTGCCCTTTCTTGATGGAACAAACCCGGTAGGATGGATAACAAGAGTTGAAACTTACTTTGAGGTTGCAGGGCACATCGAAGGAGGTGAAGGTGAAATTGGCGAAGGTGAGCATTGAGGGACCCACTATTCATTGGTTTAATCTGTTGAATGAAACGGAAGATCATCTGACGTGGCTTAAGCTGAAACAAACTATGATCAAGAGGTATGGAGGTCGACGTAATGACAACCCGCTTGAGGAACTGATTGATCATCGAAAAGCAGGGACTGTAGACGAGTATTCACCGATTTTGAATACATATCGTCAAAAGTCAGTCGTCTCCCAGAAGAGTAGTATCCGGTTTATTTTATGGGGGGTCGTCGACCTGAGTTGCGACTACGGGTTCAGATGTTTAACCCACGTAGTCGGTCTCAGGCGATGAAGGTTGCTCGTGATGTGGAGGTGAAGATGTTGGGTATCATGGGTCCGCGTTCTCAGGGAGGAGGTGGCGGCAATTTTTCAAAAGGCTTCAGAGGGAGTTCGGGGGTTAGAGATTTAGAACAAGGACTCCATATCGGTAAGGTCAATATTGGGCCAACTAATAAATTGGGCCCCACCTATGGAAATAGTGGGTTTGGTTGACTAGGAGGAGCCCAGTTCAGTGGAGCTTCTCCATCTATCCCTGCTCGTGCTGCTTGAGAAGAAAATGAAACATGGAGCAAAACAGAGGTCTCAAACATCTGACATACTCAAAGCCGTTAGACCGAAAGGCTCTTGGATTGTGTTTCAGATGTGGAGAAAAGTACCACCCCCTACACAAGTGTCCCGAGAAGCAATTGCGGCTTTTGATCTTAGGAGATGATGAATCGGTGAATGAAGCGGGGGAGATTATTGCAATTGAGGTGGAAGAAATCGAGGAGGAAGAAGTGTTGGACTGCAGGGCAATGGGATTGTTGAATTGGAAAGGTTTTAGGTAGAGAAGGAGAAAAAGAGAGAAATAAACTATCAAATAGTAAGACTAATATTGATTTGATATGGTGATGATGTGATTACAAAAGACAATCCTAATAGTCCTATTTATAGTAAATGTAGAATCCTATTCCTAATCAAATAGAGAAACAAATCATAACATATAAATAAGAAATAAATTCTAAGAGATCATCTAGGATACTCTAAAATATTCTAAGATATAAAAAAGATATTATCAGATATATCTCTGATATTCTAACACCTCCCCTCAAGCTAAAGCCTACTAAGTTTTAAGCTTGTTATACAAAAACAATGCATTTCCCTCTAAATAAAAATAATAAAAACTGAGCTCCACGAAGATAATGGTTGGAAGGCAACTTAGGGATGCTGAAGAGGCCGAATAGAGTTGGTGGAAAGATAACTTAGCAAGATAACTGGAATGATCATCAGCCTGGCAGAAATTTCTTGGCGAGCAATCTAGCAAAGCAAGGTCCGAACATCTTAAAACCGCATTTGGAAGCTTCAAAGAACTTTTTCGGAGACCCGAATTATTTAAAATTTGAATTAAGGCAGACAACTACTTCTGTGACTGAGACGAGGCCAGTGCATCTGGAACAAAGAGCCAAGGCCAGTGCATCTGGGACAAAGACGGGGCCAGTGCATCTGGGACAGGGGGCCAAGACCAGTGCATCTGGGACAAAGGCGGGTTAGTGTGAGTCATAACCAACGTAAGTCAATCGTCGACGGAAATAGAAGTCACCACTAATATGATTCATCTGTGGGAAAGGAGTCACCATCGGAGTGATCGTCGGTGGGAAGAGAAACCACCAGTATGATTCATTAGTGGAAAAGAATTACATGCCAAACATCGGAGAAGGAGGCAACAAACCAGAACCATTGTTGGAGAGTCACGAACCAACCAGAAACCAACCGAACAAAACATAATAGCTGTGGAGAACAGCTATGAATAGTGTCAACCACGAGCAGATCAGCCATGTGTCAACCAAGAAGAGAGAGAAAACAACATCGGAAAGGGGCTGTTGAAGCCAAAAAGTGGGTGCCTGCGTCTCGAATCAACAAAGCAAGGCCAGAAACAAGACCAGTGAGATTGGGTGACCTTGACGCCTGAAAATCGGCCAGAGACGAGGCCAGACGCGCCGCCATGTGCGGCGATTCTTAAAATCGTAGGATCTTGGATCGGCTCGTGTAGGCACGTGAGAAGGAGTCTGAAGCTGATATTTTGGGGTTGAACAGATCGGGAGCAGGCGCTTCTGATGGGGGTGGTTTCGCTGGAAAACTCGCCGAAACTTTTTTGGTGGCGGCGGACGGTGGCCGGAAAGTTGAAGGACACACCGGAAAAGAATGCAGCGGAAGAGAAAAGAATGGCAAGATTTTTTTTGTAAGGTTGAGAAGATGATTACAGTTCCTCCATACTTAATGGAACTCGGCAGCAGAATAGTAATGGAACAGGTCACGGAGGATGATACCTCTCTAATACCATGTTGAATTGGAAAGGTTTTAGGTAGAGAAGGAGAAAAAGAGAGAAATAAACTATCAAATAGTAAGATTAATATTGATTTGATATGGTAATAGTTGAAATATGCGAAATATTATATAAAGTAAGTACAGGGATTCCTCTTTTTATAGAGGTAATTACAATAAGTGATTTGCTACAATCACTGGAATCAGGGAATCATTTACTCTAATCATTTACTCTACACTAAATAAGAATAATGAATAATAAATAGGATAGCTGTACAATCAGGAATAAAATAGAGACAAATCAAGGCATTAAATAGAGCATTAAATCTCTATTTACACCCTGTCAACACTCCCCCTCAAGCTGGCTTGAAGATATCTTCCATGGACAGCTTGCTGGTTATGTTGTCAAAGAGCTTCTTAGGTAATCCTTTGGTTAAAATGTCTGCTGATTGTTGTGCAGTGGGAACATATGTGATACAGATTTGACCCCTTTCTATCTTCTCCCTGATGAAGTGCTTGTCAACTTCCACATGCTTGGTCCTGTCATGTAGGACAGGACTGTGTGCAATAGATATTGCAGATTTGTTGTCACAGTAGAGTTTTATTGGTTGGGAATTGTAAACCTTCAACTCTTGTAGAAGTTTTTTCACCCACAACACTTCACAAATTCCATGAGCTACTGCTCTAAATTCAGCTTCTGCACTACTTCTTGCTACAACACTCTGTTTCTTGCTTCTCCAACTAACCAGATTTCCCCCAACAAAGGCACAATAACCTGAGGTTGATCTTCGGTCCGTTATATTTCCAGCCCAATCTGCATCTGTTTAGGCTTCTACCTGAAGATGTCCAAGGTTTTTGTAGAGTAGTCCTTTCCCAGGTGACCCTTTCAAGTATCTTAGGATCCTGAAAACTGCCTCTAGATGTTCTGGTCCTGGTGCATGCATAAACTGGCTTACCATGCTTACAGCAAAGGCTATATCAGGACGTGTGTGAGATAAGTATATTAGCCTTCCCACCAGTCATTGATACCTTTCTTTGTCCACCATATTTTCAGTTTCAGCTGGTTGTAATTTGATGTTTGACTCCATAGGTGTTTCAGCAGCTTTGCATCCAAGCAATCCTGTTTCTTTTAACAGGTCCAGAATGTACTTTCGCTGGTTCATAAAAATACCTTCCTTAGATCTTGCAAATTCAATTCCAAGGAAGTATTTTAATGGTCCAAGGTCCTTGATTTCAAAGGCTTTGGCAAGTTTCTCCTTCAAACCTTTGAGTTCCAAGATATTATCACCTGTCAAGATAATATCATCCACGTATACAATTAAGATAGCAATCTTATTATTTGAATGTTTATAGAACATTATATGATCAGCTTGGCTTTGGATATAACCAAGTCCTTTTACCACGGTTCCAAACCTCTCAAACCATGCTCTTGGAGATTGTTTCAGCCCATATAGTGACTTTTTTAGCCTACACACCTTATTTCTTCCAAGTTTTTCCTCAAATCCGAGAGGAAGACTCATAAACACTTCTTCTTCTAGTTCCCCATTCAGAAAGGCATTCTTTACATCTAATTGATGTAAAGGCCAGTTTAAATTTGCTGCCAGGGATAGAAGAATTCTAACAAAGTTAAGTTTAGCAACCAGAGCAAAAGTCTCCTGATAATCTACTTCGTAGGTTTGGGTGAATCCCTTTGCTACCAATCTAGCCTTGTACCTTTCCTTACTTCCATCCGCCTTGCACTTAATGGTAAAGACCCACTTACACCCCACCTGTTTTTTATCATGTGGCAAGTTTACAATCTCCCAAGTCTCATTCTTAAGTGCATTTAACTCTTCTAAGATTGCTAATTTCCAGTTGGTATCATCTACTGCTTCCTCAATGTTTCTAGGCACAAACAAATTTGTAATTTTAGATGTAAAGGCTCGGTGATTTTGGGAAAGATTTTGGTAGGAAATATATTTGGAAATGGGATGGTTTGTGCTGGTTTTGGATGTTTTTTGGTACAGGCTCTGGTTCCTTTTCTAAGAGCTATAGGCAGATCAATATTAGGGATAGGGATTTCAGTGTTACCTGGAAGTTCTTGAGGCATCTCTGCAGGGCCGTCTTCTGGGATTTCTAACTGGCTTGGTGCAGAGATGATGGACTTGCTTCTAGTTCTTTTAGGATACTTCCGAGCATAAACACAAAGCTCATCTTTTGATTGTGGTATTTCTTCTCTTGTTTGGGCTCCACTTAGGTCTGGGTCAGGATTTCCCTCAACAATTTCAGGACTTATTTCCACATGTTCTTCTTTGTTATCAATTAAATCAATCAAAACAGGTTTGGGCAGTGGTGGATGCAAAAAATTGTCTTCATTTATATTCACATTCTCCCCCTGAAGGGAATTTTCTTGAAAAAAAGGTTGGTGTTCCAAGAATGCAACATCCATGCTAACATGAAGCTTTTTTGTGCTAGGATTGAAACATTTATAGCCTTTTTGGTTAGGAGAATATCCCACAAAAATGCACTTTTCTGCTCTTGGGTCTAGTTTAGATCGAGAGATAGAAGGTGTATGCATAAAAATAGTACAACCAAACACTTTTAAAGGTAAATCAGTGTGCAATCGACATCCTGGAAAAAAAGTTTTAAAATTGTCCAAAGGTGTGCTATAATTTAACACACGAGTGGGCATTCTATTTATGAGATAGGTTGCTGTTAGGACAGCATCCCCCCACAAGTACTTTGGAACCTTACTCTCAAACATGATGGCACGAGCTACTTCAAGGAGATGTTTGTTTTTCCTTTCAGCGGTGCCATTCTGTTGAGGAGTATTTGGGCATGTCGATTGGTGCTGGATACCTTTATTTTGGAGAAACTCATTGAGATTCTTATTAAAATATTTAGTACCATGTCACTTCTAAAAATGGAGATTTTTGTGTCAAATTGTGTTTCTACCATTTGTGAAAAACATTTAAATATATTAGGTACTTCAGATTTTTCATGCATAAGGTAGATCCAACACAATCGGGTGTGATCATCAATAAAGGTTACAAACCACCTTTTTCCAAAGTGGGTTGTAATCTTGGATGGACCCCATACATCACTATGGATTAAATGAAAAGGTTTAGATGCATGATATGGTTGAGAGGAATAAGAGATTCTATGACTTTTAGCAAGAACACAACTTTCACATTCAAAAGAAGAACAATCAACATTTTTGAATAAATCTGGAAACAAATACTTAAGATATTGAAAATTAGGGTGACCTAGTCTATTATGCCGGAGCATTATTTGATCCCTCCCAGGGGTGGAACTTATACCACTAAGACCCTGAGCTATTTTATTCTCGAAAGCATCCTCAAAGTAGTAGAGACCATCCATCATTTTAGCATTGCCAATCATCCCCCCCGAAGTCCGATCCTGAAAAATACAATGAGTGTCAAAAAACGTTGCAATGCAATTAGAGTCCTTGCAAATTTTACTAATAGAGAGAAGGTTACAGGAAAGTTTTGGTACATGCAGTACTTTTTTTAGGTCAATGTGTTTAGATAAAGTAATTCTTCCTACTCCTGCAATAGATGAAAAACTACCATCTGCAACTCTAATTTTATTACTTCTAGAACAAGGAGAATAAGTTTTAAATAAAGAGGAAAGGCTGGTCATGTGATCAGAAGCACCTGAATCAATGATCCATGGTACACACATGTTAGAGGTACAGTTAAGGGAGCTGAAGGTACTAAAATTACCTGCTTGTGCCACAGAACCACTAGGAATACCAGATGAAGAACTAGATTTTAACAACCTTATGAGTTCTTCAACTTGTTCCTTGTTTAACGTGGTCTTTTCTGCCTCATGGGCTATAGAAAAAGACCTTGGTGCTTTGGGACCAGATTTGCTGCCCTTTAGGTGGGCTTGTCTTCCATGAATTTTCTAGCAAGTTTCTCGGGTGTGACGTGGTTTGTTGCAGTGGTCACACCAGAGATTCGAGGAGTTTTTCTGGTTTGTTGAACTCTTAAAAGCAGTAGTTTCAACAACAAGTGCATTGGTCTCAGGAGGAGGTGGATCAACTTTCATCTTTCCCATCATCACACTTCTGCGAGTTTCCTCTCTTCTAACCTCTCTGCAAAGATCTCACCTAGTGAAGGTAAGGTTGCTTTCCCAATGATTCTGCCACAAACTTCATCCAGCTCCTCGTTTAGGCCAGCAAGAAATTGGAATATTCTTCCCTCTTCCACTGTTTTCTGATGGTGTTTAGCATCCTCGGTTGACTTCCACTTGTAAGTGTTGAAGAGATCAAGGTTCTGCCACACTCGCTTCAAGGAGTGGAAGTATCTGGTCACATTATTATCACCCTGCCGAATTTCTCGAGTTTGTAAGGTGAGTTCATAGATCTGAGATTTATTTTCCAGATCAGAATACATTTCCGTGACACTGTCCCACAATTCTTTGGCTGTGGAGTAGCACATATAATTGCTACTGATGTCTTCCTCCATGGAATTCACCAACCATGTCATTACCATGGAGTTTTCAGCATCCCACACATAATGTTGTGGGTCAGTAATTTCTGGCTTGGGCCTATCACCGGTGAGGAATCCAAGCTTTCCTCTGCCACGGATATACATCTGAATGGATTGAGACCACCGGAGATAGTTCGACCCATTGAGCCGAAAGGAGGTGATATGGACAGAATGGGAGTCGCCGAAAATAACCCTCTGCTCCTGTTTTGGAGGCAGCGAGTCTTTGGAAGTGGCGTCCTCCTTGTGATGATCACCGCTGGTGGTTGAAGAATTGTCAGCCATGGCTGCAAATCAGAGGCGTAGAGACAAGATTGTGCTCTGATGCAAAGTTGAAATATGCGGAATATTATATAAAGTAAGTACAGGGATTCCTCTTTTTATAGAGGTAATTACAATAAGTGATTTGCTACAATCACTGAAATCAGGGAATCATTTACTCTAATCATTTACTCTACACTAAATAAGAATAATGAATAATAAATAGGATAGCTGTACAATCAGGAATAAAATAGAGACAAATCAGGGCATTAAATAGAGCATTAAATCTCTATTTACACCCTGTCAACAGTAATGATGTGATTACAAAAGACAATCCTAATAGTCCTATTTATAGTAAATGTAGAATCCTAATCCTAATTAAATAGAGAAACAAATCATCTCATATAAATAAGAAATAAATCCTAAGAGATCATCTATGATACTCTAAAATATTCTAAGATATAAAAAAGATATCATCAAATATATCTATGATTTTCTAACACGGATTATGTGGAATATCTAGTGAGGTGGTGAAGGAAGCAAAAACTATGCGATTGGAAGGGAAGTTGAAGGGAATTTCAGTATTGTTGTTGTTGGATAGTGGTGCATCACACAATTTCATTTCACCACAAGTTACTGCAGCTCTAGATTTACCCATTACCCCTACTCGTGAGTTTGGAATTCAGCTGGGTGATGGCTACCGAGTCACAACCAGACGTAAATGTAGTAATGTAGGCATTCAATTTGGTGACATAGATATTAATATTGATGCCTATGTTCTAGATTTGGGGGGTTTGGACACCATTCTGGGGTGGTTTGGCTGAAAGACTTGGGAAACGTAATTATGGATTGGGGGGAGATGACCTTGAGTTTCTTGCTTAAAGGCAAGTCAGTGCAGCTTAAGGGATTGCCTTGTGAAGTGGTTAAATCAGTAAGGGAGCAACAACAAATTCTGAAATCTGCTTCTTTTAACAACCTGCTGAAAGAGGTAAGAGAAGTAGACTGGAGGGAACTTAGCTGAAGGAGATGGTGATCGAAAAGGAGGCGTGTGCATTAGCTCCTTTGCAACAGTAGAAGAAATTAACAGAGTTGCTGGAAGGGTTTTCAGAGGTGTTTAAGGAAGTTATGGGGTTACCCCCACAAAGGGAAACAAAACACGTAATTGAACTGCAACTGGGTGCTGGGCCACTCAGTGTTAGACCCTATAGATATCCTCACGTGCATAAAAACTAGATTGAAAGACAAGTCAATGAGTTACTGCAGCAAGGAGTGATCAGAAACAGTTCTAGTTTGTTTTCAAGCCCAGTCATACTAGTAAAAAAGAAGGATTCTTCTTGGTGGGTATATGGGTAGATTATAGAGCTTTGAACAAGGTAACAGTTCCATATAACGGTTTCCGGTGGTGGACGAGCTATTAAATGAGTTGCATGGAGCTTCTTACTTTTCGAAATTGGATCTAAAATTCAGGTAAGAGAGAAAGACATTCACAAAAGGACATTTAGGACTCATGAGGGACATTATGAGAACCTTGTAATGCCATTTGGGTTAATGAACCCCCCCGACCACCTTCCAGTCAACAATGAATCAGATTTTTTAAGCATTATTTAAGAAGATTCGTAGTGGTTTTTTTTTATGACATCTTAGTACACAACAGGGACTGACAGTCACACCTCCTACATTTACATCAAGTATCTATCATTTTATGATGCTTTTGAACTTGATTTCTGCTTTAAACTAGATATTTAGTTTGGCTTCTCTAGGTTACGTAGTTGGTATTATTTTGGATGTAGGAGTATTAAAAAAATGATGATCTCTTGTGAAGGAAAGAAGCCAATTTTTGTGTGGTAATGTGTAATTTATGCCACTATTTGGTGTATTTGGTTTGAGTGTAATTCTCGCATCTTTAACGAGACTTCTTTGGGGGAGCAACTTCATTGGGATAGGATTAGGAGTTTGGCCTCTATTTAGAGCCCCTTTGTTTAGGCTTTTTCCCCAAAATAAACGTTTTTTTAAAAACTAATTACTTATGACATTTTTAAGCTTGTTTGGTTAGGCTTCTTAAAAAATCAATTCTAAAAGAACAGTTTTAGGAGAAGCTGAATTTTCTAGGTTATGGGAAAGAGGTTTTTTTTTACCAAAAAGGAGAGAATCATTTTATAATTTTTTTGACAAAATTATCCTTTCAAATTTTACAAAATGACACTAATATCCTCACACTTTTTATTAAATAATTTTAAATAATTTTGAAGTAAATATTATGAATATAGTAATCGTAAATTATATTATTAATTTTTAACATGTTTACAAAAAAAAAACACTTTTTTTTTTATCCAAACATGTTTATTGGAAAATGTTTTTTTGTGTCCTTTATTGTAATTTCATAAGAAGAAAAATCATTTTTCCGATATCACACCCAAACAGCTTAAAATCACTTTTCAGACTTATAGCCAAACGCAAAATAGCTTCTGGTTTTACATAAATCACTTTTGCCAAAAATGTTTATGGAGAATTGTTTTTTTAAGCCTAAAGAAGCGGGCCCTTAGTGCAAAGCTCATTCTTTCTACATGGGTTTCTCTTACAGATATATGTTGAGAGATTGGGTAGCTTTGCTTCATCGATGTTTTCTTCAATCTCTGATTATTTTCTTTTGTTTTGTTTGAAAAAGGATCTCTTGTCCTCCCATCCCTTTGATCACCTTCTCTTTTTATTAAAGAATATCTTCTTTTATCAAAAACAATAAAAATAATAAGGACCTCTTCTTACTTTGTTTCAATACTTTTGTGATATCCAGATAGAAATCCGAAATAACAAGTTGGAAATGCAATCAGTAAATAACAGATCTCTCATTGAGGAGCTTGATAAGCTTCTTGTGCGACTGAGTATCCCTTCTGAGGTATGCCTTAAAGTGGTAATTGTCGTAGTTTGAGTTTGATGAACTTACCTAGCTTGGTATTTATTTTAATGATGTTTCAATTGGTGTAGCATTCAGCATGTTTGACAGGAGATGTATTTGATGAAGCACGAATGATTCAAAATGTGGAAGCATGTGAGTGGTTGATCAGTGCCTTGCATGGTCTTGAAGTGCCTAATATAGATTCTACTTTTGCACGTATGAGAGGCGTATGTTCTTTGCCTTACTTTTCACTTGTTCAAAATATCTGGCAAAGAAAATTGTTGGTAGTGTAGGACATAAAACTGTTCATGGTACATGCATGTTTGTTTTCTTTTGTTAGAAAGTTAAATAAATAAATTTGATTTAAGGTGACTATTGTGATTTAATTCATCCGTTGCTACCTTTATGATTGGTTTGACAAGCTGTTTGTGAGTACTATGAATTTTGGCTCACAAAGTGAATAGAGTATTCTTGGCGGCCGCCAGTATGGGAAATTTGTATAAGACCTAAAAGTCATCTGTTTTGATGGTGGTTTCTGCTACTCCTACAGGTTAAAGAGAAGCGAGGAGAACTTCAAATATTAAAATCTACTTTTGTTAGGAAAGCTTCTGAATTCTTGAGGATTTACTTTGCTAGTTTCACTGACTTCATGATGAATGATAAAAGTTACTTTTCTCAGGTATTTCTTCATATATTCTTTATAGATTTGTAAACTTTTAAAGTTGGTTCATTTTCACCTTGTCTGCTTGCTCTAAACAGCGGGGACAATTAAAAAGGCCAGATCATGCTGACCTGCGGTTCAAGTGCAGGACATATGCACGCCTTCTGCAATATTTAAAGGTTTTAAATATGGATGAACTACAATTTCTGCTCAATTTTTTGTTTTATTTATTTTTGTTTTCTGCCTAAGTTATCTTCCTGTAAACTTGCAGATTCTTGATAAGAATTGTCTGGGTCCTTTGAGAAAATCTTATTGCAGTTCTCTAAACTTGCTTCTTCGCAGGGAGGTCTGAGATCACAAACTATTCATGCACCATTATGATGTTATTTTCTATCTGGTCGTAAAATTCTTGCTATGTTTGCACTTTAGCCTTTTATGAACTGAGAAGTGGCCATTATGCATATAGAAATATATTCGTTGATGTGATTACTTGTATAGAATCCAGATTTTAAAAAAAAAAAATCTGTTATGAGCTGGAAGGGTTATGAAATGTCGTAGAGAGAATAAAATCCAAATTTAATCTTTCCTTCACAACTATCTTCTGGGTAACGAAGTCAACCAAAGTTGTGGCACTCATAATGTTTAACCTTGTAGCCCATTTATAGTTTTAAGATTTGGCTAACCAGGTATAAGAGTGGCTGCAGAGTTCATGGATGCAATCATAATGGAAATTAAGTTAAAAAATTTGCTTTAAGCTAGAGTCTTGCTTTCTTGGCATCAGCCTTAAGCCTCTCTCTGCATGTAAATTTTTTTACCCTCCAACATTTTCCCCTGTTGAAAGACTTCATGATTACATTATTACCATGAATCAAAAGGAGCTGGAATACATGGAGGGTATTTGCTTTGTGCTTGATGTCAGACACTAGGAGGAATCAGGACTGCACGAGGGAAATTGACATTTCAATTGTATATTTTTTATTCACTTCCCCTCAGAAATAGACATTATTTCTAGTGTATTAATTTGAGCAAACTTTCAATATTTTCAACAAATATCTTAAAGGGGGTATCAACAGAGAACAAGGGTTTTACCTGTATCATTGCTAAGCTAGTTGCACAGATGAGATGCGCCCAATTTTTACATACCTGGAGTAATTTTGCATGCACTTGAATAGCATATCTTCTAACTTCGATGCTGCTTGATCTGCTTTATGATGACTCTTCTGGTCTTTGCTTCACTGAAGATCAATGACCTTTTACTACAATTTTTTATTTGACAAGTATTTATGTTATAACTGTTATTGGAGTTCTAGGTTATATGTACTGGTTTGTTATGCTCGGGTAGAATAGTGTGCATAGAGAATATAAAGTTCCATGAATCCTTTTACAGGCCCGTGAGTTCGCTAATGAACTTCGTGCTGGTACTAAAGCACCTAGAAATCCAACTGTTTGGCTTGAAGGTTCCACAGGTTCTGGTCAGAATGTGAATTCTGCTGACACTTCTACGGTTTCTGATGCATATGCAAAGATGCTTACAATTTTTATCCCACTTCTTGTGGATGAGGTGAAAGTTCTTGATAGTCACTTGTTCTGAAAACACTTTTATCTTTAACATTTGAAACGTGTAACTATTCATGGCTAATTTTTCAGAGCTCTTTTTTTGCACACTTCATGTGTTTCGAAGTTCCTACGCTTGTTCCTCCAGGAGGTGATGGTAATAAAACTGGATATAATGATGATGCTAATGACAATGATTTGGGAATAATGGACATCGATGATAATGACAGTAAAGCTGGTGCAGGTACCTCTCTTCCAGAAATATCCTTTCTGTGATTTTAAGTTTATATTTAATATACTATCTTTGATTTTCCTCTGCTGTGATAAGTTGTACCATAATTTGACCATTTCTTCAATTTTGCAGGTAAAAATTCTGCCGAGCTTGCAGCTTTGAATGAAGCACTCCAGGATTTGCTTGATGGAATTCAAGTATGCATAGAATATGCTCTACATCTCATTTAATGTAATTTTAAGCTTCTGATATCTGTGAGATGAAAGGATCTAGATCCTCTTATGTTGCATGATAGCCATTTTGGAAAGAGAGGGATTTTTTATGTCTTTTATGTAATAAAAATTTGATTGTCTTGTTCTGTATATTTCTCTCTCTAACAGAACTGTTATGTTGCACATAAGGATCCAAATCCAAGATAAGGTGGTGAAGCCTATGAATTCTCTATAGCGGCACTTTATATTTTATCTTAATAAGCTGAACAAAGCATATTTGATGTTATGGTCTAGGACTGATCAAGATATTGTTCCTTATAATTGGGCACTTTGTAATGAGTTTCCAGATGGTGTTTAGTATATAAGTTCCTAGATTTTACTGCTATAAAGCTCTTTTATAATTTATATGATATCAGGAAGACTTCTATGCTGTTGTGGATTGGGCATACAAGGTTGATCCTTTACGCTGCATATCAATCCATGGAATAACAGAACGCTATCTCTCTGGTCAGAAAGCTGATGCCGCAGGATTTGTACGCCTTTTGCTTGGTGACCTGGAGTCTCGGATATCTATGCAATTCAGCCGTGTATGTCACTAGATTTATGAAAAATACCATTTTGCAAAATGCTTTTAAAAGATTGAGATGGTAACCCAATGCATTTAATTGGAAATATTTTTTCAGTATGTTGATGAAGCTTGCCATCAGATTGAAAGATACGAGCGCAATGTTCGCCAAATGGGTGTCCTAGGCTACATTCCCAGGTGAAATGGATTCCTTCGAGTCTACCTTTTCCCCATTTCTCCAAAGAAATTGGGAATTATTTTTTTCTAAAAAATAAAGGAATGATATTACAGTTGTCCACTCTTTTGAGCCAGTTATACAGAGTTCGGAATATAGAAAAACCTAGAATGTTATCTCTAGTCTCTACTACGTGTAGTGAAAGGCTCTCAACACCATCATATAACTCTATTAAAGACGGTTAAACTGTGAATTGGTATCTATCTATCTTCTAATACCCAGTTTTTTATGAACCACATTAAGTTCTGGTTAGGTTACTTTGGGTTCTCTAAATTACATGATTTTTCATATTCGACCATGAAAAATAGTTTTCTCAGTTGAATTTAAGAGAGAATTGATTTTTTTTTTTAGGTCCATTTTTAGATGAAAATGGAATTATTAGAGCCTGTTTGGTTTGCATTTTCATTTCCTTTTTTTTTTTCCTGTTTTTATTTTCTGAAAATTGTTCTCATTTTCAAAATTTGAAAACGTTTGTTTTGACCTCTTGTTTTCTATTTTCATTTCCTATTTTTTTAAAATGAGGAAGGAAACACTGAAAATAACTTCTTTTGTTTCCAAATTTGGGTCCAATTCAAGAAATGTTTTCAGTGAAAACATTTTCATTAAACTCAACCAAACACATTTTCAAGCTCATTTCCTATTTTCATTGAAAACGAAAACAGGAAATGACCAAACCAAACAGACCCTTAATATCTCATTGGAGGTTGATGATATATCTGGAAATATGGTGACATCACAAGCAAATTGATGACTTGGAATGATTGTTGATGATGTCATCAAATTGGCTCGTTAGCTTATTTATGTGCATGTCAATAATGTGCATTCAATTTCTAATGGTTCCATCTGAATTTGGACCTAATTGAAAATTAAATTTGAGGACTTGATAGGGAAAAAAAATGTTGAAATTGAAATTTCAATGTTTGCATAGAGGGTTATGCCTTGGCAGCTATATGAAGTAACTTTCCCACTTTTGGAATCAAATTGATGTTCAGGAATAAAAAACAATGACATTCAATATTACAGATCTTCAAAGCATTAACCACCAGATATTTGTTTGCTTGATTTTTTGACTATCTGATTCCGTTTCAGACTTAATGCTCTTATATTTTTGCTGACTAGAAATTTGTGCCTGTTTATATGATTGATTTCCTCCATCCTCAAGAAGTGCAAAATCTGTACAATATTATTTTAGTAAATATATACACTTCAGCTAGTTGCCCTTAGGTTCAGTTTAAGTTGTCATCCTTATATACCAGATGCGAGCAACCGCCAACCAGTTACGTGTGTGTGCATAAAATTAAAGATGTGGAAAATGGGGCAAGAGTGAAAAAGGTGGCAGAGATAAGGGTGGAGAAAATTGGATATTACTATTAAGTAATATTTCTGTGATGTCATATTTATGTCTGTACATCAATAGCCCTATGTTTTTATTAGTTGATTCAAAACATGTGAATAAAGTAAGAAATTATTTGAACTTTAAGGATAAAAGTTGAAGATGAAAAGCTGCCTTCCTATTCCCCTTGTGTGTGCACGCACAAGTGCGCGATTGGGCAGCAAGTAGAAGTTATAGTGGCTACACTGTTTACTTTCCAGTCTGTCTTTAATATCTTAAGCCTATCTTCATGTTTGGTTTAAACAATATCATAATTGTTTTCGCATAGATTTGCATCCCTTGCAACACGGATGGAGCAGTACATTGCAGGACAGTCAAGGGATTTGGTTGACCAAGCATACACAAAATTTGTGAGTGATTCCTTTTAAGCACTGTCGTGTTTTGTGAAGTCTCACGTACAACTTTCCTGAGAAATATAGTTAATTTCTCAGACACTTGCTTTCCAAACCAAAGATGATGAGATTAAATAAGTAGATGAGTTTAGACTTAGGTTTCAACTCGCAGGTGCATATATCAAGTAGAGTCTTGGCTCCAGATGTTTGTGTTCCATTTTACAGGAGTTTTGCTGAGCATTGGATATTTGGATTTACCCTACCACTCTTGAATTTTTTCTCTCTCCCCACTTCTTTTTCCTTTTGGGGTTGTGGGAGAAGAAATGTAGTTAAGGAGTTGTGGAGTCATGCTCTTTCTGAAGGCATGTGGTGCATTTGGTTAGAAAGAATTGCAAGAGGGTTCCTATGGTTTCTACCCGTGAATATTCTCCAAGATAGGATAGTCTCCTTGCATCTATGTAGATTTATGCTTATGATTTTTAAGAGGGTTCCTTGTTTTTTTTTCTTTTGCTGTTCGGAGGTTTCTTGGTTGTCTTGTTCTGCATTGTTCTTTTCTCTTATACTACATTCGGTGGGAAGAATGGAATTCCATAGAATAAAAGAAAATGAATAAGAATAGGAATTAATAAATTGGAATAGGAATCCTATGATTCTATAGTTTGCTAGAATTAGAAATAAGATGGTGTGGAAAGTGATTCCTGTAGTTTGATGTATGAGATACAACGTGTAATGGGATTCAATTGATTTAAATGACATAAATAACTCTAAAGAAAATTTAAAGAAGTTTAAACTCTTTTCTTCCATATATACTCAAATGTATATTTTTTAAAATAATATTCAAGATTATCCTTTTACAACTTAAGAAGAAAAATATTTTTAATATTTTTAAACAACTTTCTTCTTTCCAGATAATTAATGTTATAATTATGACCTTATTTTTTATGATATTTTTAAGACAAAAACTAAATAAATATAGGATTAATATATCATCCAACATATTGTCAATATGGGAAATAGTTGAGAGGGAGAGTGAAGATAATTTACGAATTATAAAAGTGTAATTTGCATCATTTTATAAATTAAATAAAGGTATTTTAGGAAAAAATATGTGGAGTCTTATTCCACAAAATCTTGGAATCACAATCCCACCATTTTTTTTTTGGGAGGAATGAGATTCTATAAATTTGTGGAACGGGACTCATAAAAGGAAAGTGGTTCCATTTATTTTTCCATTAACAAACATGGGAATCTTTTGATTCGAGAATTAAATACGGAATGGCATTCCATTCTAGTTTTTTTTTTTATAGAAGGTAAGCATAGAATGAATTTTTGTTCTCTTACTCAACAAGTAAAATGCATTAAATCATTCAAAGAGTAAACTTGTTTTGCTTGGAAGATACAATGCATCACGTTTGCATGCCATCTTGTTCTTGTCTGCAGTCCAAGTATTCTATGTTTGGTTTATCGTTGCAAAGATACATTTGCCTCAAAAGAATTCTATGGATATTTTGTCCCAAACATACGTTTGCAATTTCTGAACTATAAACCAAACATGCACTTTATTTTTTTTTCATTTTTCTTTATTCTTTTCTTGTTTTTATCTTTCATTTGTTTTAACAATGTGTAACCGATATTGACACATTGTTTGCTGGTGGAATCGTTGCTTGGCAGGTTAGCATAATGTTTGTAACTTTGGAAAAACTGGCACAAACAGATCCAAAGTATGCAGATATTTTCCTTTTAGAGAACTATGCAGCTTTTCAGAATAGGTAAGTTTTTTCCAGTCCTCCCTGCCAAGAAGGGGCTCAAGAATGTTTCAATTCTTCCCTGTTTGTTAAGTTGATTTCGTATGCAGAGAGAAGTATGTTTTCACTTATTATTGTGTTCCTTTTTCTAGTTTATATGACCTTGCCAACGTTGTACCCACTTTGGCCAAGTTTTATCATCAGGCTAGCGAAGCCTATGAGCAAGCTTGCACTCGCCATATTAGCATGATTATCTACTATGTAAATATTTCATTCTCTATTTTCTGTCTTTTTGTCGGCCATGCTTGAATTTATTCGCAACTCATTATCCATTTTTTGCCTTGGAAAGCAATTTGAACGCCTTTTCCAGTTCGCTCGAAGGATTGAGGACTTGATGTTCAGTGTTCAACCTGAAGAGGTTAGTGTGTTAATTGTTATGTATAACTCTGTTGTTAATCTTTCACAGGCTCAATGGCAAAGTTTGAAGAAAAATTTTAAGGGGCCAGCATGAATGTTTAATGTGAAAAAAAAAATTATTACTCATTGGTCTTTTTATTAAAAAATTATATTAATTCTTACGTTTTAAAATTTTTGAAAATAAAATTTTAACCTCCAAAATAACTTGAATCTTTTTTATATAAGTCAAGCAAATACTGTTAGTAAAGTGATAAACAAACATTACAAATGAAATTTTTTTGTAGTCAATATAGAAGAAATAACGGACAATAAAAGAAAAATCTTAATAGCTTTGCTAGGAAAAGAAATAAAGCTAAATATGGGGAGGAAAAATAAGCCAACAGTAAGACAATAAATAGAAAAATAAAATGGAGAGGAAAAAACCACTATATAGCACAATCTAGTTAAAAAGTAGAGAGTTTATACACTTTATAATGGTTTTAATGAAATAAGAGAATGCCAATTGTGGATTTTATAGTAAAGTGGAGTTGGTACATATTTTAATATTTTATTATAAAAATTATTTAATAATAATACTATTATATATGTAATTGAGAATTCTATCAAAAATGGGGGGCGGCTCCCCTTTGTTTAAACCATGCTCTGCCATTGCACAGGCTCCTGCTGTACCACATCTCAACATATCTGGAATTATTTTATGGAACAAATTGCTGCTTGCACTCCTACATTGATAGAACTAATTTTGGTAGATCAAGTCTAAAGATCCTTAGGCATCATAGGTTACAAATTACGGGAAATTAAAGGTGTAGTAGATTCTTATATTAATATTTGGGGTTTTCCTCCCATTATTAGCAATAAAAGCAGACTAATTTATCAAAATGTATCTACTTGTCTTGAGTTAATCATTTTGATTCATGTAATTCTATATGGTTTAGATGTACCTCCTTTCGTTCTTACAACGTATATCAGTCTTACATGTAAATGCATGTACACAATTTGCTATGTCAGCTTGTCCATGTTTATTTGTGTCATAGTTTTGTGTTTATATGAGCTTCTAGAACTTAGTACCTACCTAATCTGAGTAATCATTAGTCCTCTCCTATACAGGTTTATGTGCTAAAATTATTACTTTTGCCACTTTGCTTCAGTCCTCATAAAAATATACTAGTGTCATTTGGTTGCTGTGATCTTCATCTTCAAATTGACCTGACATCGATCACTTTTTTTTTTTAATTTCTTATTATTCTTTCAAAGAGTACTATCAGATTTAGTGCATGTCATAATATTAACTTAAAGGATTGTATTTGTACTTCTGCATCTATTAATTGCCTTTTTTTTTTTGTGAACTAAATAATAGATAACTTCACATTCATATCCCGGACAGTTCACTGTCTACATTAACAACAATTCTATAATGTTCTACATCAATTTCAGATTCCTTTCCAGCTGGGGCAGCTTGGGCTATCAAAAGTGGATCTTCGTAAGATGCTAAAATCCAGTTTATCTGGGGTAAGGTGATGCTTATCTTTTTTTGGAAAATTCCTTCAGGAGTGGCATACTTGTGAATTATGTCTTTGCTTTCCTATATAGGTGGACAAGTCCATTACTGCAATGTATAAGAAATTGCAGAAGAACTTGACTTCAGAGGAATTGCTACCTTCCTTATGGGATAAATGCAAGGTACGCTGTACTTAATTCCTATTGACCAACAAAAATACCTCCTATTTACAATAAGTAAAAATAAACAGGAAGTTACGAGGTAAATGTTTCCAAGGCCAAATTTAGAGTGCCGCATGTTTGTTTTGGCGTTTGGCTTAAGCATACTACTGCTCTTTTACAAACTTCTAAGATACCTGTAAAACTAAAGAATCATTTTTGTATTGCATGCTCAGACTTTTTAGCGCTTCAAGCCCCTAGCATATTGAAGGGCCTGTTAAATTTTACTATGATATAGGACCTTAGTGATAGTGGATTTCTAGGGGAAACGGAGGGCAAAAAAACGAAGGCCGTGGTTGATAAATTTCAAATTGCCATTGCCAAAGGGTGGATACAAAAATATGATACGCAGAGAATAAGGTTTTTTTTTCTTTGAGAGAAAAAAAAGTAATGATGCTCAGACTGAATAGATGGTTTGTATCTGAATTTTATGGGAAAATATAAATTCTTAATTGATCCCCGGGAAAGATTCTGTACCATTAAATTAGTACCACCCCTTAGAGAAGGAAACACTGATGACCGACATAATTGAGATGGTACACTTTCAATAATACAAAGTTAGAGATTTTATTTGTACTATAGCAGCAACTAAGAATTTTTGTTAGAAGTAAGTAAAAATGCATGCAACAACTTCTGATTAATGTTTCTTCAAAAACTTGGCAGAAAGAGTTTCTTGATAAGTACGAAAGTTTTGCCCAACTTGTCGCCAAGGTTTACCCTGGTGAGACAATCCCTTCAGTAGCAGAGATGAGAGACCTTTTAGCTTCCATGTAAAGGTTTGTAGATATTTTCTTTTCATCCTTTTGAGTTTTGACGTGCAATCATTCTTTTTTACCACGATGTAATTTGATTTATTCAATGAAGTGGCATTTCTATAATTTTCATTATTAGAAACAGGCATGTTAATGCATCGACGAAACTCGAAAGAATTTGATGAATAAATATTAGCTCTCGTGTAAGTTTCAGACATGTTTTGATAGTCATACTTTCATATCTATACTTTCGTCTCTCTATAGTTGGCTTTTCTTGGTCGTTTTGCAACCCTTATTTATCATTAGAGATGGGTAATTATATACCTGACCCGTTTATTTGTTCCGGCTACAAGGATTTGGTATCGTGGTAGTGCGTTGCATTCTCAAAGAGAGAACCAAAGTTATAACCAAAATAATAGTATGTGAGATGACTTTTTAGTAGCGACAGCAAGTCTCACGCGAATGAGGGATACATAATAACCCTATATGTGTGTGTGTGTGTGGTGAATTCTATGGTACCCCAAGGATAACTTTATCTTGTCTAAATGGTTCAATCAGATGATGAGAATCGTTTGATTTGACCCACTAATATGATCAAAATTATTGAGGGTATCGAAGAAGACACCTATATATATATATATATAGAGAGAGAGAGAGAGAGAGAGAGAGAGAGAGATTTAGTGGTTTCTTATACCTACTCTCAAATCTCAATCATTAATTTTATTTTCATCCAATGGCTAAGGGTGGGTGTAAACAATAAATGATTTATACTGGTGTAAATTAATCTCTCTTTGTGTGTGATTGCGTGCACGCATACGTATGTGTGATTAGAAATTAGTTAGTAGTTATGTGATCATTTAAAAAATTCATATGATTTTATATTCTAATATTGATTATCCATAGTGTGATTCAATGGTTTAGATTTGCTCCTCTCTCTTTTAACATAAAAATGATTGTCTCATACACACAGGGAGCTAATCTTGAAAATTTTGTTTGTTTCTCCATAACCATTTACTTGCGAAATAGCATTTAGCATTTTCGTGAAAGGCATGATGATGAAACAATATGAAAATAAAATACACCATACACCAATAAAATACACCAATGGAACTTTGTTTTGGGCAGAAATCAGGGAGATATAAATGAAAATGATATTTAACTATTTAGTACAAAATACATTTGTATTTTGCAGGAAGCAGTGTTTTTTTATTTCCGCCCAAAACAAAGTTTTTATTTTCGTTTTGTTTCGTCGCAATACTTTTGGCAACCAATAGCAAAGCTGAAATAATAATAGTAATTATCATGGACAATGTGTTTATGTGATGCAATCTTCCATTATCATGAAAATTTATGAAATCTGTATCTTTAGTTCAACAATAAACTAATCCATTCACGCAAAACATTGTCGTTTAACTGTCAACAAGAGATTGAGATACGATAATGTCAAAAGTTTCATCAATTATATATCATTTATTTGGAATGTTTTTCTACTATCAATTGTTTAAATTTAATCTATAAATTATATTTAAAATAATGTACACTCTTAATTTTAACTTTTAAGCACTGTTGCACTATAATATTCAGATAATCAATTTATCATATGTAATAATTCCGGGGCAGCTCAATCAAATTGGTGATCTAAAGCTAATCTTTAATAAGATTATTTAGCATATTAGGATAACAAAAAAATTAGGATAACAAAAAAAAAAAACAATATATACTTATGATGCAGTATATATTAAAAAATAACAAATTATGATAAAATAAAGTTAGAACAATAGAACTTAATTGTGAAAGTTGATGTCGAAATTACGGTAAGTGTTCTAATTTGCTTGAATGCTAATGAGCAAAATATAAAGTAATAATAATGTGAGGGGGAAAGATGAGAACGAGAGAGAGAGGGAAAGAGATAGAGAGAGAGAGAATTGAGCGATACAAGTACAAAAATCCTTATTGCTAGTAAATAAGAATGAAAAAAAAAACATTTAAGTAAAAAATCTTAGCACTGCTAAATTGTGGTGTCGCGACAGAACAGTGAGAAATTGTTTTGGTTCACATTAAAATTTTAGAATAA
This sequence comes from Ammopiptanthus mongolicus, assembly GCA_039655645.1. NCBI lineage: Eukaryota > Viridiplantae > Streptophyta > Magnoliopsida > Fabales > Fabaceae > Ammopiptanthus > Ammopiptanthus mongolicus. The sequence continues at coordinate 4,185,395 of CM077345.1, forward strand.
AGAGGCAGAAGCTGAAATATTAGACAGAAGTGATTAAATAATTATTAGATCCAATTAGTTTCTCAATTTGGAAGTCTTGGTCATATATTTTAACATTTTGGATTCTCCAGCCTATAAAATGGCTTTTACTAAGGCTTATATTCTACGTTGTATCCTAAACCCTAAACCTTGATGACAGAAAACATGTTCACGTGATGGATTGATTGACGCAGCTCAGGAAAACTTGTGAGACTTCCAACTTATGCGTAAAAGTGGTGACTGTAAGTCTCCTTGAATCAGTTCACTTGGTAGCTGTAAAACATGATGATTGTGAGTGCACGGATTCAAACTCCCGCTATGCCCGTGCCTTTTTCTTTCCCTACTTCCCTCTCTCACTCCCTCTTATAAGGCTTACTATAAGCCTCCTCTTAGATAAAAAAAAAAAAAAAAAAACGTTGACTTGTGTCAGATTTTAAGTTTTTAACCCATTTCATATTCCACTTGGAATTCAGGCAGGGGCTACTACAACCTTCTTTTTCCCTTGGTTTACTAGACTACTAGTAGTAGTGCAATAAGACTGTAAACTATACAATTTATGTTTGTGAGTCTCATGATTTCAAGCGTATTGAAATTTAAGCAGTCCAAATTCATTGTCTTTTTCCATATTTTTCATTGCAATTTATTCCAGGAGATATTGGCAGCTGTAGGTATACGAGTGGCTCATTGGATAACCTATCATGCCTGAGTTTAGATCCTCTTCATTTAAGGGATAAATGACAATCTTCATTTAGGAGAGAGATAGACACAGAAGATATTTCTATTTTAAATATTTTGTTATTATTTAAAAAAATTAAATTATTAAAAAAAATTATATCTATCTCTCTCCTAAATAGAAAAAAAAAATGAAGAAAACAAAATGGAGAGAATCTACACTTATCATGCCTTACCACATTATCTCATGACAAATTTGTCTCCAATGGATAACATCCCATGCGGAATACGTGGCCCTCAAGTTGGAAGCATTAAGCGGTTGATGAGAGACGCTAAGTCATGTATTGCACATGGAACAACTGATTTGTATCGACGATGCCAGTCTTATACATATTACTCACAAGTCCTTGATTGAAGAGTTCTCACAAGCGTTTCAGCTTGGGTACAAAACTATTTCTGTACCCGTGTAGCATGAAATGACACGAAGCTCTCTTACCAAAGAAACACAGCAAAGTTGAATCAAGCACTTGATTATTTAACTTTTTCCAGATACGGGCAGATTAAAACATCATCTGGCATCCAATCAAGCACACACTTGTTTCTTTGCTTGCACAGAATAGCTACCTGATAACATTATCAACAAATTTCTCCAGTAGTCTTATGAAAAAAGTGGGATGGAGTCAAGTGACATTTCAAAAATAGAAGAAATGAATTCACCATTTGCTTTGACATGAGTAAATCCTAGGCCCTTTCAAGTTCAGGACTTGAAAAGATTATACCTTTAATTTTCTTAGTAAATGATGGTACTACGCTCAAGGAATCAATACAGAAAGGGACAGAGCAACAACATTTATAAATGAAAAGCCTGGTTAAAATTAATCAACTGATATTGCTCAAGTCTTACAGGCACCATCGGAATACATACAACACACTCTTCCCCAGTCCCATTGAACTCAGTAACTCTCTGCTACTGGCCTAGAAGGGAATAGCCTCAAAAGAAACGTCATCAATGACCAAAGGCAAACCAGTCCCAGTACTTGGCAGGTCACTATCATTGCAAACAAAGCTCCACTTCGTTCTACCAATTCGGGGGTCACACGAAGCCCCTTCATAGCGAAGATCAAGTTCTCAGCAAAATGAGCAGCTTTTGAAAGCTGATACAGTCTATATACCTGCCAAATCCATTTGAAATTTTATAAAACTAATTAATGGTGAAAGCGAAGTTTCTGTTAATCCTCTCATCAGTGGGCTGATGAGTCAAGCAGCATTAAGATCCTAAATCAATCTGAAAATATTGTAAAAAAACAAACAAACCTCAAATATAATTGGGACTAGAGGCCAGCAAGATGACCCACGCTTGTCCAAAGATCTCTCAAACGCAAGTTGAGCAACACAGCCAACTAAAAATGGAGCCATGGCAACAATAGCTGCCAGGCGAACCACTGGCCAGGTCACGTACAAAAGAAAGAGAGGAGCAATAATCTTCAAACCCATTGTCAAGAAAGCAGAATATAGGTATCCTCTGAGGCCAGTGATGAGACCCCATCTTTTTGAGCTATACTGTAAATATGGTCTCTGGACACGATCAGCCACATGCAGAAATGTTGCAAGTCCAATGTAGAACAGGGCATCCAAAGAGAATGAACTCACAATATCTGCATTTTATTGGGCAATACAAATGTTACGAGAGATACTTCTCCCCCACATTTTACAAGGTTTTTACAAACAAAACAATGAAATATACAGAGTTCCATTCAGACCTTTTTTTAAATATAAAAATTAACTTCCTTGTCCAAAGACTGTTCACAAGTACACCAAACTCATCCAAAAGAACGCCATGGATACAAAATTTTGCCAAAAGAGCTATAAAAGTTATACAAGAAACAAAGGCTTCATACTTCCATATTGTTAGCAATAATTCAACCTATATTCTAGTGAACTAATTACTTTTACTGAAATATACGCCCACACCATCAAGAATCTCCAGAAATACAGCAGAATCCAAGAGCAGTACAGTAGCATGACACAGTCGCAATTCATGGTTATTATTTCACAAAGATAACAGTGACAACACTTAACATTTCTTGAGCTTTTATCTAATCTTTCTCATAAGTGTCAAAGTTCTTTAACTTTTTCTTCGTATGTTTGATTTAAAATTGGTGGATAATCAATGAAGGTTAGGATTTAGATGATATCACAATACAATTCATTTTCTTCAGTAGGGTTGCATTAGAACTCAGACTGTTGATCACTTGAAAGAAATTGTTTTTTATTTCATTGTGGTTTTGATTAAAAAAATTTGAGATGATAATTTGAAGTTCTTGAAGTTTGGATCTCACTCCGTGACTATATCAGGCCAATAATTAATTTGGTATTAACAGCAGCAAGAAACCTTAACAATGTGTTTCATAAGCACATAAACACAATTGCAATTTTTTTTTTTTTTTTTTTTTTTTGCAATTTTACCCCCTACAAGACAAGCGATTATCATCCAATTCAAGCAACAGACAGCAGGGTCGAAATTCAATGACAGTGAAGAGAAAGTACTAAGTTATTAAAATACCTACTAGAATCACATTCTTAAAGAAAGCCTCAACTACATTGCCAACGAAGAATTGTGGCAGAATCAACGATGCTACAAACACAGTAGGAGCCAAGAGCCAGAAGTAAGAGCTCCCCTCTTCTTCAAAGGGGGCAGATTCCAGTTTCCCTTCTTCTACCGACTGGTATGTCAATCCATAAAACGAAACAGAACCTGATTTACCACGAAATGGCTCCACACCAGAACTTCCGTTGGAATGGACTTCCAAATCACCATTTACATTGGAATCAGAAGCATGTACAAGAGGCCTTTGGAATTTGTTCAATTCCAACAGTGAAGGCTCTTTAATCACCCATTTCAAACCTGAACTCAAAAACATGAATTTGTTTGATGGTTGTGATGTAAATAGAGACCAAAATTCTAAAACAACAAAAAAAAATATTCAGGTGTCATTCTTAACAAGTGACCACAGTACCAATGCAATTAGGAAATAAAATTAAAAAAAAAACGTACATTTGGACGCGTTTCCAAACCGAAATCTCTGTCTCTGATATCTGAATGGGGCATGGGTTCCAATCGCTTGTGACTGCGAATAAACATGGACAAGTAAGTAAATAGAACATTGTTTCGTCAATATTTCACGATAACAGTTTCGTGATATATAGCATTGCTGAAGTAAATGTTGTTCCAGAATGCGAGAGAAGATGATGACTATGGAAACGTAGAAATTCATTCGCAGATGTGGATTAAGGTTTAGAGTATATACTTACAGAGATTATACGACGATTAGAGAATTCAAGTGGTTGAAAAGGAAGACCGCAACAAACGATTTGAAGTTCCATGTCTTGAATTTAGGGTTTTAGAGCAATGTGCTCAAACTATCTTCGGCTCCTAAAACCCTTATGTCCTGTGACCATAGCAGCAAGCATACAAGTGCACGACACGTACACAAGGGTATCCTGGTAACCCGATTTGTAATTGGGTTCATCAATTTGTAAATAATTTATAATTATTATTAGATTCTTATACCTTAAACGTTTATAATTGGGTCAAACTTATAAATAATTTATAATTAGGTCTCTGATGTAGGATTTCTGTTAATAGACTGTGAAGTTAGACGAAACCACCTGATCACAACTTTATTTTAGAGTCTGTCTTGGAGGTTAATAGAACCACTGGATCACCACTTTACAGTCTGTTGATGGAACCCTATCTCAAGGACCTAATTACAAATTATTTACAAATTCAAGAACTCTACTATTAACCTTCAAAGTATAATTAACCCTTTTTTTTAAATATCCACTTTAAAGGTCACTTAAATAAATGAGTTTTAAAAACAAAATGAACAAAGTGAAAACTGAAAAATATATGAAGGCCATCCTGTGCCTAAGTTATTATTGTTGCCGATATGGCTTTTTACGATTACATATATGTTATTATCGGATGTTAAAATAATTCATTGTCATGAACCTGGTTAACTTTGTCTTATTGATCATTATCATGATCTTTCTATTAGCAGAATTAGTTATATAGTTATATTAGTTAGGAAAGTTTGTTTAGTATTCTCTTGTATCTTGCTAAGTTTCTTTTGCTTCTTCTTGGTTCTACTTTTTATATAAATAGATAGGTCATCTCTTGCCCTTGTTCTTAATTCAATAGATGATGAAATTCAGTTTACTTTGTACTCTCTTTGTTTTACAAGAGTTAATATGGTATCAGAGTCCGAAGAAGACACAGGAACACTTAAATCAGGTGGTAATGTCATATAAACCTCTTCATTGAGGTGTCCATGCTAGAATGCATTATTAACATTGAGTTGTTCAAGAAACCAACCTTTGATGGCAACCAATGCAAGTAGGCTACGAACCATGGTTAATTTAGCTATGAGAGAGTATGTATCAAAATAATCCACCCCCTCCATTTGTGTAAAACCTTTAGCCACCAACTGTGCCTTTTGCCTTTCTATAGAACCATATGCATGATACTTAGTCTTGTAAACCCACTTGCAATCAATGGGCGACTTGTCAGTTGGGAGATCAACAATGGACCAACTATTGTTGAGATCAAGAGCATCTAATTCAGCCTTCATAGCATGTCTCCAACAGTCAAACTTGCAAGCTTGTTTATAAGTCTTTGACTAGGGAATGGCAGTGACAAAAAGACAAACATGTTTGTATGCAGGGGTACATTTGTCATAGCTTAATACAGAAGAAAAGGAGTAAAGAGGAGTACCAAAGGAGGTATCTGATATAGAAGATATAAGAAGATTGCATTAATAATCTGCAAGATATAAGGAGACTTATGAAGTTTGTATACCTTAGAAGAGCCCTTTTAGTACATGTAGATGATCTTGTTTGGGCTAGAAATGATGCTACAACAATTACACAAGTCAAAACTTCTATAGATCACCTATTTAAAATTAAAGATTTGGGCACTCTCCAGTTTTTCCTCGGTTTAGAGATTGCAAGATCTAAGGAGGGCATCTTGGTTAATCAAAGGAAATATGCTCTTGAATTGCTTGAAGATAGTGGCCATCTAGCTGTTAGGCAATCTTCTACACCTTGTGATCCCTCTTTCAAGCTGCACAATCCGGATTCTCCTCTTTATTCAGCCCATCAGCTTATCGCAGATTAATAGGCAGGCTATTATATTTGAATACAACAAGGCCTGACATTGCCTTTGTTGTACAACAATTGAGTCAGTATGTTTCTAAGCCACAAGATGTTCATTATCAAGCCTTTGCTTATCACAGATTAATAGCCACAAGATGTTTGTGCACCGAGAATCCCGGCTGCAGGGAACCGTCGCGGCTGGACTAGGCCATGTGACGAAACAACCTCCGCCGCCGTGAGTGATCCGTCCTCCTCCATGGACGCGTCCAGATCTGGCGGATCCAGAGGCAACAGCTCAGTCGGCATGTGAGAGAACCCAAGATATAGTCTCCTAGTCGACCCTCCCACCTCCAAGGAAGAACCAAAGTCTGGCGGTTTCGGCGGCTCCGCCGGTGATGGTGGTTTGGCCCCCATGACCAAAGTTCCCTTTGTCCTCACTTCTGTCACCTCGGTGATCTCATTTTGAAGGTTCGTCGTTGCCGACATCATCGCGGGTAGATCTGCGTCAACACTCCCTTCACCTTCGACGACCACCTTCGTCACCATCAGATTCTCCTCGCCTCCTTTTCCTGCATCATCATGCTCAATTTTCTCCTTCTTTTTTGCTTCAGTTCCGCGATCGCAAGCCGTGAGCGACAATTGCTCCTCTCGCCACTCGTTGCACAATGCTGCAAGTGTCCCAAGGATATCTTGGAACAATTCATCCATAGATCGCTGAGAAGCCATGGGAGAGAGAGTTTAGCAACGAGAGCACCAATGTTAGGACTGTAATTCTCTAAATCTGAGGACAGAGAGCCTCCTAAAGAAATGATAGAAGAGAGGAAAATAGACAAAATTCTCATTCCCCAAACATGAGTTGATACATGCATATATAAAGCTGCAATAAGCAAGCAACGTAGATCTTAACAGAATAATAACAAATGCACAACAAACTAACAATTTCCTAACAGACTCTTTATAGAACTAGTTGAGTCATTGGGTCTCCAGGATCATAACATTTTCCCCCTATTTACGATGATGGTAGACTTCTCCATGTGATGGTCATGGATGACAAAATCGTTTCTGATCTTTTGGTCGGAGCATATAAGCATTTGTGTTTGACTATTGTTAGTTACTTGTATTTGTTTGTTAGGACAATCAAGTGAATCAACTGATAATGAAATTTGGATCATTCACTCCGTCCCATCCCATATTCCCAAATTTTATTGGCGGGCCCCATCCTCCAACCCAACCCAAAAAGTCGGTTATATCATATATGGACGGAACGCTGCATTCTGACTTTTGTTCAATAGTTTGTATACAAATGCAATTATAATTTGTTCTGTAAATATTAATAATAGTAAAGATTTAAATTGGTACTCGATAAAATATCATTAAGATATTTTAATCCTTGAGAAATTAGAAATACCAATTTGATTCTCAAGAACGTAAAAAACAGATCAAAATAATTCCTGATAGGGACTAAAATGTCCCTAAAAATTATCCTAAAAATAATTAATTTGATTCATATTTTATATTTTTAGTGATCAAATTATTATTTTTTATTTTTCAAAAATTAAAATATCACCATAATTTTTTATCGAGACGAATTTCAACCTTTACCCTATTAATAATAGTAGTTGGAGTAGGCGGCTGTGAGGACCGAAACTGAGAGATAGCGCGGTCTAGACTCTTGAGTCTTGACTCTTGACCTTTAATATAGTCACACAGACACTATATTATAAAAAAAAGAAGTAATTTATTTATTTTTACTATGAATGAGGTTAAAACGTCAAAACAATCAAAACCAGCATACCAAGATGTGTTACATATATAAGAATATTCTGACATAACAGCAATTAAAAATGTTGTAGTAAGTAAATCGGATTTGATTATTATAGCAATTAATTAAATAAATTATAGTAATTATTGTAATTATAATAATTAAAAATATATTTTTGAAAAAAATAATTAAATAAAAATAATAAGTTAGCAGGTTTGAAAATACTTTTAAATGATGGTATATGACGCATAAGAGGAACGAGAGATTATACAAAATGACTCATATTTAAGGATGAGAGCTCTAATTTAATATATATATATATATATATATATATATATATATATATATATCATAACTTACTCTTACTTTTTTTTCAAAAGGGAAAATGTTAGTAACTTATGGCTTTTAATTTAGATAAAAATACTCATATTTTCTCAATTTAATATAATTTTTTATAACAACGGATCCCAAACTTAATCATAAATTACACTTCCACCACTTTGACTAACCAGTGACTCAATACTGTTATGTTACTTAAAAATAAAAATACATTGATAATAATTTTTTGATATTTATATACTAAAAACATTTTTAAATATTAATCATATACTTTATTGTTTATAAAATAAAGTTGATTTTTAATTTAAAAATGAAATATATAATTTGAAAATTTTATAAAAAGGAATATTATTATAGTTTATTGACAATGTTTTCTTTTGTATAAGGGAAAGTTCATAAGAGGCCTTATATGATGAGGGGGAGAAGAAAAAAGGAAAGGAATCGCCAGAGCATATTACGGGGGTCTGAACATGCAAACTCACAATTCATATCTCGCAGTTTAACTAATTGAGTTGACTCAGGAGGACTATTAACATTGTTATTAATTAGTTTAAAAAAAGTATACTTAGCATTAATTCAATTTAAATAGAACTTAAATATAACATACTCCGTATAACACTATTGATATGTATTCCTAACTCGTGCATTGCATGAGAATGCTAATTAGTTTAAGGATAATACGAAATCCTATGAATGGTTATTTGTAGTAAAATGGAGTATAAATTCAAAAAGAAGGAAAATAATAAATGCGTTGGGAAAGTCTGATGTGTGTGTTTTTTTTTTTTAAAAAAAAATTATATTTTAACTGTAAAGAAGAAACATAATACTCTCTCCGGATCTATATATAAGTAAAAAAATCTAACTTCACACGTATTAAGAAAATTAGTTATATTAGTTTAATTATCTTGATCAAATGATATTTTTGACACAATGACATTAAATATGGTTGATTTAATTGATTTTTATTTATATTTAAATTCAAAAAAATTTAAATATTTTTGAACTTATATATAGATCGAGAGAAGTATTTTAAATTCATTGAAAATTGTTGAAAAGTCATTCATGCAGAATAACAAAGTTGTTAGTTTAATTTAAAATTCACATGATGCTCAATATAAGCCACAAATGATAACTATACTGATTATGGAGTTAAGCAAAAAAAAAAACAAGAAAGTTTCAGAGGAGCGTTTTTCTTTTTTTTTGGATGACATTCAACGGAGAAATACTGAAATATAACAGGATATTCAAATGTGAGATGTTTTATAGCTGAAAAGAAAAAGAAAAAAGTGTTTTTAAGTACACTGGATAATCTGACTTTTATTGAAAAAGAAAAGCAAACTTATTTCTTTGCTTTTTCCCATATAAATTGCTGCAGCTCGCTAAATAGGACTAGGAGTATCCTGTTATCCATATGGAGGCCACATTGCACCGAGATTTGGAATTGATGTTGAAGATGGAGACGGATTAGACCAGTAAACAACATTCATGGGTGGACCGAAGACCAACATCTTAATTTTCATTTCCTTGATTGATTTTCTTTATTATTATCTTCGATCAGTATTATAAACAAAAAAATTAATGAAATATATATGTTAAGAAAGTTGATTAATCTTATTTAATGTTATTAAAAAGTTAAATGTATTATCTAAAATAATCTTCATAAAATGACTTTGGACTTGAAATAAAATGAGTTATTGAAAAAAAAATTGGTAATAAATAAAAATAATATTTTAGGAATAATATCATAAAATAGGAGGGAAGTAGTTATCTTTTGCTTATATATTTGACAAAAAAATTTTGATACTCTTTGCTTATAATATTGAGCAGATGGAGTACTGTCTAGGTAAAATATTTTTTTATTGTTTGCCTAATTTTCTTTATTGTTTTCTTGCTTAGGCTATTTTTCTAAGTTGCGAAGGAGTTGGAGTGCAGTGGTTGGTAATGATATGGTTTACTAGGGATGTAAGACCCAAGCCAATAACCCGATGAAATCAAAAGTTCAAATCGAACCAATTAAATTGACTCAAATTATTTTGGTGTTCAGGGTCGAAACGAACCGAACCAAACTAAATCTGATGGTGATTGGTTCGGTTATCAGGTTTAAGGATTCTGGAATCGAACCGAACCAATTAATATATTTTAATATTTATATATATTTTTAATATTTAATATTTATATACATTTTAATAGTTTAATATTTTAATATTTATATTTTATTTTTATATATATATTTTAATATTTATATTTTTAATTTTTAATAATTTTCGCGTCTGAACCGAATCTAACCAACTCGTTCTTGAATTGTTTGATTTGGTTCAGATTTTGTAGGAAAAATTGCTTAAAACTGAACCAATCATTTTTTATTGGTTCGGATTTCCCCCCACCTAAAACCAAACCGACCCATTACATTCCTATGGTTTCCAGTGAAGTGGAATGGCAAGATAAACATATGAGTCTTGCCAACAAGTGCCCTGGGGCACTGTTTAAGGAAACCATAAAAAAACAAGTTTGTATTGAAAAGCTAAGTGTATAACTTTTTAAAGTATTAAATACCTTATTTTTCAATAAAAAATCCCTTCTTTGTATTCCTTAATCACTGTCTTAGGGACACTCGTTAGCATCCTCCTAAAAATTATATATCACTACATTGTTTAGAGATTTTAATGAGGGGATAAAGGAAGATTTCACCCTATTATTTGAAAATCATAATATAATCTGTTTGGTTTCACGATACAATCACGTCCACCGTGATTTTTTATGAAGCTACTCTTAGTAGCTTTCACGATGGAAACACTCCCATCGTTATTCCAAACACACACATAGTAATTAATGGAGTGGAGTAAATTATAGGATGAAAATTCTCAATCCCGATTATCTGTTTTGGTATCTGTCACACCACTTAATCATGCCACGTCAATTAAATTGGCATGTCACTCTGAATAATCACCCATTCAAAATTAACGTCGTTAACCAATCTATGTGCACTTTTCCTAAACCAACAGAATAATTCCATCACCGTCATTCTCCTCGTCTCCGCCATCTTCCTCCTCTTCTCCCCACCACCTCTCACTTTCTCCTCCACCCTAATAGCCTACATGAACGGTTCGTGCATTTTCTCTAGAAGTTTGGTATTAGTTTGGATACAAATCTACCTATATTTTCTCTGGAAGCTTCGTCTCTCCGCAGTGCCATGGGCTGGAGGTGGTTCTGCTTGTTGGCCATGGGATTGAGTTCAGATCTATCTTCAAACGTGGTGGTTTAGGTGCACGTCGTTCTGTTATAATGGCAACTTTGGTCGGAGTTAGTGTGAGTTCAAAACCGACATGGGTTGGGTTGGAAGAAGACGACAGTGAGCGAGGTTTGTTGACTAAGTTGGTGAAGAACGGATGAGGTTGCGAAGCACCATTGTTGGAGGAAGAACATGACTTGGTTTGTGGTAACTGTTGAAGAATTCAGCAAATGCACAAAATGAACCCAAGTCACTTGTGCCAACTCACCATGCCAAGCAACCCGTTTCTGATGCAAAGGGAATCCTAGCTGATCCCCCTTTTGTTGCTTCCACTACTAACAACCTTTCCCCATATAACAAACTCTAGGCTGCTATGTTTCAGTGTACTAAGGCCTAGAGTAGCATTCAGTAGACTTTATTCCATATATAAATACCTTGTACTTGACTCTAGAAAGATGTGAGAAAATTAATACACTAAACCTTTTTATCATTCTCTGTTTTCTTACTCTTCCATTATGAGCTCCTTTATCTTTTGCACTGTTCTTTCTATTTCTTAAGATGGTATCAGAGAGCTCCAAGCTCTGATACTGCGCAAACTCTGATGGCTCGTGGTGGTCCAAGCCATGTGACCAATGATGGTGGGAACACTGACCCATCCCAAAATGCTTCCAGTCCTTATTTCGTTCACCCAGGAGATGGCTCTTCATCTGTTTCGGTCTCTCCAGTATTGAACGGCTTAAACTATCATGCTTGGGCTCGATCTATGCGACGAGCCCTCGGAGGAAAGAATAAATTCGATTTTGTGGATGGGACCATTCCCGTTCGTACTGACAACTTTGATCCAAGCTACAAAGCTTGGAGTCGCTGCAATATGTTGATCCATTCATGGATTATGAACTCGATCTCGGAATCGATTGGACAAAGCATCGTGTTTCTGGAAAATGCCATCGACGTGTGGCAAGATCTGAAGGAACGCTTCTCTCAGGGCGACCTAATCCGAATTTCGGAGCTGCAACAAGAAATCTATGCTCTCAGGCAAGGCCCTCTCTCTGTTACTGAGTTTTACTCAGAACTAAAAATCCTATGGGAAGAATTAGAAACTTATATGCCTATGCCTAGTTGTGCCTGCCCTGTTAAGTGTTCATGTGCTGCTATGAGGAGTGCTAGACATAATCATAACTTGAACTATGCTATTCGATTTTTAACTGGTTTGAACGAGAATTTTTCTGTTGTCAAGTCCCAAATACTCTTAATCGACCCTTTGCCAAGCATGAACAGAATATTCTCCATGGTGATTCAACATGAGAGGCAAGGAAATTTTTCTGGAAGTGAGGAGTCCAAAGTTTTGGTAAATGCAGTGGATTATCGAAAATCTCAAGGGAGAGGAAAGAACTTTGCACAGAATTCAAGCTATTCTGGGAACAGATCTATAAGAGTATGCACTCACTGCAAAAGGACAGGCCACACAGTTGAAACCTGCTACAAATTGCATGGCCTGCCACCTCACTTGCAGAGAAACTATGCACCAATGGCAAACAATACTTTCAATGAAGGGGAAGATACATCCAGTGGTTCTGAAATCAGAGTGCCACCTCCCACTCTTACTCATGAGCAGTATGAGAAGCTGATGCATCTAATTCAAGGGTCTAGCATAACTCCACAATCTGCTAGTCTGTCAAATTAGGTTAGCTCATCCTCTCAACTTGGTCATCCACCAGTTGAGCACACCAACACAGGTAACATATTCACATCTTCATCCTTTAATAGTTTTTCCCTTGGATCCTGGATCATAGACTCTGGAGCTAGTGATCATATTTGTGCTTCTTTAAAGAATTTTCAATCCTTTAATGAGATAAAACCAATAAGTATAAAGTTACCAAATGGTCAATTTTCAATTGCAAAATACTCAGGGACAGTGACTCTTTCACCTGGTTTTTGCATCACAGATGTCCTATATGTTCCCAATTTTTCTTTAAATTTGCTCTCTGTGTCAAAATTATGCACTGTTTTAAACTGTACAGTTTCATTTAACCACTCTAAATGCTCCATACAGGACCTGACATCACAGAGGATGATTGGTTCTGCTGAAAAGTTTGAGGGACTATACCACCTGATGGTCGATGCTCAAGCTGCTCACAGTTTCAATGTCCAAGCTGCTAATACAGATACCTTACCCGAAAAGGCCTTATGGCATTTTAGACTAGGTCACATTTCAATTTCTAAAATGAATGTTTTACATTCTGAATTTCCTTTTATTACTGTTGATTCCAAGGCAGTTTGTGATGTATGCCATTTTGCAAGACAAAAGAAATTATCATATAATCTGAGTTCAAACAAAGCTCTTGCACCTTATGGCCTCATACATTTTGACATTTGGGGACCTATTTCAATACAATCTGTGCATGGTCATTCCTATTTTCTAACTGCAGGAGATGATTATAGTAGGTTCACTTGGATAATTTTGTTAAAATCAAAAGGGGAAGTAAGACAACATGTGCAAGATTTCATAAAACTAATTGAAAACCAAAATGATTTCAAGATAAAAACAATTCGGACTGATAATGGTCCTGAATTCATCATGCCTGAATTTTATGCTTCAAAGGGCATTGTTCATCAAACAAGTTGTGTGGAAACCCCACAACAAAATGGTAGGGTTGAAAGGAAGCATCAACATGTTTTAAATGTGGCAAGGGCCCTACTATTTCAATCCAAATTGCCTAAACATTTTTGGTCTTATGCCGTTCTCCATGCCACATACATAATCAATAGGGTTCCTAGTTCTCTTCTTCAAAACAGATCACCATTTCTGCTTTTGAATGGAAAATCCCCCAATTTACATGATTTGAAAGTTTTTGGATCTTTGTGTTATGCATCCACTCTTCAATCTCATAGAACTAAATTAGCTTCTAGAGCTAGGAAGTGCATTTTTCTTGGATATAAAAATGGCATGAAAGGAACTGTTTTACTCGATCTTGGTAATAAGGAAATCTTCATTTCTAGGAATGTTACCCACCATGAACACATATTGCCTTACCAATCTACCTTACCTACATCTAGCTGGAAATATCACAGTGTTTTAGACGCCACAACCCAAAACACTAACCTCATTCCACACACCACACCTCACCACACTGACCTCAATCCACCTTACCACACTGACTTGCCCATACCTGAAAACACTGAGACGCAGCCTCGGGAGCCTTGCATTGATTCTGGCACAAGTGACAGCACCACCGAAGCCTGCCAAGACAATCTAAGCCCACCAGAACAGGTCCCACAGCAGCTTAGACAATCCTGCAGACAAAGGCATCGACCATCTCATCTTGCAGATTATGTGTGTAGTCTCTCAACCAATTCAGCAGCTTCAGCCACCTCAGGTAACCCTTATCCCATTTCTTCATTTCATTCCCTTTCTAATTTGTCATCATCACACCATGCATATACCTTGTCCATTTCACATTCTGTTGAGCCTCACACTTACCTAGAGGCTAGCAAGCATGATTGTTGGAATAATGCCATGAAACTTGAATTAGAAGCATTAGCAAAGAATGGGACTTGGACTTTGGTTGATTTACCTGCCCATGTAAAGCCAATTGGGAACAAATGGGTCTATAAAGTGAAGCACCAAGCGGATGGAACCATAGAAAGATACAAAGCACGGTTGGTTGCGAAGGGATACACTCAAATAGAGGGGCTGGATTTTTTTGATACTTTCTCCCCAGTAGCTAAACTCACCACAGTGAGGACTTTACTTGCATTGGCATCTATTCACAATTGGTTCTTGCACCAATTGGATGTGAATAATGCTTTCTTGCATGGTGATCTCAAAGAGGATGTCTACATGGTTGTTCCTGAAGGTGTTCAATGCTCCAAGTCCAATCAAGTTTGCAAACTGCATAAGTCCTTGTATGGACTTAAGCAAGCCAGCCGTAAGTGGTATGAGAAGTTGACCTCCTTATTGCTTCTCCAAGGCTATCATCAATCCTATGCAGATCATTCCCTCTTCACTCTCAGCACTGGCAACTATTTCACTGCACTTCTTATTTATGTAGATGATGTCATTTTGGCTGGAAATTCTATGGAAGAGTTCACCCGAATCAAAGGCATATTGGATGACAATTTCAAAATCAAAGATTTGGGTGTCTTGAAGTACTTCTTAGGCTTGGAGGTAGCCCATTCCAAATCCGGCATCTCTATTTCTCAAAGGAAATATTGCCTAGACCTCCTCTCAGAATCTGGTCTTCTTGGTTCTAAGCCTGCTAAAACCCCTCTTGACCACTCCATCAAACTGCATCAGAATGGGGGGCAATTATATGAAGACATTGCTTCCTATAGAAGGCTGATTGGTAGGTTGCTTTATCTCACCACTACTCGGCCAGACATCACATTTGCCACTCAACAGCTTAGTCAATATTTGAGCAATCCCACTATGGCACATTATCATGCTGCATGTAGAGTGGTGAGATATTTGAAAAATAATCCTGGCAGGGGTCTCTTCTTCCCAAGGAAATCAGATATTCAGCTTCTAGGTTTCTCTGATGCAGATTGGGCTGGGTGTATCGACTCAAGGAGATCCACCTCGGGTTATTGCTTCTTCTTGGGTTCATCCTTGATCTCTTGGAGAGCCAAAAAGCAGGCAACAGTGTCTAGATCCTCATCCGAAGCCGAATACAGGGCCCTTTCCACTGCTACTTGTGAGCTGCAATGGCTGCTATATCTCATTGGTGACTTGCACACTACTTTTGCTCGGCCTCCGGTCTTGTATTGTGATAATCAAAGTGCATTACACATTGCTGCAAATCCTGTTTTTCATGAAAGAACGAAGCACTTGGAGATAGATTGTCATTTTGTTCGCCACAAAGTTCAAGAAGGTGTCCTTCGACTGCTTCCTATTTCTACCAAGGAACAGCTGGCTGATTTCTTCACTAAGGCATTGCCTCCTCCATCTTTTTCACCTTTCATCTCCAAGCTGGGCATGATTGACATCTATCATGCTCCAGCTTGTGGGGGGATGTTGAAGAATTCAGCAAATGCACAAAATGAACCCAAGTCACTTGTGCCAACTCACCATGCCAAGCAACCCGTTTCTGATGCAAAGGGAATCCTAGCTGATCCCCCTTTTGTTGCTTCCACTACTAACAACCTTTCCCCATATAACAAACTCTAGGCTGCTATGTTTCAGTGTACTAAGGCCTAGAGTAGCATTCAGTAGTTTTTTTTCCATATATAAATACCTTGTACTTCACTCTAGAAAGTAGTGAGAAAATTAATACACTAAACCTTTTTATCATTCTCTGTTTTCTTACTCTTCCATTATGAGCTCTTTTATCTTTTGCACTGTTCTTTCTATTTCTTAAGAGTAACTTTACCAAGGACACCATTGTTGCTAGAAATTGAAGGAAAATTACTGGAGAGAAGAGAGAGAAAATGGGATGAACGACATTAACAAATTAATTAATAAATTTAAATATAATAGAAATGGTGTATAATTTAATTTCCACTTGGCAAAAGTTGAATGGTGAGACAGAGAGAGAGGGACACCATTTTGGGGACAGGTGATTTTTATCCTAGATTATAAAGGATATGAAGTGATTTATATCACTCCATCCCAAACCTCTTAAATTGGAGGGTTTGAATGATATGAACTGGTTTGAGTTTTCATCCTTAATCATTTCATTTCATTACTTAAAAAAGCTCTCAAACAAATTCATTATTATCCACCTCACTTCATCCATCCCAACATTGAATTAATTAATACACTACAATACCACACAAAAATAATATCATGGATAAAATATTATAACTAGTTAACTACTCCCTCCGTATCATTTTACTTATCCTATTTGGAATATTTCATTGTCTCAAATTACTTGTCCCTTTAAAAAATCAAGAAATATAAATTGCTTTTTATCCAAAAATACCCCTTATATCTCAACCAATATATATTAATGAGTTTTTTAATCAAGGAATATAGTGGTTGGTGAGTAATTGCAACTATCCAACCGTACAATTTAAATTGGGGTATTTTAGTCAAAGAATGTCATTTTATTATAAAAATTAGTAAACTTAATCATTTTCTTAAGAGATGCCTATAATCAAATGGGACAAGTAAAATGAGACGGAGGGAGTACTTATTTTTAATGGAGAAGACTTTGTTTATAATGAATAATAATGAATCTACTTTTAATTTAAGTATATATAAATTTTAATTTAGTAAATGATTCAAGAATAAATACATTATTGCTTAATTATCTTAAAAGTAAACGCTCTCAAAGTGTTCATTTATTTTAAAAAACATATAAAATAGTGATTATTTCTATTTAAAAATAGACAAATGTTAACCAGTATTCTTAGGACATTGATTAAGGAATCAAAGGTAGTTAATTTTTATTGGAAAAGAATGTATTTAACATATCGAGAAGTGTTGTACTTATATTTTCGATGAGAGTTTACATTTCTTGATTTCTTAACATGTGCCTAGCAAGATCCTTAAAAAAATTACTTCTAAGATTTGCATTATTGTTTAATTTTGGTTCTAATATTCTTCCATCTGATAGATAAGAGACTCTCAAATACGGTAAGATGCTTAAGCGGGACCCCTCTAAGATTTTTTTTTTTCCCATGCATATCAATTCCAGGATCTACCCAAGACTAGGTGTCAATGGATCCAAACTTATTTCACTTTAACCAAAACACATTAATTACATATGGGTCTTGTTAACGAGTATCCTAAGGGCATGAGTTAAGGAATCAACAAAAGAAAAATTTGTATTGGGAAACTAAATGTAACATTTTTCAATATATCTAAGAATTTAATTGGTATACACTGTCAGTGTAAAGATTTTTTACACAGACAACTAATCAGAATTTGTCACATAAGTTAAAGTGTTTGACTCTCATCCTAACTACCTTAAAAGTCATACGCACTATGATTTCTGATTGGTTGTCAATGTAAAAAAAAGTTTACACTGACACTGTATAAAATTAAACTCTATATCTAATACACCATTTTTCATACAAAATTTTCTTTCTTGATTCCTTAAACAATGCTCTAAGGAAACTTGTTAGCATTCTCCATTATATATTTATATAGTTGAGTTCTTATCACAAAACAAAAATTAAAAAAAAAAAAATCAATTTGTATGATAAATTATCCTTTTGAACTTTTCAAAAAACTACTTATTTATAAAATCACTTTTTAAAATATTTAAAATCATTTTTAAAACAAACTTAAACAAAATGCCTCTAAGAAGCCTTTTACTAGCTTAATCGATTGCATTCACCTATGATGAGTTTGAATGTAAAATAAGTAAATAAAAAAAAAGGTTTTTCAATTAATGCTTAAGATAAAGAGCCTGTTTGACAAGGCACTTCAACGAGTTTATAGCGGATAGTTTATAGCGGATGAGAAAGTAATCCAGTTTGGTAAGCGCATCTGTCACGAGCTTATAGCGTTTTTTCACGGTCCTGCATAAGCTATCCATTATAAGCTATTCGTTATCAACTAACTTATCCGTTAATAACTAATTTTTCTAAAACATACTCGAAATCAAAGGAGTTTATCCTAGTTTTATCTACCCAGTCCTGCATCTTTGACATAGAAATTATTATTCTGAACTCAAATGTGGAAAATACGAGTTCCGATACACTTTTTTCATAAGGGTAAAAGGCGTTTTTGGCTAACCCAATTACGTAATGGGAAATCTAAAACAAAGGGGCATGAAATTGGTTAAGATATAAAATAAAAAGATTGTATAAAAAAAAAAAAGGAACCGTCCATCAAAACAACTATTGCACAACTTCCAGGACAGTGCTCTTTTTCAATGGTCATCTTCCATCAAATCAAAAGCTCTATAAATAAAAGGCCCAGAAGTTCATAACAGTCACTCCGATGTATACAAACGACATCCCATTAAATTAAAGAACAGGGGATATCAACGACCTTCTTCCTCATTCTTTATTAATTTTTCCACTTCTCTTACTGAGTCTCAATTTTGAACCGAAATGGCATCATCATATACTGCTGCCTCTTCCCATTTCCTGCAACTAGAATTCCCATTTACAAAAAAACACTCTAAGCGTTCCTCCATATGTCCATTCACACCATTCTCTTTTGGTTCATTTCAAATCAAAGCCTCAGCCTCCGAAACGCTGTCGCTTTCATCAGCTCCGTCACCAGCAGTAGCCGAACCCACCCAGCTTCCGTTGCGCAAAATCCCCGGCGATTATGGATTCCCCTTTGTGGGACCCGTCAAAGATCGCCTCGACTATTTCTACAACCAAGGCCGTGACACCTACTTCAATTCTCGAATTCAAAAGTATCAATCCACAGTGTTCCGCGCCAACATGCCACCTGGACCTTTCATTTCTTCCAACCCAAACGTCGTCGTCTTGCTCGACGGCAAAAGCTTCCCTGTTCTCTTCGACGTCGACAAGGTTGAGAAGAGAGACGTATTCACCGGCACTTTCATGCCTTCCACGGAACTCACCGGCGGTTACCGAATCCTTTCCTACCTCGACCCCTCCGAAGAAAAACACGACAAGCTCAAACGCCTCATGTTCTTCCATCTCAAATCTCGCAGCAACCACGTCATCCCTGAGTTCCATTCAAGTTACACACAACTCTTCGATACCTTGGAAAACGAGCTTGCTTCTAAGGGTAAAGTGAATTTCGGCGATGCACACGATCAAGCAGCGTTTAACTTCCTCGCTCGCTCTCTTTATGGGACAAGCCCCGCCGACACAAACCTAGGACGTGACGGTCCCAAAATAGTAACCAAATGGGTGCTGTTCCAACTAAGTCCTATTTTGATGTTAGGACTTCCGAAGCTTCTAGAAGATTCTATTTTCCACAGCTTCCGTCTCCCTCCCTCTCTCATAAAGAAAGATTACCAGAGGCTCTACGATTTCTTCTTCCAATCGTCAGGGTTCGTGTTCGATGAAGCGGCGCGTCTCGGTGTCACGAAAGAAGAAGCGTGCCACAACCTCTTGTTCGCCACGTGTTTCAACTCCTTCGGCGGCATGAAGCTTTTCTTCCCCAACGTGCTTAAATGGATAGGAAGGGCGGGGGTTAATCTTCACGCCAAGCTGGCGGATGAGATTAGATCCGTCGTGAAATCTAACGGCGGGAAGGTAACGATGGGGGCGATGGAAGGGATGCCGTTGATGAAGTCGGTGGTTTACGAAGCGTTTCGGATTGAGCCGCCGGTGCCGTTGCAGTACGGGAGGGCGAAACGGGATATGGTGATCGAGAATCATGAGAGCGCGTTCAGAGTGAAGGAAGGGGAGTTGCTGTTTGGGTTTCAACCTTTTGCGACGAAGGATCCGAAAATATTCGAGAGAGCGGAAGAGTTCGTAGGGGATAGGTTCGTGGGTGAAGAAGGGGAGAAGTTGTTGAAGCATGTGCTTTGGTCCAATGGGCCTGAGACTGAGAGTCCTACCGTCGCTAACAAGCAATGTGCTGGGAAGGATTTCGTGGTGTTGATTTCTAGGCTTCTTGTGGTGGAGTTATTTTTACGTTATGATACCTTTGGGATTCAAGTGGGAAAATCGCCCTTGGGTTCTTCAATTACTCTTACCTCTCTCAAGAGAGCAAGCTTTTAAATATATATATTTGTATGAACTTTGCATATGTCCTATTGTCCTTTCACCTGTTTAATGTTGGATTGTCTGTAAAGCTCCATTTTCGTATAAGCTTTATTATGTTTACATTTACTCCACATGCTAGATGTATGGGTGCACATTTCCGTTTTATTAACTTTTTAAACAATTATATATTTCTGTTGAAGTATTGTTGCGACTTGACAGTCGATCGCTGAACACTCATGGCCCTTCGTAAATTATTATATGATATAGGTGGTACGGGTTACGAGTCCTGGAAAAATGAGGTAGAGAATGACACTATCTTTTTTTTTTTTTTTTAAAAAAATAGATTAATTGATCCTATACGTTTATTTAAATTTTTATATCGGTATCATAAGTTTTATTTTTTTTAAATTGATCCTACATGTTATATTTCGTTTTCATGTTAATCTTTTATGTTAATTTCGATCTTACAATATTAGATCAAAAACCATGTGTAACATTAATATCATAGCCACGTCAGGTCAAAATCGACGATGTTAGGTCGAAATTAACGGAAATGACTAATATGAAAACGGAATATAACGTGTAAGACCAATTTGAAAAAAAATAAAACTTATGGGACCGATATGAAAATTTAAATTTAAATTAATGTATAGAATCAATCAACTTATTTTACCTTTTTTTTATTTGGAAGATTCTACGGCACCTATTCGTAGCATACCCTTGTCTATATGATCTTATAAGATGGTGTGAGAAGTTAGACCCATGTGATAATCACATGACTCATTTAATTGAGGTGACGCATTCTGGTTAGACATAATATATCCAAACCTTTTACTTTCCAATGGTACTATAGCAATATGGCCAATGCTCCTCTAAAGTGAAATTATCTTTAGGGTTTTTCTATCATGTGCAAACTTGCACAGGTTAAAGATTTTAAAAGAGTAAATTCATATGGGAAGTTGAGTATTTTATACTTTCAAAAATAAGATTGTTAACTTTTCAATAAATAGTTACTGTTTTTACGTTTCTTAACATGTGCAAGGTTGCACAGGATAGACAAACCCTTATCTTTAAAGTGAGTAAGTAAGAGTGTTTCCGCCCTTGATCGATTTAATAAAGTGCACAGAGATCTTAACACACATTATTAAATCAATGATAGAAACACTCTTATTTATTCACTTTAGAAGAATTTTTTCCTTTTATTTCCTCTTATTTGTGCTTATAATCTTGTCTGAGTAACTTTTTTATTGTTTAATAAAATTTAACATTTAGTGCTTTACGTCTAACATCTTTGCTAATTTGGCCAATTAAACTTGAATAATGAAATGTGTTGCTTTGTTATTTCAGGATGCAGTTGGTGTATCTTTTGCTCATTCTGTAGCTAGCTAATTTTTTGGGGCGTTTAAGCCTACCTGTAAACCAAACAAAAAAATAGTTGTTTAGATAAAATTTGCTATGATTTAATAAAGGAAATAAAAATATGGTATATGAATGTAGTGTTTAAAAGATTCTTACATAACAAATTACTGCATTATTATGCAAGAACCCATTTTGGGTTCTTATAACTCTCATTATATGGACTCCACAATGCAACATAAGATTTAAGGACTAATACTAATTTTTATTCCAATGCAAAAACCCAACTTAGTTTCTTATCTTATGTTAGTGGGTCTACTACATAAGGTTATTTATTGGTTCAAAAAAAATTTGTTGGCAGGAACGGTTTTTATATAAGAACCGTTCTTACATGTGACATTTAAGAACTTCAATATCACTCATCTCCAATGCAAGAATTTTTAAGTAGTAGTTCTTACAAATAAGAACTCATATAAAATCTTGCATTGGAGATGATGCTTTTAATGTTAATCACTAAAATGGAGGCTTTTTGTTTTCTTGTCTTGCTTTAATAAGCACACTAATTTGATTCCTCTATGCTATTTTTTATGGTATTTGGAAGAATATGAATCTGTTGGGCATAATTAGGATTTTGCTTGGACAAGGGATGTGTTGTCTCTCTATTTGTCTCTTGCTAATTTGCATTCTTCTATGCTGATTGAGATGTCCTACCAATTTTTGAATAATTTTGATTTTAAATATAGGAACTATCTATGCAGTAAACTTACAAAACAATTGTATTTCCTCTAGTTCCGTAAAATATGTCAAGTTTTAACTGATTTGTATTTGATTTGGGTTGAGAAACAAATATGCTTTATGCTAATAAAATTAGAACCAAAGATGAATTTTTTTATTGTGGGTCGGCCCATAGGTTGGCTCTAACCCACCTTGACCCTATGAACTTTTAATATTGGGAGCTTTTTAGTCTTGTGAAGTTTTCGGCCCTAACCCACACTGACTAGTTTTCGGCCCTCCCTTCACTTCTTTTATTTGTCACATGACTCACATCTGCCTATTCAATAATAACCACCATATTCCTTATTACCTTAACTCCTTAATGTATTCCTATTATGGTTTACTGCCTTTTGCTCCTAACAATTAATCATGATTATTTTGTTCCTTGAGAATCGTACATTAATTTTCTAATAAATACTGATGTGGACGAGTAGAATATTAATCATACACCGGTGGTCAATCAAATAAGATAATCTAATAAGTCTACTTAAAAGAAGTTAACCATCCATCTAAATAGATTCATTTACACCCCTAAGAGGAGTTGCTCAACTGGTTTAAAAAAATAAGAATTGGATCTTATTAGGTAATACTATTGGAGCACAATAACATGGCGTCAAGTTGTAAGAATAGTTGATTTTATGACAATCCGATTTTTATAAAAGCAATCAATAAGAAATCATGAAATTAGAGAAAAATAAAAGTAAAATAAATGTAAATAAAGATGTGGGGTAACTTGTGAAACTCATTTGGTGAACTTTTTAAAATTGCATCATTGGGTTAGAGAGTTGTTTAAAGTAATATAAAATACTTTAAGAAGTGATGATATGACATGATATAACCCATAAAAAAAGGAGTCAAACAACTTCAATGAATTACGTCATTTAAAGTAATCTAAGTAGAGTTCGACATAATAATACTCAATTTGAGTAATATTAACCACACACTTATATTAATATTAAATTATTTTATGTTTTAATTATATTTTCTCATTTTATTTTTTTTCACAACTTTAATTTAACTTTGGCACATAAAATGATGTGTAACAAACTAACAACTAACAAGCATGTGAAGTTTACATGCGGATAAACTTGTTCTACTTTCTTTATCTTAGCTTGATCACTTCGTCTCCATCAGCCATTACGCTTTCTCATCAAAACCTCAGCCATTCAACATGCTTACACGCACGAATATTAACAACCTACCTTGCTTCCCAAACTCGTGCAACGTGGTACTGATCATACTAATATCACTTACACAATATTTTGCGGCGAATAAATATTTTATGGTTAACTTTGATACCACTTACCCTATTTTTGATCCACACGTTTAAGTGTAAAATTTCCATACATTATCATTTAATTATGTATTGTCAAATAATAAAATAAGTTTCACTGTTACAACAGTTATATAAAAAGTTCAACTTTTTTAATAATTTTTTTTTTTAATCATGTCATAGGTATGGAGTATCCACCAATTAGCAGTGGCTACTCTCCATCAAGAAATCTGTTGGGTACACAAGATGGGTTCTTCCCTCCCAACCAAGTTTTCTCCATACACAATAATCAGGATTCGAACCTGTGACCACTTGTTTAAGATGTCTGAGTCCCTTACCATTCGAACCAACCACAGGTTGATAACTTCTTCTTTTTTAATAATTTATCAACACAGTTATAAATAATTCTATAAATAATTTTATATTAACAGTTAGGCCGAGTCAACATCGGAATTAGGCCAAATAGACCCTGAAAGCTCGTTTGGTAAGTCTAGCTAAGAGCTTGGGGTTTTGTGTTCTTAGATGGGCGGAGTCAACCTCAGAATTAGATTCAATAGACCCTGAAAGCTCCATCGTTGAGTCTAGCTCGAAGCTTAGGGGCAGAAGATGCTTTTTGACCAATAGCGGGTCCAGCTGGCCCTCGAAATAAGGCCTAAGTTTGGGCTTCAGCATGGAATGGGCCGACCCAGCCCGGTGAGGCCTGAACCTACTTGGCCCCCGATTGGACCTCGCAACCAATCTCTCAATAATAGATGATTAAAAGGCATAAGGGTTTTGTAACCGTCCTCATCAATGACACTCATAAATCACTCATAATTGGCTTGCTACCCTCACATTTAAGTATTCAGCACATTACCCTCAAACACGGGTATCTTTTTCTTACACTAGCAAGCCCAGTACCAACCAGGACTGCTCGGTATCTACTTCCCACCTTGAGGGGAAGTATTACAGCTTAGACAATTAGTTCAATTAGTTAGTTAACAAGTTAGTTAGAGCTAGTTATTTGCCCAGTTAGTTGGTTGGTTAGTTGCACAATGAGTTACTGTAATTGACCGCTATATAGACCCTCTTTGTATTACAATCAGTGATAAATTCAATTCATTCTATTTCATATTTCTCTAGTTCTTAATATCCTACCTTAACAATAGCAATGAAACATGAAGGGCTTGTTTGTTTGCCGCCTTTGAGGTCATTCAAATGATTTACTAGCAGTTATTTGATGAAACAGAGATAGAGTCTTAAGCTCTTAGCTCAATCAAATGACTTACTGGGAAAACTATTTGATGAAGGAGAGCTCTGCTCACTCAACCATAGGTCTAGGTCTTGCACCGAAACAGGTGAGGAACTATTGGGCCTTTCCAATGACTTTATGGTAATAGGCCCAGTTTGAAGTCTGACATAGGCTTTACAATCTGGCCCAACCTTCTTCACCACGATGCTTAGTGGTTTCTCACTTTGATTAGAGGAAGTAGAGCAAGATGACAATTCTGGTGAAGTTGTACCATTGTTGTCTCCGAAAGTTGTGGTCCACCTACTCAGCCTGAGCTGCTCTAACTCAGTTGCCACTTCTGTCATTGAAGGCCTCATATCCCTGTGGAATGCAAGGCATCTGAATGCCAGCTCAGCCACCTTGTGTATGGAAGAAAGGGTCCAAGCATCATTACTTGCTTCAGACTCAAGGAATGGGTCTATAATCTCATCCAAAAGCCCCTTCCCAATCCTGTCTGCAGCAAGAGAAGCCAGATTTACTTCATTATGAGGACGAGAAAAGTCCACCACCTTCATTCCTGTTATAATCTCAACAAGAACAACACCAAAGCTATATACATCACTTTTATCAGAAAGTTGAAAGTCTTGATGATACTGTGGATCAACGTAGCCAGGGGTTCCTTGTGGGGCAGTTGAAATGTGGGATATTTCAGTCATCCCAAGTCTAGAGAGACCAAAGTCTGCTACTTTGGATCTAAAATTGTAGTCCAAAAGTATGTTGCTCGACTTGATATCTCTGTGGTAAATGGGGGGATTAATGGCAGAATGAAGATGTGCTACTGCTTGTGCTGTTTCAGTGGCAATTGTGAGTCTAACTGACCATGGAAGTCCATTCCCTCTCTCCCTTTGCAAGTGCTGACTTAGTGTTCCATTAGGCATGAACTCGTAGACAAGGATTTGCTCTCCATATTCTATGGAACAACCCAACAAGCGAACTAAATTGGTGTGGCTCACCGAGGAGAGGAGCTTGATCTCATTCATTACTTGCTCAATACTATCAGTGTCTCTATGTTTTATTCTCTTTATGGCAACCCATTCATCGTTGGTAAGTTTTCCAGCATAAACTGTCCCATATGCCCCATTTCCAAGCCGTTGTTTCTCTGAGAAGCTATTCGTGGCTCTCTCAATATCTTTGTAGGGATAGATAGGAACACTGTAATTGCCAGTAGCTTCGGTTAAGCGCCGTTTTGTGCTCTTTGTGACTCTCAATTTGGTGCGCCGCCGAAAGAAACAACATAATGAACCCACAGTAATCATCAGTGAAGCTCCAAAAACAAATCCTGCAAAACAAGTTTCCACATTATATTTGCTTACAAATTTTTCCTTAAGAGGGTTATTTGTAACGTTGTATATTATGCTAATTTCCAATAAGCAATATCCCAATCTTTATTTAATATTCCATATTCGTGCTATGAGTAATTATTAGTTAGTTTGCATCTAAAGTTAGAAGAACTGCACAGCTAAAAGATGTGTGGTTGATAATATCATTCCTAATCCCAATGTTTTTTTCAATCCATACATGAAATAAGAAAAGGATAAGTTACCTCCAATTAAGACAACAAATCTCGCTGTTCCTCCACATCTGCCAGACATGTACTTAGCGGGGTTGCATGTTGAAGAGGCTGTGTGTTTACAAGCACCAATTCACATGATACAATTAGTAACCCACAAAATTTAAAACATAAAGTGAAGCTAGTTCGAGTTAAGATCATTGATTAGTACAGAATCTGGAGTTATGAAACCGGTAAGATAATTGGAATGAGTATATGTTTCAATTTAGAACAGTTTGATATTCGTGGCTGTTGGGAACCAATGGTAACTTTTGATCTTTGGTTAAATTCGTTTAACAGCAATTGGCAACAGCATGATAGCGAAATAATCAGCTAGTAAGTCCTTGTCTGATATGTTGACCTCAAACTTCAGACCAAGACTTACAGCCAATGGTTCCATCCTTATTTATTTTTGGGTCTTGCAAGACACTCTTAAGGAATGAAATAAAAGGTAATGTTTAATAGAAAAACTAAATTATATTTTACGATAGACTAATTATATCAGTTCTCCATAAAACAATTATCTTTTTAATTCTTTAACGAGTGTTCTAATCTGGTTAACAATTTCCCTTTATTTATTTTTTCTATTTACATATTGGCCAAAACAGAAAAAGAGAGCTCAATTTAGAATTTAGTGTTAACAAATAATCCAATTTTCAGTCCTGCTTATTTACTGTTTATGGGTCATGCGGGTGCGGCGAGATTATCGGAAGTCCTTAAGCAATTACCAAAGCTGCAAATCCTCGACTAGAATAGACTCGATTTTATTATTTATTATCGGTTTACATTGTGATATTTTATAAAAAAAAACACAGCTAATAAATACTACATTTCATAAGTTATCTAAAATATAATACGTTAAAAAACGATATAGTAGAGCAACCAAAAAAAGGATATGGTATCCTTAGATTTTTAAAAAAAAATACTATTTTCGAAAAAAAAAAAAAAAGGAAACTAATACCCCATTTTTTAAAAAAAAAAAAATGGATAGACTTTCGTTTCTTGGGTCCAACGGACTCTTCCATTTTTCTTTTCACATATAAACAAAAATGAAAATAAAAAGAAAAGAAAAAGATCCCTTCACGGACCAAATTATGGAAAGAAAATTTGACCACTTGGCAAATTGATTAGTCTGGTTGACTAAAATTCCCGTAATCATGGGCCGCTACAAATAAATGACGTGGTTCTCATGCTTCATTCAGGTCAGGTCCACTAATTATTTCCCTCGTCTCTTAACGGGTTGCTGCCGGGTCCTACTTGGCTACTTGCATCCTTTTGTGTCAATCTTTTACGGCTGAGGGCCGCTTTCATGATTTAGTTATTGTCAATTTGTCACGTCCCTTATTAATTAACCTAAGAAATTTCAAACTCGTATAAATTAATGGGTGATATTAATGAGTATTTTAAGGATATTTTTTAAGAAAATTAAACAAAATATTTTTTTATTAGAAAACTAAGTATATCATCTTTTCAAATATTCAATACATCAATTTTCAATACAAAACTTATTTTCTTGATTCCTTAACGAGTGTCCTAAAAGCATTCTCCTAAATTAATTTGAAAAAGTAAATACCATTTTATTTAACAATATTTTTTAGTATTAGGATATATTTTTAACATTTATAATTATGATAGAAATTAAAATTGGAAATCAGCAAAAAAAAAAAAAGAAATTAAAATTGTTGTACATCAATAGATTTTTTTTAAAGTAAGTTTTTTTAGTCTTTCACAGACATCCCACAATATAGGTATGAGACTACCCTCAGGTTAGGGATGATAATCAGATAAATTTCTTAATAAAGTGATGACTTCAAGAATTGAACCTTAACCGTATAAGTAAAGTTCATGTGGAAGTGCAATCCACTTTCAGTGATCAAGAACATTAACTACTAGATTATTTAATTACAAAATTTGTGTACTTGTACTTAAAGTTTGTATAAAAATGAGTAACAAAAAATCATCCAATCTCAAGGGCCACGCGTGGAGGGGCAAACATACCTTTGTCCCTTTGTTCCCTATAATTTGTACGTATATTTCTTTTTATTATTTTTAAATTAATCCTTATATTTATAAAAGAATAAAATAATTATAGTCATTAACTTTTGGTATAAGTTGTTATAATATTATTAGTTTACTAATAAAGTAAGTATTTCTCTATGAATTGAGATCTTTTCCTTTTTTAACTAACTTCTTTCCATGTCATGAGAGAGAAAGAGAAAAACAAATGTGGGTCTTCTTCTCTCTTTAGGTTAAGATGAAGATCCAAATCCTTTTTTTATCTAATAAGGACTTCTTTGAATGTTTATTTTTGTTATGTAAAAAGTAAATATGATATTTGTTTATTCTAGAAAGAGCCTATTTGGATCAGCTTTTTTTTGAAGAAAAAACACTTATTTTTAAAATAAAAGTGGTTTAGAAAATATATGAGAGTTTGGTTGAGCTTAAAAAAAAAAAAAAGCAAAAGCAATGAAAAAAAAACATACTTTTGTACTTGTTGAAGAAGCTACCGTCCTAGATTTTAAATAAAGCAGATACAATAGAAGAGCGAGTGAGGACGGATCAAATAATGTCCCTACAACAAATCTCTAAAAGTCCTTATTTTTAAAGTTTATCTAAATGCAAAATAGTTTACACTTCTAATAATAGTTTATATTTCTACTTCTACGTCATATAAATCTTTTTTTTTTGTAAGTTCATTCAAACGGATACTAAACACTTTGTCGTTCAATAAATAGTCTTTTAATCGGTTGAAATCCTCTTTATTTTTTCTCTCCATTACTATAGTTTTAGAGATATAAACATGATAATATGACATTGGGTGGGTCAAAATATCCTCTATACATCTCAAAACCATAGTAATGGAGCTATCCATTTCTCATGAGAAATGAAGAGCATTTTTACTCTCTTTTAATGCTTTTTCTTAATAGGAACTAAAAACTATTTTATAAGGAAAAATTATAAAATTAAAAGAGTTTACTTTTGAAAAACTGTCGATGTAAAACTTTTTACATTTTCAATCAATCACTAATAATCTTAGGATTTAATTAGTATCCACTATCAGTGTAAAGATTTTTTACACAGCCAATCAATTAGAAATTGTCACATAAGCTAAAATATTTGACTCTTATCCTAATTAACTTAAAAGTCACTCATACAATGATTTTTGATTGATTGACAGTGTAATAAACTTTACACTGACAGTGCATAATAATTAAACTCATAATCTTATGTGTGATTTTTTAGATAGTTAGAATAAGAGTCAAAAAAAAAATTAATGGTATGTCAATTTACGATAAATTATCAGTGTAAAAATTCTCTACATTAATAATGCATATCAATTAAATACAAAGTAAAATTAAAAAATAAATGTATAAGAACGAAAACTTAATTTAGCCTTTAAATTATTAATCTTGTATGAACATTCTGCCGAGACAAAAAAAAAAAAGCTTTTACTAATGAAGGGTGTAAAGTATAACCTTGAAACCTTAAAAATTAAAAAATATATAGTACCACTATCCAGACAAAAAAGAGTTGTTGGTTTTATGTGAATAGTGGTACGCTATATTTTTTAATTTTTAAATATAATACGATCTAATCAACCTGAAAGGGTGATTACTGATTACAGAAAAAGGTTGAATGTGTAATTATTTTTTCTAATGAACTATGAACAGGGAGCTAATTGTGTGAGAAAGTCAATACCACAATTAAACCACTAAAATTATGCTGATATTATTATAAGAAAAAATTAAAAAAAAAAAAAAAGGAAAAACACCAATAAGAACTTTTCAGAAAAAAAAAAAAAAAAAACACCAAGAAGAACTGACCTTTACGGCAGCCTGTTCCGGCCGAAAACCCATCGCCGACGAGCCCTTCCTTGCATCGGCACCGGAATCCGATCTTTCTATCCACCGGGGACACAAGTTTGGTACAATTGGCATCATCAGAACATTGGCAAACTCCCTGAAGCCACCATCCAAGCTCTATCGTCGCTACCTCCAACGACACCGCCGCACCGGAATTGTTTCTTAAATCCTCCGACGATATCGAAGACATAAAATACTTACACCCGAGTCGCTCCAATTTCTGGTCACTCATGAATCCCCTAGTGCTGTTTTCAAAGTAGCAACTCAAGTTGCCGCCGCTGCAACCCTCAGATTCAAAGTGAGACCGTACCAGCGTCTCCGGTATCGTACAGGGCGAGAGCGTTTCGGTGCAATTTTGAAAGAGGATGACGTTTCCTGAGGTGGGTGCGTATTTGTGGCTGAAGAGTTGATGAAAGCTATCTAATGGGCGATTGCATTGAGCTTTGATGTTCACGATTATGCTCTCTGTGTTTACCGAATGGACTGGGAATTCACCGATGAAGATTTTACCGTCGGGGGTGCAGTTGAGGCGGATTGCGCAACCGGAGGAGAATCCAAAAGGGTAAGAGAAGGGTTCGGCGGAACCGCATGTTTGATGGCACTCACGGTAATTCACTTGGGCTGTGATTATGGGGAGGAAGAAGATTGATGCAACTAAAACTAAAAGGATCACAAGTGGTTGTTTTGTTATCATGGCACAGAATTTTCTAAGGAGAAAGGGGGTTTCTCTTCTAATTATTGGACTCTCAGACTCTTGAGGTTAATTGATTCGATTGGTGGGGTGTGAGTTCTGTGGTTGTTGATTAGGATCAGAAATGTATGTGGTTTTTCTGAACGAGGAATCTTTGGATAATTTCAATTGATGTTGGGAAAACGTGATAAAAGAAATTAAATCTGCTAAAGGAGACTACGACTGACTGACTCGGGGGGTATAAAAATTGTTATTTCTTTCCACACCTATTTTCTCAATCTTTGTCTTATTTTCACACTCAAGATAAGAATAGTATCATGTCATAAAATAATGGCAAAACAAAATATGAGAGAACATAATAATGATAAAAAAAATTATACAGTAAATAAATCATAAATTATCATTTCATTAAAAATATTTAACTCTTATCATAATTATCTAAAAATCACACATAAAATAAGTAGTGATTGATTGATTATAAAAAATTTTACCCTAAAAATATATCAAAATTAATTATGTGTTATTATATGTTATACGTAAAGTATTAAAATAAAAACATGGTTGGGAACATCAAATTTAGAAGTACAAGTAAAGAAAATCAATAATTTAATCAAAGCGTTTATGTAGACCGCATACACTTTCAAGTTTGAATAACTTACATATTTTGCTAACCTGTATTATAAGGCCTGTATTATAAGGGTATTAATTAAGGAATCAATAAGAGATAAGTTTTTCATTAAAAAGATAAGTGTAAAATTTTTTAATACATTAAATACATCACTTTCTCTTACAAAATTTTCTTATTTGATTTTCGTTTGTTTTATATTTTGTAAAGATGAAATCACGTTAGAGAAAATATTCTCTCACATAATTTCTAAAATAATTATCTTGAAACATGTTATTTTTACTTTTATGTTGAAAATAATCTTAATCAAATAAACACAATTGTGTTTGGTTTGGTGTTGTGGCAAGAAATCAAGTCCAGAATGGCAATACTGTAAATTTTGGTAGCCAAACTTAATTGCGTAATTACATGGTCAAGTTAAATATTGTTTTCAGGAAAGAAATTCTACATAAACAGTGTGCAAAGAAGAAAAAGTAAAGTGTAAAAATCATTAAAAAAAATCAGTAAAAGAGATAGACAAGTACCTGAGGGCATTGAATTGATTCAAAATAGTGACGGATTGATATCTCTATTCACGCGTTTTTTTAATCATCTGTCTTTAATGCTTATTTCTAACACTTTATTTGGTTGTAAGAGAAAAAATAAAAGGCAAAAAAGTGAGAAGAAAGAAAAAAAAATAAAAAATCAAAGGATAAATTACTCGTTTGGTTTTATAAAAAAAATGAGAGAAAAGAAAACAAAAATTTTTCTCTCTTATTTGATTGAGAAAAAAGTAAGAAAATAGAAAAAATATATTCATAAAATAATCAAAACATCCTTTAGTAAAAAGGGTTGTAATAAATAGAAAAAGAATTAAAATATACTCTCATTGAACATTTTGTACCTACTAACAATTACCTAACAACGTGCCCTTGACAAACGTA
Source organism: Ammopiptanthus mongolicus (assembly GCA_039655645.1). Taxonomy (NCBI): domain Eukaryota; kingdom Viridiplantae; phylum Streptophyta; class Magnoliopsida; order Fabales; family Fabaceae; genus Ammopiptanthus; species Ammopiptanthus mongolicus. Next base: position 4,218,481 of record CM077345.1, read on the forward strand.
CCTATATTTTTAGAGGTTATTTAGACATTAGTAGCTATCCGGTATTCCATTTTCATGTGTAATTCATCATTCAATGGGGTAGAAAATATTTTAGGTTTGTAATATAATGCGAGATCCGAGATGATGTCATTCCAAAATACCTTTAGAAAGTGAGTAATCTTAAAAGAGAACTACGAAAGCAAAAGGAATACAAAAAAACAGTAGATATAAAAACCATTTTTTGTTGAACTACTAGAAAGTTTCATACCAAATATTTTGAGGAATGGATCATTTTATAGTGACTTATTGATGAATATTCAACATAATTATCTGGCTGCATTCACATATATACAGACTTTTTTTTCCAAGCTTTCACCCAAAGAGGCAGTTACAGTTATCTTTTTGGCTTCTTATTCCTAAATTTCCCCAATTAAAACATATATTATGCTTCAAATGTAAAACTTCAATATCAATTACAAGGTAATATTCATCTCAGCATCTATGACTAAAATATCATACCTTCTAAATTAGGGGTGGCAATAGGTACTTAATCCATTAGGTATCCATAAAATTTATCCATTATGGATAGGATAATTACCCATAAAAATTAATGGGAATGAGTGCGGATTCGGATATTCTAGTACACACCTCGTCCCATACCCGCACTATATATATATATATATATATTATGATATATTAATTTAAAAAATTAGAAAAACTTAAAAATACCCATGTGATGATGTGAGTCTGGGACCCGTGTCCCTTGGCCTACATGACCGCATCCTCTAAAATAAATCCTGATAACCTATTTCATTTTCAATTTTCATTTTCCACCAAAAAACCTGGGAGTCTCACTTTCCTAGTGCCAGCAGCTCAGGAACGCCAAATTTATGAATTATAGTTCTTAAAAGTTTATTGTAATATTTTCTTGATGTTTTGGAGATTGATTACTGAATATTTTGTATTAAAATCTTTGTATTTTATGTTCACAAATTGATTATTAGATCTACAGATTGCATTTTTTGTTTGGAATGCAAGAGTTTATGCATTTTATTGTTTAATTAAAAAAATTTATATTAAAGTGCAGGTAACGGATACGGTACGGATACTTAGGTACCCAGAGGGTAAGGGTACGGATATTAAAGTTACTACCTACGAGGATATAGATACTTTTTCAAAACGCGGATACGAGAACGGGTATTATAATTCCCTACCCATACCCTACTCATTGCCATCCCTATTCTCAATACTTCCTAAGTTAAAAAAATTAAGTTTTGGTATGGATCTCATCCAAGACAATTACTGATTTTAAAATAATAATAAAAAAAGTAAGGAGCCGACCCCCCAAATAAACTCGTAAATCCATTCATGTGACTTGGGGTGTGTTTGTTTCATGCAATGACTAATGATTATTAGAAATAAGGATTTGTGAATGGAGTATTCTCATGTTTGTTATATAGCTTTTAAAAAAAATTGAGTATTTATAATTTTTCAGGAAAGTTATATTCCCACATTTTAGTGGGTTTTTAAATGCATTATTCCCTTGATGTGGAAATAGACATTATCATACAAAAATACCAAATTATCCTTTTTCATTCCACGATCATCTTTATTTTCCGCTCCACATGTTAAATGTATCTCCCTGTTAAGTTTGTTGAGTGTAAAACCCTGGCAACTCAACTCTTTTTTTGGGTTCTTTTTTTTCTTGTTTGCTTTTTTTTTTTTGGTAAACTTCTTGTTTGCTTTTGAATGGATGAAGAAATAGAAATGTATCAAAAATATTAAAAATGTATCAAAAGTCATTAGAAATGTAAAAAAACATATTTATATTATATTATAAGTATGATGTCACTTTAATTTTTATATTTTTAATCTAATTTATATCAATTACATTAAAAAACTAATATTTAAATAATTTTATATTATAAATATGATAATCGTCTTAACATTATATTTTTATTTTATTTTTATCAATTATATTAAAAAATTAATAAATAATATTTTAAATAACGGGATATTTTAATATTACATTTATTCCTTGAAATATACATAATGGGCCAAACAAATTTTTAAATTAATTCCATAAATTTCAAAAAAATTCTAAAAAGAATTTTAATTATTAACTTCATGTTTTACAAAATACCCAATCCTTTCCCACAAAATACATAATAATAACATTCTCACATACGTACTTTCCCAAGAATATAATCCTAATCCTTCAAACCAAATTAAGGATTTATTTTAGTACCTAGTTCTGCTATTATCAAGCACCTGCACTTTACGTACATCCGCCGTTTTACCTTCCAATCATATACCTTACCATCACCAGTCACCACCACCACTTGGACTAAGCGTGTGGACTCTGACTGTCAACAAATTCAATGTAACTCTAGCCTCTTATAACGTATAGAAGATTGACATCCAGCGCATGCTTGATAGCGGTCCTTAAAATTTTGGGTGTGCTGTACGAATTAATAAATTAATATTTTATGTTTTTTATCAAATCAAATATAAATATACTGATTATAAAAAATGCATAAAATATATAAAAAATTAATTATTAATTGTTTTAATATAATTTCAAGTGAAAAAAATATTAACGAAGAAAAGGAAAAGATTACAGTAATAAACTACAATAGAATTATAGCAAAAATAGTTATACTTATATCTATTAATCCGAACATGTTTCAACAGCATCCCTACACCAACAATATCCTCCACTGATAGCAAATGAATCACAACGGATGAAGAAAAAAATCGATGCCCTATTAATCTTGGAATATTGTCCTCCTTGCATTTTTTGGTTCAAAATCATTAATAATTTGTTCATAGTCAAGGTTCTTTAAAAAGTCATTTTCAATAGAAATCAAAGCAATACTATTTAATCTATCTTGTGACATAGTAGATCACAAATAAAATTTTAACAATTTTAATTTAGAAAAACTCCTTTCAGCAGATGCAACAGTAATATGGATAGTTAATATTATTCTATCAGCTATGCATACATTAGGAAAACAATTTAATATCTTCAAAGAACTCAATATCATAAAACTTGATTTTGATTCAACTGTTAAAACCTCTCTAGTGACTTTTGATTCTTCAAATAGAATTTCACCATCAAGATCATAAGAATCATCATGTTTTAGATAAGTTTCAAGATTTTTACAACATAATATCAAGTCCTTATCAAAGAATGACTTAAACCTTTCAATAATAAACAAAAACTCAAAAATCTTCTTATATGTGCTATATTGTTCAAATCTTTTGATTTTTTTTTAATAAAAAATTGTTAAAATAAGTGAGGGAAAAACATCAAAAACGGATAGAGATACGTGAGTGAGCAAAAAATAGAGAGTCTTTTGTGTGGTTTTTAACAAATTTTTTCAAAAATTATTAAAATAAGTACTAAAACGTTTGGGCAAGAATTTTAAAAAATAATTGGGTCCTCAAATTTCAAATATAAAATTTTTAATTATATAAAATTTTTATTATATAATTTTTTTATTTTAATATATACATAAATACTAAGTAAAAAAAAATTTGGTATCCCTAAAAAATGGAACCCCATACGATCGCACTACTAAATCATGGTGGACGCCACACTGCACATGCTAAACCACCTTTAAATCTTCAAGTAGTTTGTAGTAGACACCCAAAATTTCTATGTAGGACCCTTAAACCTTCCCTGCTTCATTGACTTGACATTATGTAACTAACCATTTTTCTCTCGTAATTAATATTTGAAATGATGGGTATTGTTTATATTAATTTATGATTTTAGAAAGGATGTCGCTCTCTAAAATAAGTGAAGCTCTAAAGTGAGAATATAAGGAATTATTCATAATTGATTTGATTAATTACTTAAGGTTCTAAACTCACTAAATGATCTAAGGGTGGATAACCCCATACTTTCTCACTTTAAAGCTCTAAAGTGAGTGAAGCTCTAAAGTGAGAAAGTAATGGTGAATATGAATCCTCTAAAGTGAGTAGAGCTGTAAAGTGAGAAAGTAAAAGGCTGTCCACCGTTGATATTAAAGTTTAAAATGGTAAGTATCAGTTATATTAATTAACTGTTAAACCTAAAATTTTAGAGATTTATTTAATTGATGGGTTACACTTTTTTTTAAAAAAACTAATACTTATGATTTCAAGAAATACAATGATAGCTTTTTAAAATAAAAGATTAATATATTCAATACTTACAATTTATATGTACTTAAATGTAGGGATGAAAGTGGGTATCGGATCCGTTGGGTACCCACAAAAAATATTCGCGATGGATAAGGTAAATACCCGCTTTATGAGTATGATAAGTCTGGATCCAGGTAATTATCCGCAATTTTGAATGAATATGGGTGTGGATGCGGATACTATACTTCTCGTCCCTAAAGTTCTTGCATTTAGCCAAATTTCAAGGGTATTTTTGTCTTTACTGCATCCAATAAACTTGGCTGCAAACCCTCTCTTGACAGAATTTTGCCTAACTACAAGGGAATTCAGGGATTCCCAAATGCAGGGAATCGGGATCCATGAGTGAGTGGTTTATTCCATCTACCAATCAAAGTTTTTAGATTTTTCAGGATATCCTTCGCGCGCAACTGTAGAGACTAACCCCTCGAGTCGGATAGAACCACAAGGACGGCAAAACTCTTCCTCAAGAGTTTTAACGTTGTTGCGCTCCCTAGACTCGTATTTGAACTCCAAACTATTGGTTAAGCTTGAAGAAACACATGTCATCTCATTCAAGCGCGCTTAGGTATCCACCAACCAAAGTTGAACCTATATTAATTTGATCAAAATTTTAATTTTTTTTTTTATTTAGCATTACATTACTCTTTTACAATTCAAATGGTTCCAAATTTGGTTGTAATTTTGGTGGATCGATAATTTAGGGTGATTTATGTAATACAAATCGATCTTTGGGTTTTCTTTTTTGGGAGTTGCTTTTTTCAGCCCTGATTTTTCTATTACAACCTCACCCTTTTTTTTAAACATTTTTCAACTCAAATATCATTCCTTTTTTTAATTTTTTTTTTGAACCCTTTTTATAATTCCCCACCCCTCGCATGTCCATTTTTTTTTTTTTCCTTTCATAAACCTTTTTTTCCTTGTTCTCCCAGTTCCCCAACACCGCCATTCATCATTTCATCCAAAAGTCTCCAGCATCTGGAAGTTGGATGATGCTAATGTGCTATCATGTATAGTGGAATGATTATTCACAACACTAACAACGAGGTCGTAAGAGTTAGGATCAATGGTTATAAGATCAAAAACGGGGCACAAAGCAGGACACATTACCCCAGGATCACTATCAGATAGCCTTTTACGAAAATTAGAAACCAAATGTACCAAAGAAGCGGCGATTTCTGACAAAATCGACCTTAACAAACAAGCGGTTATCCAGCTGTTGCTCCAGGTAAGGGAAAGTTGGATGGGCATCACCACTCCTGTTGATTCCAGTTTTCTGTTGCCTCTTGGATACGTTTCAACTTTCCACGCTTCCTTCACCAATGGCTACGACATTCAATAATAGCACATTAGCTTAATCCAATTTCCTGATGTTGGAGACCTTTTGGATGAAATGATGAATGGTGTAATAAGAAAAAGGGCTTAGGCAAGAAAAAAAAAATGGAGACGGTGGGAAATTGTGAAGATGGTTTAGAAAAGAAATATTAAAAAAATAAAGATATTTTGGATAGAAAAAACTAAAAGAGTTGTATTAGAAAAATCAGGGGATATAAAAACAACTCCCTTACTGTTTTTTGCTAGCCCATTGAAGAGTTGATATAAGTGGTCGTCTCTTATATCCCTTCCTTATGGGCTGCGAGAGGGCCGCTTCCAGTATGCGAAAGCCTAGTCTTTTTTTGTTTTCGCGAAAGCCTAGCTTAGCTACAGAGATATCAAAAGAATTAAAACTCTTATTCGGGCCTGCTGTATCGTATACACATTTGAACGTGACACATTCTTAAAAGGCTATAAATTGCAAGCAATCTTCTTAATTATTGACTAAAATTAAGCATTTTTTTTATAAAAGAAAAAGACAATTTCATAAAACACGTATAATTCAAAACTCAACAACTCAATTTATTAGCTTCACAAATTATGTGAAATACTATTAAAATAGTAAAAATTTTACTCTTTGTGTATATACAAAAAATCTTTTGAGGAAGTGTATATACCTAGTTTGATAAATTTTAAAAAAAAATCAATTTATTAAATTTTAAACTACATGAAGGCTTTCTGAATTGTGATATTCACTTAAAGAAATTTCTTACATTTTAGCCTTAAAAGAATATTTGACGAAAAAGAGTAAAACAAATCCGACAAAAAAGGGGAAAAAATATACCATTTCCGAAAAAGTGAATAGACGACACCAGATTAGATCTACGATTATGTAAAAAAAATATATAAAATTATTGATTTATAAATATATTTTCAAATAATATGATCTTACTTTAAGTATACCTGAACTATATGTAACATAAAAGAAATTTAAGTTGCATTTTTAGGTATAATTAAACGATAGGTCTCATTTTATTATTTTTATACTGAATTAATTATTACATTTACAAAAATTCGTTACTATAAATTGATATTGTATGCTGTTTAGTGTACATATAGGTAGCAAGGGTTGGCTTACCTAGTTTACGACAACAATATGACTTAAATTTGAACATTAGAATTTTTTGTTGATAATGATCTACTGTCTCATTGTAAATTTTTATTGACGTCCATGGTTTACAGAAGTTGAGAAGAATCTTTCCTCACCCTCAACTTTGTTTCCAAAACTATGGTATATTTAATTTGGAAGCTTTCTTTAAAATTTGATTGACAACAACAATTTCTTGTTTAGAAGTTCAAATGTGAAAAACTATATATATATATATATATATATATATATATATATATATGTGTGTGTGTGTGTGTGTGTGTGTGTGTGTGTGTGTGTGTGTGTGTGTGTGTCGTCTAAGTTGCACCTTTTAAAAATGGATGCAACTATTGTATATTTGTATGTTTAAAAAAAAAGGTGCAACTATGCATCATCTTTGAGAATCAATATGGACCATTCAGGCCCGGCCCAAGGGTAAAATAAGTGAAGCCCTTGCTTTAGGCCTCTCAAAATAAAATAATTTTTTCTTTAAAAAAAAGGCCCACTTTATATTTTTTTATATTAACTTTCTGATATGTATAATATATCAACAAACATAAGTTAGCCCATTTGGTATAAAAACTTACCATTAGGTTGAAGATCCAGGGATCAACTCCTCATTGTGCACAAAATAATTAATTTTGTATGAAAAAATTATTGGGTTAATTTTTTAAAAAGGCCTCACCATAAAATTTGCTTTAGGCCTTAATAGGTGTTGGGCCGGCCCTGGGACCATTCAATTGTGCATGTGTGCATCATTCAATTTGACCTGGTCGAATCACTTTTGTTTGGTCAAATGGAATTGTTTAATTTTGTATTTGCATTATGGGTATTGTATCTCTTGTATTTGCAAGTATAATTTTATCATCTTCTTGCACATAGATTTATGTTTCTCTAACAGTGTTTAACAAAGGGAATAAAAAATCATACAAAGTGCAAACAAAGAATAGGATGAAGAGATAGGCATAGTTGTGAGCATAGCTCTTGATGTTTTCATGGACCCTCAAGTGAGCTTGAGAGGGAGAATAGGGGAAAGAGTAGGAGCCGCAGAAGCCGATGAAGGAGCGTGACCACGAATGGGTGTCGTCGGAGAAGTCATCGGCGGCGAGCTTGGAGAAGGGATTGAGAGTGAAGAGGGAAAGGAGAGCGGTGAGGCGGGAGAAAAAGGAGACGAAGAAGCCGGTGGGCAGGGGTTGGGGCAACGGAGCAAGTGCGATGATCAAGGATTTCGAGGTGACGACATATCTGAACAGTCGCGGTGGCAGATCTGAATAGTCTCTCCTCTCTCATTCTTCACTCCCTTTCTCTCCGCCTTCGATGACATTTTGTGATGCAGATATGATGGGCTGGTCAATGAAGATGATGACACAAGTTTGGTAGCATGAAGATGAACACCTTGACTAGGAAACAATTAGGTGGAGATGAAAGGGACGGTGTTCTAGAATTCCTTTTCCAGCAGAAAATAAAATCTATTTTTTTTCCATAAAATAAAATTGTAGTATTATGTAAATACAATTAGTACAACATCCATTATGCAAATGCTAAAAACCTTGTATCTTCTTTGATCATGTTTGACTTAGTCAAATATTCAAAACAAAAAGTTGGTACCATGTGACAATTTTATTGGTCCATATATAACTTATTTTATGATGCATGAGTACACATATATTTAGAAATGCACCTATATATATATATATATATATATATATATATATATATATATATATATATTAAACAATTACATAACCTACTTATATCCAAAAAAAAAAAAAAAACTGTGCACAAATACAGTTTATAATTTTAATATAAAATGAATATCATATGTATAAGCTAGAAGCATTATCTGATACAAACATCCGAGACTAGGAGAAAAGAACCAAGAGCAAGATGGTAGAATAAAGTTGTTATTATAATGAAGAATGTTAATGAATGTTATTAGGACATTGTGTAAGGAATCAATAAATGAAATTTTTTATGGTAAAATGGTACATTAATAAATTGAAAAGTGTTTCATTTAATTTTTTAATACAAATTTTTATTTTGTTGATTCTTTAAACAATGTCTTTAGGACACTGCTTAGCCAGACCTTATTAAAATTCCCGATAAAATACCTAGACTTGCAAGGCTATAAGGCAAGCAGGCAGGCAGGAACTGATGGAATCGGCGGATCATAAGACTATATATACTCCACTAACTAAGAAATTAAGATTGTTACGTTAATTTAGAAAAGAAATGGATAATAATAATAATTATTATTATTATTAAGATTAAAATTTACAAGGCAGCAAATGCATCGTCGAGCCACCTCATTTCCTGAAGAGATGCAGCATTGGTGGCTGCTTTGTCCTTGACTGTGTTGGTGGAGAAAGGCGAGCTTAGGATGGCTCCCACAGCGGCACGGATCTTGTTCACCCGCTTTCGATGACGAATTCGCCGCAGAACCACTTCTTTCCCACAGTTCTCTATTGGTTTTATGCACAACTGCCTCGTCACCGCCACCTCTTCCTGCAGCTTCTCGTACTGATCTGCTTCATCTTCTTCCACCTTTCTATTGGGCCCCTTCCTCTCCCTCTCCCTCTCCCTCCTCACAACTTCGACTTGCTTCTCGTTCGACTTGGAAGACATAATATTCTCCTTGTTTCTTTCTTACTCAACTTGTGTGAAAACTGCTTCAGAGCATCAGCTTTTGAACAAGGTAGTGTCGTAGTGATGCTGAAGAAGTGAAGGGTATTTAACTAGTAGTATTTATTATCACTATCGGAATAATTTTAATTAATTAACTTCATTTCATTTGGGAGTTGGGACATCATTCGTTTGTCTTTTAGTAAGTTATTAAGAAAAGAATTGGGCGGTGGGATGCGATCTTCGAGGTGTTTTTGACACCTACTGCAATAAAAAAAGAACAGGCAGAAGTTCCTGGTTTCTGCAGTGTCGGTTTTGGACAGAGTTGTTTACTATTTATGTTACGTGTATTTGTACAGTATATTACGATTATAATTGATATAATAATTTATTAAATTGTGTTATTCGAACATCAAAATCTAAATATTGTATGTGACATCGTATGTATTTAATTCTATCTTTCACTTATTTTTTATCTTCTTAAATATATACGCATCTCAAAAATACATCCAAAAAGAAAAGGGACACTTCTTGATATCAAAAAAATCTTTACTCTAATTTATTTATATTATATTTTCAATATTTATTTACACTCAATAAATTAAATCTTATCTCAGCTAAGAGCGTTTGGATGAGATGACATGAGTCTCTTCTAACTTAATCAGCGATCTCGAGTTCGAATCAAAGCCTTGAGAATACAAGAATGTTAAAACTCTTAAGGGAGAGGTTTGCCGTCTTTGTTGTCCTACCCAACTCAAGGGATTAGTCTCCGTAGTTACGCACAAAAATACTATGAAAGACCAAAAAAAAATTCAATCTTATCTAAACGTTATCTAAAACTATCATATAAAAAACATTTCTCTTTCCATGATCACTATCACAAGTGAGAATAGTTCAATAGTCGATTGAAGGCTTGTCGCTTAGTTAAGTATGACCTATTTTTACATGTGTTTGGTAACACGATTCAAATTCACAATGAGTATAGAATTACGAGATGAAATGACATTTTTGTAATTATTTTACACATAAAAGTGGAGGTGGTTTGAACCTAACTTCCACGATGAAGTGAAATCATCGTGATTTTGGAATGCTCACTCCAACTCCAAACACATACTTAGCAAGGGGAGGATCGACCCGAAAAATTAATAATTTTATCAAATGCCATACCCAATTACAAACTAATTAAAAAGTATAAGTTTCGGTTTGTATGAAGGTTTTCTTATACTATATGCATTTAAATAAACCTTGAAATATACACAGACTAGACCAAACCCTATAGAAAAAGCCCCTAAAAGGAAACCAAGCTCAAAACTATATTTTATAAAATAAATCTAAGCATATGTTTGGATTTATGATCAAAAATCACGATAAGAAAATCATGATGAAGATGGCATTTTTGCATTTATTTACAAAAAATGTAAAAGCTGCATATTATAGCTTCCACGTCCAGAAACGTGGACGTGATTTCTAGGGGACTCGTCCCCAACCCAAACATGCAATAAATCTATTTAGTGAGAACCTAATATAGGGTAACCCATTTCTACTCCAATTTGCAGTTCTCCCTTATTAGTTATTAGCTAAGTACCAATAGCTGTCAATGTCAATGTGTTCTCTGTCAATGTCAATGTGCATCAAGAAAAAGATGTCAATGTGTTCTCTGTGTAGCAACGTGTTCTCTGTGTGCAGATACCAACAGCTTGAAGGTTTAGTATGTTGAATCAGTTTTTTTCTGGTTATAACTTCAGCAGATGTGGTGTTTTTATAGTAAGATAGGAGTAATGTTAACTGCTAGGGGTTGTTTTTATATTTCGTATATATGAGTTAGAATATTCATTATATTTTTATTATATACTTTTATTATATACTTTTATTACTATATTGTTTTTACTTATTGTTATCGTCGTGCAAAATTTTGGAGGCCAGTCATTTGATCGGTTAATTCGCACAGTTGATAATGATTTCCCTTTTATATTCAAGCAATTGCGCTGAGAAAGGGATTCTGTTTCTCAACTATGGGTTCCTAGACTATTGCAAAGAGTGTCTAGTATAAAAGGTGGAACTAGAAAACTAAAGTTGCATGAAAGCGATAAAGAAAAACAATAAAGACAAAGTGATAAAGTAGAAATAAATGTAAAATCTTGTGTTATTGATTGGGTCTGTTTATATGAACAATATACAGCAAGTATTTATAGGCCTAAAACTATCCCTATTAGCCACTTTATCACAATTGATAATGGCCAACAACAGTAACTACCCACTAACTTCATGGAATATAACCTCCCACTAATTCAACTCTCACTAACTCATGGTTATTGTCATGAATAACTACCCACTAATTCAACTCCCACTAACTCCATGTTCCTATCATAAGAATTATTTTTTTTGGTGATAACGCGTATAAAGTTATTAGCTAAGTACAATACATGAATACACATATATGGTAAAAATTTAAAGAATAATGGACTATTTTAAAGTATCCGTATCAACATGACTTCTTACATATCACATCTCCATTTCATTAGAATCAGATTCGAATCCAGTTTATATTGCATATGCTGATATGCATGACTTTGTTTTATATATATATATATATATATATAATATAATATGAAAATATTTATGGTACTTTTTAGATATTATACCTATATCTATGTGATACAATCATATTGCGAAAATTTAGTTTAATGTGATATTGACATGACCATTTAACTGAGATGACACATTTTGATTAGATATAGGATACTCAAATCCTCTATTTTTTAAAGATACCATAATAATGCCGATAAAATATATATTCATCACCAATCTTTATGAATTTTGTATATAAAATCAAAACATTTGAGATTCGGGTGGATAGTTATAGTTATATAATTTGAAAAAAATTGTATTCGAGTATATTGATAGATTATTCTCCACCGCATGAATTATTGACTATTCTAATAGATAAAAGTTTTTTGAACATCAGAAAAGGAAATATCATATGATATTTTTTTATTTTTTAATGTATTTTTGAAATACATATATTCTTAAAAAGATAAAAAACAAGTGAAAAATAAAAATGAAAACATATGATATCATATAGAATCTTAAGATTTTGATAAGAACTGATAATAAGAACCAGGGCACTGCGCTGCTTAAGGTCGTATGAATCGCATCCCTACTTGGAACAGGAAGGAGAGGAGTGGTCTGTCAATTTCTCCCCACACTGTGCTACTAATTAAGGTACTGTCAGAGACCCAGATGCGTAGATTGGACAGCAAATTCATTGAAAATGTATCTTTGCCGTCTCATTTTTTAATGTAGGTTGATGTTAATATGGATTAAATTTTGTGTAGAATAAATATATTAATGAATTTATCAAAAAATATATATATATTAATGAAAAAAATTAATATGTGAGATCCTGATAATATATTAAAATAAATGCGTGAATACGTGAATTTGATAAATTCTAGAAATGGAGGGGGACTATTATACCGCTTAGGTTTAGATGCCCCCGAATTAGTTCTCGTGCTGAAGGGAATTTGGTTACTTTACTTGGGCTTTGGCCCTCCAATGTACCAAAAACTAAAAGGGGTTTATGATCCTAGACTTGAATAGCGGGCTTTATAAGCTTCGAGTGTTTCAGCTTTAGGCCTAATGAGAAAGCATTTAGGCCTAAACTATACAACTTTACTGATAAAAAAATATTAGACATTTACTTTCAAAAGTGAATTGAGTATAACTGAATTTGGTCTCCAAATCTTCGTTAAAAAATAAGTAAAAAACTTATTTCGTCAAAACTTAATTTGAATTTTTAACTATTATTTTTATTATGATACCCTTAAAAAATTATTTAATTTTTTTATTCTTTTAACATTCATATCACTCATCAATTTGATAATTATATATCTAATAGTTAATTAACACTACTCAAACAAATGTTTTTTTTTATCAAAATCACTTTCAACATTAAAATATTCAAGCATAAATCAATAACAATAAACATTGATTAGTGGTGCCAACATAGTTGAGACGACTCTCCCTTTATAATGCGTTTGCATGCTACTTTTTTTATATTTGAGTTTGAGTATTTCATGTACTCTCTCTTTGATGAAATTTTTTCCATATAAAAAAAATTACAATAAACATGAGTTTAGATGGGTTTCAAAATACACGCTTATTTGTTGAGAAGAAAAACGAGGTTTGATGAGACCATCAAGTGGAGTAACTTTCATCATGTTTATTTATCCCTACATGCATGGGAGGTATTCGAGCGTTTAATTAATTTTCACCATAAACTTGGGCAGAGAGACGCGGGGTAAGAATGACTTGTAGGGGAGAGGCTTTGATGTTGGTTAGCCCGATTTGTTCAACCATATCAACTGGTCCCCCATCAGGAGTTACGATGTCAAACCCGTGCAACAGATTAGCAAGTGTTAGTTGCATACTTTGAAGACCGAATGAGAGACCAGGACACATTCTTCTGCCTGCACCGAATGGAATAAGTTCAAAATGCTGACCCCGAAGGTCGACGTGCTTGTGGGTTGTGAGGAATCTCTCTGGTTGGAACTCCAAGGGATCGGGATATAGAAGAGGATCTCTTTGAAGTTTTGAAATGTTAGTCAAGAGACGCGTGCCAGCGGGCACATGGTATCCACCCACGGTGCAGTCTTCCATGGACTCGTGTGGCAAATTGAGTGGGGCAGGTGGGTACAGACGCAGTGTTTCCTTGAGGATGGCTTGGAGATACACTAGATTCTTCATGTCTGATTCCACCGGCAACCTGTCCCTCCCAATTTGTGTGTCTAATTCGTGTATGGCCTTCTTCAAGACTTGCCGGCTGTTGAGAAGTAATGAGAGAGCCCAAGTCAATGTCCCTGACGTAGTGTCTGTGCCAGCTATAATTAGTGCCTGCAAAATAGAGTAAGAAACTTCATATTTATGTGCACATGTGCTAAACCAGAGTTGAGAGAAAATGCCATAAGGATTTAATCGATATTCAGTGACAATATAATTTTTTTATCCGGTAAATTAATTCGAAATTATCACATCAATAAAAATAATTGATTTTTATATAATTATCTTAAGTCATTTATAACATGATTTCTGATTAATTGACAGTATAATTTGTTTTACACTAATAATGCATAACAATTAAAATTTAAAAATAATGATACTGAAATTAATAATAATAATAATAATAATAATAATAATAATAGAACATGATGAAAGTGTTTTTATCTTCACTTTTTATTTGTTTTGCGTTAGAGATTTGCAAAGTAAGGATAGAATTTAAAAAAGTCCACCACAAATTAAAATTTCAAATACTAACGAGTGTCCTAAAGATATTAATTAAAAAATCAAAGATATAAATTTTGTATTAAAAGTTATGTATTCAATACGTTAACCATTCAAAAGTTATATTTTTGAATAATTTTTTTATCTTTGAATTCCTTAAATAATATCCTTAAAATACTTATTAATAAGATCCTATTAAAATTGTATTTTCCTAATAGTTCCATCAGGTAAAGTGCACAGTACAAAGTGCCAAATTGATAATCATTACAAAGAAAACTGACCATTTATTTTAGAAAAGTTTAAATACATTCATACAATAAATTGTGGATATATATATATACATGAAATCTTAATTTTAATCTTAATTTTTCAATCTTCAATACCAATATCAAAGGGTGCTATAATGGCTTCATCCCAATAAAATAATATGTTCCTACCATATTTGGGAGTGATCCCATTTAAAAAAGAGGTTCAAAAAGGTCCCGATTCAATGACTTAGTCACATATCTTATACCTCTTGAAACTATAAGAAGATTGTAAGACATCAAAAAAAAAAAAAAAAGGAAAAGAATCCGGACCCGAAGAAAGGGACAGAAAGAGAGGAGTTCTAGCTTGTATCTAGCCTACTGTATGTCCATTGTATATATCTTGCAAGAACATAGTATATGAAGTTTAAAAAATATAGCACAAAAAAAAAAAGTTTTAAAAAACAAATACTCAATTCGTGTACGATGTAATTTTCTTCAGTACTATAAAACTTCTAGTTCAAACAAATAAAACCGATAAAAATGATATTGAAGATAGGGATGAGGATTTCCTATCCCATTTTGGTGTATCACACTATGTCCCAACTAATAATATCTTGTCATGTAAGTTAAAATTTTATTTAATATTAAAAAAGTAAAATAAATGACAAGATACTAGTGGTTGGGGTATTATGTGATACATTAAAATAAGACATGAGATCATCATCCTTGAAGATAGATACCAGGCACGTGGCTTTGATTGTAGTATCAGCATCATGACCGTCAAACTCTTCACCTTCATCAACGATAGAAAGAAGCACGTCCATGAAGTCATGCTTACCCTTCCATTCCCGTGTACCACAATTCCTGTTGCGTTTGTGTTCATCAAGCCAAGTTTGAGCAAACTCGTCAAACTTTTTTGCAGTTCTCTTCATTTCCTTCTCTCTTCCATCCAAATCCAACCATCTCAAATAAGGCAGTGCATCTGAAACCGGGAATAACCCACTGAGATTCATAAATTCCCTTAGTGCTTTTTGAATCCGTTCCTTCTCTTCTTTATCACCATCACACTCCACCCCTAATATTGTTCTGAGCATTACGTTCAGGGTTATGTCCCCGAACCATTCCATCATCTCAGTCGTCACTACCTTTTCCGAACCACTCTTGTTGTTCATCTTTAACCAAAAGGCGTAACTCTCTTTCATTGCTTTCTTCACCTTCGATTCCTTGACGTGCTTGAGCAACTCTAACCGGTGAGTGGAAAGGAGCTCAAGGGTGGCTATCTTACGCACCTGACGCCAATAAGAACCGTAGAGGCTGAAACCAATCATGGAAAAGTTGTAACCTAAGACTTCAAACGCTAGAAACTTTGGACGGCTAGCAAATGCTCTGTCGTTTACAGTGAAACACTCTTTAGCCATCTCCCAACTGCTCACGATCAAAGTTTGATGAACGCCAAGTCGCACCGTGAAGACGGGTCCATATTTGTCAGCCATGTTGCCCAAGGTCACGTAAGGTGGCCGTGACCCACCTAAAAGGTGGAGGTGCCCGATTAAAGGCCAAGCACCGTTAGCTTCTGGTGGTGCTTTTCTAGCAGCAGCAGTGCGGCTTCTGCGGCTTCTCAATATGGATGAAAGAGCAAAGAGAAGTAACAGCATCCCGATGATGCTAAAAGGAGCGGTTGATTGCGCTAGGAGATTTTTCAACTCCATGGTTGTCGCAGTCGAATTTCTAGCCGGTTCTAGCTACCCTACAACCTCCCCGATCAACCTATTGATGCCTGTGCTTCCCCTTGCTCAAAGCTCACGGAGGTGTGGTTTTCTATTCTGTGAATGAAACAATAGAAGAAAAGAAAGGTTCAATGAATATATAATATAAGAAAGAGGCAAACGGTGTCAACAGGTTCAGCTATTATTATTATATTATATAATGGATGACGGATTATATATGATAGAATTTTATAGGCGATGTTTTTGATGAAAAGTCTAGACAATTTATTTTCTTTAGATCGAAAAGATTTTTGCATACTAAATTAAAAAATGTGAAACTATTGGATTAGATAAATAATATTTAATGTTTCATTTAACATATATATTATTATTATTTTCTTTCGTAAAAAACACATATATATTATTTTTTTCAAATTTAATTGATATGTAATGTTAGTGTACAGATTTTTTACACTATCAATTAATAAAAAATTATTACATAAATTAAAATATTTGACACTTATCTTAATTATTTTAAAAGTCACTCATATTATAATTTATGATTGATTGACAGAATAAAAAATTTTACATTAACCGTACATAAAAATATTTAACTCTATTTTTTCATGTTAATTGTCAAGTTTTTCGCATTATTTAAAAGTTGAGTAGTGTATCTCCTTTTTTATTTAAAAATTTATATATTGTCGAATGAGTCAAACTTGACAAGCCTACGAAGTTGGAATGAAATCTATATTACTTCCAAGTATCCAACACCTCCAAAATTGAAAGGCGGATCGCGATAAAGGAAAGAATAAAACTTAGATGTAGTTACATAAATATGTATGATCTTATTTTATAATAAGAATGATATAAATGTAACAGTTTATTAATAAAAAAAATAATATATGCAATAATTATTCCACATATCATATCATAATTGAAAAACAACACCACCACAAATACCATATAACTTTTGTCCAAATTGAAAACAAATTAATTAAAGCATAGTAGCATCCTTATACCGTTATACGGCACCACAAGCAGCCACACACAGAAAAAAAGAAAACATGACAATGAGAAATACTCCATGATGCAAAAAAAACAAGGTATCTTCAATGGGCAGTCTGTTGTACACCCCAAAACGGGTGTATGATGCTTCCTCTTTGATAATATGTTTATGACTTTTGAATTGATAAAAATTTAATTAAATGTTAATTGGGTATCCGTTGATAAAAAGTGGGGTATATCATACACCCCACTTATATTTAGTGCACCATAGAAGCCATCATCTTCAATATCTTCGTCTTCAGTTGTGAAGGTGCAACCGTGAAATCGGTTAATGGTGAAGGATGAAACTTGAAAAATACAGGAATGAGTTAAAAATAATCTATAAGCTAAAATTATAATGCTGGGAGATGGAGAAAGAATCCCATTTTTCAGTTGAAAACAATTTTTTTTTCATCCAATTTGCCAAACACACAAATTTAAGTATGTATAAAAAGATGGGAAAAGTGCATACGGCTCCCTAAACTTTAACCCATTTATAAATAGGCACATCAACTATTTTTTCTTTCCAATTAATCAGTCCTTAAACTTTTACTATTAGTGAGATTAATCCTTCAACTATGTTTTTGTCCCAATTAGTCCTTAAATTTTTACTATTGGTAAAATCAATCCTTATATTAGCTTCTAGTATAAATACAAAAATAATTTTATAATTTTATACCACTTTATATATTTGAAATTTATGTGTATTTAGTAATTTCTTAAAATAATTGAGCTGGTTGAGGCAAGAAAATGTCTGATAAACCAACAAATTCATGTTAATATATTTAATTAAGTTCGAGTGTAAGGATTAATTAAAACAAAAAAAAATAGCTAAATGGTCAATTTCATTAATAGTAAAAATTTAAGGACTAATTGAGAAAAAAATAATAAAAAATATCTATTTATAAATGAGCTAAAGTTTAGGAAAAGTATACATATTTTTCCTTATCAAAAAAGATTGTTTCATCTAAAACAACTTATTCGTAACTCGTAAGTAAATAATCTCCGGGAATAAAGCAATCATCAATCACACCCCAAACGTTATCCATAAAGTCCTTCAATCCCTAAAAGATTGATTAAAGGATAATTAATTATATATTACTTCTTAAAGTTTAGTTTAATTGTTATGCATTGTCAGTTTAAAATTTTTTATATTGTTAACCAATCAAAAATCATGATATATGTGACTTTTAAGGTAGTCAGAATAAGAGTCTAACATTTTATCTTATGTGACAATTTTTTATAGGTTGACAGTATAAAAAATCTTTACACTGTCAGTATATATATACTAATTAAATCCAAAGGATTAAATCTATAATATTTTATTAAATTTAATAGTGTCACTTTACGTCAATGTTTTAAGAACCGGAAATCGAACCGGCGAAACTTATGGATCATGGTTCAATTGGTTCAACCAATTGTTGAATCGGATGACTAATAAATAAATAAACTATACAATAATTTTACATATTTTTAAATATATATATAAGATCAAATAACATCAGGTGTCAAATTTTACTTTTACACCAAATTCTAACCATTGATTTGTAGTTTGATCCAACAACTTAAGCTTATCATTTATAATCTATAATCTATAATCTATCTATAATCTATAATCTATAATATATACAAACGAAAATGTTTTCAAAAGGAAAATATTACACGTGTCATCTCCAGGAAGCTTCTCACCAAGAATTGTATACGTGTCGCAATATTATGAACTCCGCATAAACTCTACAAACAATCAGCATTAATTGATTTTTAGAAATTAAATGGTTTTAATTTGCAATCAAAGTCAATACATGCAATTTCAAATCAATCATTTACTGTCTTTTCGAAATTTGAAATAAAAAGGAGGCATTAATGATAATAAATGAATGAAATTAGCAATTATAACCTAATTATAAGTGAATGAAATTATAACTACCCATCATCACACATGTGCCAATAAATGAATGAAATTGTAAAAACTTTAAACATAATTGATTGCAAATTTGTCAGATCGAAATAATAGGCTTAATTTAATTCGAATTACATTTTGCATGAGATATTGCACAAAAAATCAATAACGTAACATATATGAATTTATATTTGATATTAGCAATTTAAATCTGCCAATTTCAATTGCATCAGCCGTCAATCTCCCTTTAACTCTCTATATTATCAACATATCAATTTAAACCTGCCAAACGAAGGGCAAATTAGTAGCATGTTTTATTTTATTTGAATTCGATTATGGAATCCTTCTCCTAAAAATCCTTCTCATATTCTCTTCATGAAGGTTCATTGCATGGAGAAATTGAACAAGGCATTCAATACACCTTATCCATCTTTTGTCTATCCCTTTGTTTTATTAAATTTATTTACATAAATTGTATTTGTGACCTCTGTGTTCTCTGGCATTGGTATTTGTAAATGATTATTGCTAATATTCTGTGGTCGGTATGTTTAAATGAGCAGGAAAGCCTGTATGTGAACAGAACACTTGGAAAGATTGAGTAAGGTGCTACACTTCGGTAATTTTCTGCTTTGATTCATTTTTGTGGTATTTCATTTCTTTTCAGAGGCAAAGTTTCCTTTGTATGGTTTTAAAAGGCTTAACAAGGTTACTGAAAGATTACTTCAACTAGCTGGCTTAACAAGTTTTGTTTATTTTATTTTATTACATAGTTGTATTATCGTGTTATGTGTAAAAGGTTGTTTCTCATTTCATGGCAGTGGAAAGATCGCATGTAGAGAGGACTTTTCCGCTATGACATTACTGCCAGTGAAATCAAGGTCTATAATTTTTTTTGTCTCTTTATACTTGTGTTGTGTTCTTTTATTTTCAGTTTGAATTAATGTATATGGTATTATCATATATGAGCTTGGTTTCATGTGTTTTTTGTGGTAATTTTGGTATAGGTGATTCCGAGTGAATATGGTTTCATTGGCCAGTGCAAAACTAAAGACTTTTATAGGGAAATTTTAAAGAATCATAATTCCATAGAGTAAGTTATATGTTATTCTAAGTTTGATTATTTTTTGTTATTTTGGATGCCAAACTTATGGGAATCTATTGAATGTAGAACTTTCACAAGACCATTTCAAATTTAAAGATGGAATTATGAGCTGTAAGGGTAGCTCAAGAGTCTATATGAAGTGGTGCTCCTCTTCCACAAGATATCAATGACTGGATCATCCGGTAAGAGTAGGTACCTAATGCTCATTTGATTTGATTAGCTCTGAGTGCCTAGAATTATTAGTACCATTTTATTCATTTCCTCTCTTGACTTGAGAAAATGACTTCTGGTGTTACATATGTAGTCTCTGCTTTTAGTAGAGTTCTCACTCAATAGAACATGGATATAGCAGCCTTCATTTCTGTCAAATTTCAGGTGACTTTTTCAGTGATGTTAAGTGCTGCTGGAGTTCTCATTGTTGCCCTTTGAGATTTTTCCTTTGGCCTTTATGGGTATAGCATGGCCTTTATGTGTATAGCATGGCCTTCTATTTGTTCACTTTTAGAAGTTCTATCAAGGTTTAGCTGTGTAACAACATGAAGACATTTGTTAAGTTTGTGGTAAAAAAAACTGATAAGTTGACAGGAAGCTAAAATCATGATTTTATCGAAATTCCTTCTATTTAAAATTTAATACATGATAGAATATTTGAATTTATTATTCATTGTGAAACATCTTAATCCGTCATTCCAAGGGAATCAATTACTTCAAAGCATGTTTTTTTGGTGAAATAATTGAGAACATTATTATCGATGTGTGAATTGTGGGCATGTTTCCCGATTCTATGTATTTCATAGCACTTTAGGTTGGAAATTGAAAATTAATTGATTTAAAATTTCTCTCTTTCATTTGTTCATACCATGATTTTTATTATTGGTATTGTGAGCATAAAAGCACATGGAGGTGAAGGTTGGTGGTACACCAATAGATTTGTTGTTCCTAACAAACGAGTGAATTAGTTAAATAATAAATTTGTTGCGAGAGTATCAGCCGTGATTGCATTAGATTTTAAATATATCACAAATTGATTAGATAAATAGAACAAAATAAATAAAATAAATGATACAATTCAAATTAAATTGGGAATTGATTTGGAATAGAGTAACTAATAAATTTAATGCATAAGTTTGCAAATACATCACCAATTGATTTCATCATTAGAACAAAAGAAACAAAAATAAAATAAAATAATTAGCATGAATTAACTCAATTCAAATTGGGAATTTATAGGGAATATAACTATTAATAAATTATTATTTTTTAATCAAAGTGACATGCAAAAGCATCATAATGTTAAACTGTCATGCCAACTAGGTTGGCACCACAGCTAACACCAATCATCTACAACACACCACAAAATTTATTAAAAAAATAAAATAATACAAAAAATTATGGGGGGACATAAACCAAAACCCATGAAAAGAATTATTTGAACCTATAGTTTAGAAGTCCTAACTTATTGCGGAAGAACTCCTCACTAATAAAAGACGGAATAGTATCCCACCAATAGAACCCAAAAATGGAGGTTCCATGAGAAGCAATTTTATCCGCATAATGGTTGCCCTCACGAAAAATATATGAGATGTAGTGAATCTCATTTTTTGGGTCAAATACAAACAATTTAACCACCTATTTCTAAGCTTCCAGGGAACAATGTCTATAGAAGAAAATGCTTGGATCACAAGAGAAGAATCACACTCCAACCATAGGTTATGCCAACCTTTCCTATAGGGAACTTCAATTGCTAACATAGCACCCATCAATTCAACGTGAAGAGCATAGGAGATACCCAAATTTGTAGCAAAACACCCTAAGGAGGCTGCACTATGATTTCTGAAAATACCACCACAAGCTGCCTGCCCCGAAGCATCTTTAGCCGAATCATCAGAATTGCACTTGATCCAATGACAAGCTAGACGATACCATGAAATTTGCTTGATCAAAGGAGCGTGCCTGGAGAATATAGCTATTAATAAATTGATTGAATCAGTACTTAACTATATCACCAATTGATTTCATCAATAGAACCAAAATATTACTTTTGCGATGACACTAAATCTATCAAATTGAATGTCTTAAATCACGTAATTGCAGTGATGACACTGATTTAGTGCTTTTAAATCATTCGGTGATGACATTAAATTAATCAAATTGATGACATGAAATTGCATTCAATAACTTGGCAAGATTTTCATTTATCCCTAAAATATCTATAAATTGGTTGTCTGTGAGGAAGTCCTCATTGCTTCGAATAAAACTTTGCAACACTGTTCCATCGAAAATTTAATCTATGATCAAAGTTTATTTCTTATGGTAATGCATCTTATATCTTCCGTGCATTAAGATGATGTCGAGAGCAATTTATATCTTTCGTGTATTCTGTCTTTTATTTCAAATTGGAAATGGTTTTGTCATTGCTGTGATGCACATTCCAAAGATTGCATTCAATCAAATTGATTGAATGAGGAAGACTGACCATTCATATTCAATATTAAATAATATAATTTAATGTGTTAAAGTTAATAAAGAGAGTTAAAAGAATTTAATGATAATAAAATAGAGTTTGAAATACTTTTTAAATTCAGATATCTAACTTAAATTTAAATTCAAATTTCACTATTGTAACAATTCATAACCAATTATAAACAATTATAATTGTTTATCAAAGAAAGTTAAATACAGTATAATTGATTGATACACCTAATAAAAAGGAAAGTAAATTAAACATGATCAATTTTAAGTTAAATAAGATAAAAAAAACGTAACAAATAATGATGAAACAATAAAGTTAAAACGGATGTTAAACAATAGATTTGTTGCGAGTGTTATACTAGCTATCTTTTTTATTTCTCTAAAATTATTTGGAGTTTTATGTGAATCCATTATTTAGAAATAATGGTTCAGAGTGAAGCCTGTGCCATTTACCGTTTCTGAGGATAATTTGCTCATTTCCATTTATTGTTATTATTCTTTTTTTTTATTTATGGAATCACAAACTTTTCTACATAAAAAAAAAAGGGTAGAAATATGCTAACAACTTTCTTGCTTACAAGCTAACCTTAAAGATCAATGACAAAAAATAATATGATTAATAAATATATTTTCTAAAAATGGTTTACTTGGAACAAAAAAAAAAGGCGAACTAAATTAAATATATTGTCAAGTGAGAAGAAAAAAAAAATATGATAAGTAAATATATTTTTCAAAAATTGTTAACTTGCACAAAGAAAATAGAATAAATAAATCAAGTAGATTTTCAAGAGAGAAGCCAAAAAATAATATGATAGGTAAATATATTTTTCAAAAATTGTTAACTTGCACAAAGAAAAGATGAGAAATAAATCAAATACATTTATAAAATAGAAGAAAAAAATACGATATAAAAATATAATTTCTAAAATTGATTAACTTGCACGAAAAATGAAGAGAAATAAATCAAATAGTTTTTCAAGAGAGAATAAAAATAATAATAATATGATAAGAAAGTATATTTTCTAAAAATGGTTAACTTGCATAGGGAAAAGAAGAGAAATAAATCAAATATATTTTCAATAGAGGATAAAAAATAATATGATTGGTAAAAATATTTTCTAAAAATGGATAACTTGTACGGGAAAAAAGTTGAAATAAATCAAATAGAATTTCAAGAGAGAAGAAAAAATAATATGATAGATAAATATATTTTCTAAAAACGATTAACTTGCACGAGAAAAAATGAGAAATAAATCAAATATATTTTTAAGGAGAAGAAAAAAATCATGTGATTACTAAGATCATTGGGAAGTGTTTTGAATTAAGGTTTAAATATTTGAGAAATGATTAATTAGCTTGAAATGTAGTTTTTGCTTTAAAAACATATATATAGTATTAAATGTGCAGAGAAGTACAATATCAAAGTAGTTGGAGAGAAATTATTAATGTTAAATTATAATTTTGCTTTGAAAAAAACCAATTTTACTATAAAATTGAATTTTGAGAGAAGTACAGTTCCACAAGGTATTGAGATAAATACCAAACGTTAAAAATAAAATGTTTAAATTATTTTCATTTTTACTTATCATTTTAAATTCTAGGTATACAAAAAACCTTATAATTAAACTTATAAGAAGATTTCTATTTTATATTTTATATAAAAATATTTCCTTCATTTAATTAGTTTATTTTGAATTGTAAATAGTCAATAGTTATGGCCAATTGAAATTTTTCAAAGGAATTTTTAAACTGATTTTATTTCCATAACCTAATCATATATTTTCTTTAATTATGTTTTTAACCGATTAAATTTCTATCTAATAAAATATTGTGGAATTTATATTTGGTCATGAGAAACAAATGTCGTCGGGGCGACACATGGTAAAAACACTAGGAAGTGGTCTCTAAGAAAATTAGTCAATGCAAAAATTGTTTTCTTATTGCTATTCCATGCTGAACTCAAATGGAATTTGAGCTATTCATCCTACAGTTTCAGAATTAATTTAATAGTTTTTTCGCCAAAATAAAATAATTAATATATAATTTTAAGTAAATAATTAATTATATACACATGTGATTTTAAAATATGCATAAAGACTAACGCGATCCGTGCGAATGCACGAGTACCGTACTAGGAGTGTTTTGTTGAACGGTATTCTCCCAAAGATGGGATATTCAAAACCCTTAAGTCACAATCATACCAAGGAAGGTCAAAAGGTTAATACCGATATCCTGTAGCAAATTGTGTTGATTTTTAATATTTTAGGGATTTTACAATGTTGGGTTTTTGTAATTTAATTTTATGGTCAAATATAAACAAAATAGGCATAAATATATGTATTGTTTATATATTTGGGATTGTAAATTTTTTTAAATCTAAAATGGTATATATATATATATTTATACTTATATTATTACCAAAAAAAATATTCGTTATACATTTTTTATTATAATATTATTTTATAATAACATGGTATATATTTATATATTCTTTATACATTTCTTATTTTTGAAATTATATTTTTAATAATAAAATTGTGTAGTACACCGTATGTACTTACTATTTATACTTAAGAGTGATTATTTGTATTATAATATCAATAATAATTATTAAGTTAATATCTATTACACTTTGTGATCAACGGTTTAGACAAAATAATACTTTAACAATTTTTGATATATAATTCCTCCCAAAAAATTTTAAACAAAAAACGTGAAATCAACAATTACATAATTAAAAATGAAATCCTAAAAAAATAGTATATTCCCGTGCATGACACGGGTCCATACACTAGTTTTTATTAAAAAAAGAATAATTAAGAGTGACTTTAATATGAAGATAAAAAGTAGAATATACTTAATGAAGAGAGATATTAAGTATCTTAACTTTTTCATTAAAATTATATCATTTATTTATTAGATATTTTAAATTTTTGTTTCTGAGTATTTATTATTTATTAAATTTATCAATAAAGTATAAAAATTTCAAAAGTCATAAAACAATTATAAGACATTAAATTCATAAAATAAATTAAAAAAATTAAGCTTTTATATATTAATAAATAGATATTTTAATACGTTAAATTAAGAAAAAAAGCAATATACACATAAGAAAATTATAATTATAAAAATAAAAGAGCAAAAGTAAAATTTATTATTTTTTTTAAAGAGATTGTTCTAATCTTATATAATAGTTAAGTGTACTACCTTATCATGTAATTTGTTTTAATACAATAATTAAAATAATACATATTGGTAATTAGTGAAAAAATAAAAAGAGCGAAAGTAATTTCTAGTACGAGAAACATCTAAAAAAAGTTTTCTAATATTTTTATTTAGATATAAAAATATATCTATTTTTTTGGTACAAATATAGGTGAGTAAAAATAAAACATTAACAAAGACTATTTTATGAAGAGAGATATTAAGTATCTTTAAAATAACATTAAAAAGACTATTTTTTCATTAACTATATTTGATGAAGAGAGATATTAAGTATCTTAACTCTTCATTAAAATAGAACATTTATTTATTAGATATTTTATATTTTTGCCTCTAGATATTTGTTATTTATTAAATTTATCTATAAAGTATAAAATTTTTAAAAAATCATAAAACAATTCTAAGACATTAAATTCATAAAAAAAACTAAAAAAATTGAAAATTGTATATATTAATAAATAGATATTTTTAATACAATAAATTCAGAAAAGACTAATATACACGGTAGAAAATTGGAGCCTATCCAAGGTTTATGGTTTTGAAGAAATTTTGGTTCCTCCCACCAATCTTTCGGTACTCATCACCGATGATTTGTGAGGGGCCTCATTACCTCGAGTTATCAACACTGTAGTTTAGTATTATCTTTTTAGGATATTAGCCCCTTCTAGTAATCCAAAAATAAAATTAAAAATTCCATTTTCTTATTATTGATATTACATTTTAGTTAATTTCATTTATATTAGACTTGTAGAAAAAGTTATAGTTAATTTTATTATTTATTCAATTCAAAAATAAATTGCATGGTTTTAAAAGTTCAAAAATAATTATAAATGTTTAAATTCATAAAATATTGTAAAATTTTAATTTTGAAATATTAATACATCTATATTTTTAATATATTAACTATTGAGCAAAAAAAATAAAATTTTAAAATTATGTAATATACATATGATTTACTAAATAATAATTATATTAAATACATATGTCATGTCATATGTTACATCTTAATTTACTATACCTTTAAAATAATAATTGATATTTTACTATACCTTTAAATACATATGTATTTAATAATTGATATTTTATTTGCTATTTATTAAGAATTTATGATTATTTTTTTACTGTATTTAATACATTGGAGGGAACTTGGGCTATTTTATTTTTATAGCTATGCATTTTTTGTAAATACAGTGAAATAAAAATTTAAACTTGTTTCACCCCACAACCGAATACCTCAAGCGAACTTATTAGCACCTTCTTCAATTTATTAAAAAAAGCTGATTCAATTAATTAATACATAGAGTTCCACCACCATTGTTTTCGATCAATTCCATGAATATGTGTGTGTTTGGTTTCACTTCTGGTATCACCAAAAGTGCTTATGTCCTTGATAAACGTGATTTTGATAAAAACAGAGGTGTTTGATTACTGTTTTATAAAATTGATTTTGCCTTCAAAAATGATTCTAGTAGAAGCTATAATTTGTAGCTT
This sequence comes from Ammopiptanthus mongolicus, assembly GCA_039655645.1. Lineage (NCBI taxonomy): Eukaryota > Viridiplantae > Streptophyta > Magnoliopsida > Fabales > Fabaceae > Ammopiptanthus > Ammopiptanthus mongolicus. The sequence continues at coordinate 4,246,199 of CM077345.1, forward strand.
CTGCGTTGAATTGAAAAATTTACACTACGTTTTACATCAAACTTGCTTTCAAAATAAAAACATTCAAACATAAATCACTTCACTTCAAACTCAATTATATTGCAATCAATTCTGCATAATCAATTCTATCCAAAATCACATTTATCAAACGCTTATCCAAACACACACTAAGATGATTTAATTAATTAAGGGTTTGTCTATCACATACAACCTTGTATAGGTTAAGGAATCTAAAAATAGTAACGATTTATTGAAAAACCTAGCATAATTTTTTTAAAAAAGTATAAAATACACAAGTTTTTAAATGAATTTATGCTTTTAAAATTCTTAGTCTGTGCAAGTTTGCACAAAATAGAAAAACTTATTAATTAATATCCGGAACAAAAATCAAATACTATTATGACCACTACATCATCGCATCAACAATACCTTATGGACCCAACTTAGGCGTTCATGACCGGTTAGGATAAGATTTCACCGTCTCATTCTCAAAACCTTTTAAGCACATTTAAGTTACATCACAACAAGGAGTAATAACATATCATAAGCAAATATCAGAGTAAATGATCCTACTAAACATAAGCCAAAGTGATCCTGAATCAGCACCAAAAGTTTTAAAAAAAACAACCAATGTGGTTTGCAAAACCATAAGGTAAATCCAAACTGAACAAAACAAGTGGGACTCATACGACTAAACAAAACAGAAAGTGCAGCAGTTGCCCTCACTATCTATGTGCACGGGCTCCCTGAGATGACTCTACTCGTAAAGTACATGAAGCTAAATCAAAAAGGGGAGGGTGTGACGGGTGATCACTCCCAAAACTCAGTAGATAAAACATAAACAATAATACAAGATATAACATATAATCATACATATATCATGTAGTATGTTACAACATAATTTACTATACCGGTAACAATTCTTAAATTGCCATAGTCGATATACCATTGAGCAAGATATTTATGTTTTCATTGAAATTGTTCATTAGAGTCTTTCACTCCAACGATTACATTTATAATCCAATTGAATCTTCTGACTGATAAGTGACTTTAGTCACTGCATAACAACCTTCAAAACTGCAGGATTCATTTATTAGAGGCCCCATTCTGATGATCACATTTATATACTGATCGATTTCATTGACGGATCGGATAGATCAAGTCTCGCTCAATGTTAAGCATCATAACCAGATGTATGTTCATCACAGGTTCACTATATTTTCTTAACATAATTAGCGTAACCATCTCATCAATGAATCACATCATGCGTAGGCAGCGTAGCCTTAAGCATACCTCACATAACCCTGCCTCATTTTAATTAATTCTCATCAATTTTCTTCGGATTTGAAATATGTAAAATAATCAAAATCAAACCTGTGATAGAAACTATGACTCTAGCAGATGGTGCCTCGATAAACGTAATCTGATTACATGAATAGTTTATGTCTTAAATATTGCATAAAATATATATAATGTGTTCTTATAATTGCCCATGACATAAAGAAATATGAATTTAATTTTTACATATTATCAGTATAAAAAAATTTTATATTATTAATTAATAAAAAATTATTATATTTGTAAAAATCATTTATTCTCATATTAACTATTTAAAAAATTATTCAAATCATGAATTTTTATTGATTGATAATATAAAATTTTACATTGATATTACAGAATAATTAAACTCAACGTATAAATACATAAAATAAATATGAAAACAAAATCAACAAAAGTCAGAACATATGTGCTACATAAAGCATGGTCTGCGCCAAATTCTATTAGACTATTATTATATCACTTCCTCATTCTCGTTTGTTCTATTAGGCTACTAGATTAATATTTTATTATTTGTTCCTATTAGGTTAGTAGGTTATTAGCTTTTACTTTCTTCTTCTTTGTCTTATTAGGCTATTAGCCTATTCTTTTCTTTTCTTTTTCCAACGCTGCAATGCAACACGGGTAGCGTTTCACGCATACCCACATGGCCATATGCCATACGGCTCCATCACCATTGGTCCATAAGAAGGTTTGCTGCGAAATCTGTAGTACACTCAAAGGAGAAAGAATCTCATAATAAACTTCCTTCTAATTCACCGATTCATCGTATTTTAAACATTAAAACAAATATAACATATAATTTCACATTAAAAAAATCCAAGATTTCTGTATACGCCTGCATCAGCGTCGTTCTCCACCTACCCAAATTTCTGATGAGCCTTATTGTTGCAGCTATGCCTTATTCGCAATCAAAATACCGCCACCCCTATATGCGCGATAGCCGGGCACCACCATAGCCAGTTCCGGTCCTCCCAATGTGAGGCCACTGTCGTGAGGTCGGGGCCACCACCTTGCGCCTAGTCTCGATTGCATATCCCTATATTTGCGGGGGTTCATGGTGGTCAATAGATTAAGGAAGGAAGACGGCGGGTCCAAGAGGCTACCGGGACAAGCCAGGATATCAGGTCACCTTTAAACGATCCCAATCATCCATTTATTTAATTAATATATATGAAGGTTGATTTTGCTCCCACATGGGTGAGGGACTTACTTGCTCCCTCACCTTAGAGGCCACCTTCTTTTGCATTTATAATTTCAACATCATATCTACATATTTCCCAAACAATCATGATCCCAAATTCATAATTCCCCATTTCAAATCTAACACCTATAAAATCTAATCTCTCACCTATTAAAAAAAAAAAAAAAGAATGAGAGAAAGTTATTCCTCATGTCACGAACATGTTCCTATGACCTTGGGTTATCTTGCCCCCTTCTCCCTTTCTCTATTTCTCCTCCTAGAGAAATCTGATTTTGAGTGTTAAGATTCTAAAACAACTCTAAAATCATATTTTCTCTTTAACTAAACTTATTTCTTTATGTTTACAAAAAGATTCCTTGGTGTTAAGCTACTCTTAAACTGACGTTAGGGGTAAAAAAGGAAAAATCCTTAAATGACTTAAAATGTAAGCTTTATTTTATGGTATGTTTGGTTTGAGTGAAAATTAGAGAAAAGAAGATGAAAAGAGAGAAAATGAAGAGATTTTACACTTTTCCTTCGTTTGGTGCAGAAGAAAAATGGGAAGGAAAGAAAACAAAATTATGGGACCCACCCTTAAAAATTTCATCGCTCGGTCGAGAAAAAATTTGGAGAGTAAGAGCCTTTGATGTGGAAATGACAATTCTACCCTAAGTGTCTTGTTAGTTTAACGGAGAAAAGGTACAATTCCACGTGACAACATTTGCAATTATAATATATTATTAAGTGTAAATTTTATATATAATTAATTAACTATGTATTATTATATGTATAATTTTGTAAAATAATTATTAAAAAATAATTATTTTTTAAAACATATAATGATTTAGAATGAAAGTTAATTATTGTTACATCTCATTTTTAATTAAGAGTGCTTATGTCATTTTACAACTATGTTTTTTTTTTCTTTTCTCTCACTTTCTACACAATCAAACAAGAGGAGAGAAAAGATTTAATTTTATTTCCTTTCATTTTCTCTCCTACCAAACAACTTAAAAATCATCTCATTTTTCCTTCTTTTTCTCTCCCTCCCTTTTCTTTCCTTCCACTTTCTTTTCTCTCACTTTCTCTCCTAAACCAAACATAGTGTTATTATTTTAATTGTTAAGCATCACCATAAATATTTATTACCCATATGATACTGATACCCTTAATTTACTTTATTTATAAAATGCCAAACTATATTAAATAAGGCATTTTTTAAGGGTATTACAATAAACCATCAAGTTCTAAAGGTACTCAACCTCAATTTTTCTTGTCGGAGGAAAATATGGAAGAAGCGAGGGATTCAGAAACCATAGTGGTGGAAGACAGGGGATCTGTGGGACAATTCAGCTTGTCCCCCTTCCTCCAATTGCTTCCTCCTTCGTACCGTCGCCGTTTATGATGACAAGTCCCACCCTCATTCCTTCGACATCTCCGTAAGCGACACCGTCTTAGCCCGCGACGGTGTCACTCCAACCTCTTCATCACAGCAATATCTTTGAATCGTCCGATTTTGAAAAATCGTTCCCGGTTCAACTGTTCTGGCGGTTCAACCCGATTCTTGCCGGTTCGAACGATTTTTTACCGGTTTAATGGGACTTTCGATTTCTGGGACCCAACTGAACCGCAGACACATACGATTCCCAGTTCAACCGGTTGAATCATCTGGTTCAGTTCAGTTCTTAGAACATTGGTTTACACATTAGAAGTTGAGTGGTTAAAAATCAAGTTGATCACGTGTTTTTTACGTGCAGATTGACACTATTTAACTTTAAATTCACATAAAATATATGCTATGATTGTTTCTCCAATAGAAAATCACGTTCTTTCACTGTAACAAAATTTGGCTTTTACATGGGTTGACAAAAAATAACGGTTGTGCCACTGCAAACTTACTTTTGGAATTGCAAACGGCAATCCAAATAGGCACGTACTTTTGCACTTTTTACTGAAGTTTAGATGAATTAAGGTCCGTTTGTTTTAGATTTTAATAAAAAATTTTTTGAAAGAATTGTTGTTAAAAAAACTAAAGTTAAAAAAATTGATTTATGTTTGGTAATGATATTTTAAAAGTGAGTTTAGAAGAATTAATTTTGTTTGGATAATAAAGTAGAATCACTTTTGATATGTAAATGTAAATAATTTTGTGAGTCTCACACCGAGAATCAGTTTTACTCAACGGAAAATCTTGCTAGAAATTGTTATTCTTCCATCAAAATCAAATTCTACCAACCCAAAATCAATTTTAACTACCACAATTTTGTAACCAATCACATAACTAATCCATGATCTCCAATAATTGTCGCATAGTTGCGTAAGAATGTGGGATTAACTTCCTATGTAGGAGGGGGAGAATTGGTATAAGAGAATTGATGTATAGGGAAAGGAAGCTATTTTTGTACCCTTACTCTGCTAGTTCAGAGATATTCTAATAAAAGAATGTATTTGGATAAAGAATTAGAGTGAAAATTAGCGATATTGTTCTTCATTTATTCGAATTCCACAGTGCCGGAAATTTGCAAGAACATCTGACTCCCATCGTGGGGTCGAGGTAAACTTTCCCCGACCGCACAGTTCATCGTGACCCGTTGAATGGAGGAAATGAGGTTAACTCGATAGATTCAAAAAATAAGGGGGGTGAGTGCTCTTTCGATTTGGTATTCTAGTCATAGAGAAAACTTTAAGTTCTCCATCAAAATTGATGGACATAAATATGACTGTAAAAAAATTAAACTCCTGACGAAACTACCTATGACAAGTTGTCAAATTATCAAATGATAACAAACGGTAAAAATATATTTACGTTCATTAATTTTACTTTGGATTTTATTTTTTTGTCTTAGGATTATGGACCCGTTTGGATGAGCTTTGAAAAAAAGTTTTTTTATGATGCATAAGTAGAAGTAGAAACTATTATTAGCGGACAACGCTCAAGTTCACCGATTCCTCCGACCTTAACCTGGCTCAAGTAGTTCCTTCGATTTTTTCAAGACCATCGGTTTTTTATCAAACTGAACTGTAGACACAACTAGTTCCCAGTTGAGCCGGCTGGCATCGATAGATACAAATATATGATTGACACCGATCAACTAGATTTTTTTTTATTTAACGATTTGAGATAAATATGATGAATTTAGGGGGGAAAATAAGATTCAAATGAAACAATATTATTATGGAATAAAAAAAAACTTATAGAAGTAAAAGGACAGAAAGCGGATCTTTTTCTTATAATGATGTTTATGCATTTTTTCTATTCGAAGGTTACAATGAAGCATTTAATTTTAGCTTGAAGATCAATTTTTTTTTTATTCGAAGTTGTACATTTATCATTTAAAAAGTTATGTTCAATCTAGATTGTTTATTAAAAATTATTTGAGTTAATTATGAATTGTAATTTTAAAATTCTAAAATGATGATTCTCTCATGATAAATATTAAATTAGTGGGCCACTTCAATAATTTAACTTGTGAATAAACGATTCAACCTTAAAAAATAAATAAATGTATGAATCTAGTTTTTGTACTTATCTTGATTTTTTATATGATATTCATCTTGAATTCACTCTTTATTTAATAGGTCCATATAAAGTTATGAACTCCACCTAATAATTAAGAAAGAATTATTATTTATTAGTATTTTTCAAAGAATTAATGGTTAAGATGATGAAGTATTTTCTTCCTCATCCGTAAGACAGGGGGAGTCCAAAAAAAAGTTCTTGATCAATGAGAGGGAGTCCAAAAGCCGGGAAAAAAAAATTCTTCGTCAATCAAGGGGAGCCCAAAAGCTGAAAAAAATTCCCTTCAATAATGGGTTAAACGATGAATCACAACGATGGATCTAACATTATCTTGATGAGACAATTAATTTAGGTGACAACTCCAGTACCTTAGAAATGTGTTGGGTACCTGTACCTAAGTGATGTGGATAAATCATATGTCGCCACTTGTATCCCACTATCATGATTTTTAATTGTATTTAATTTTTGTAAAATACTCCATTGATTTTATAATTTGCACGTTGACCCTCCGACATTTTAAACAATCTTGCAAATCAAAATTCAGACTTTTCAAACGATAAAGAACACTGTTTATCTCCCCGGTATCCACCACCGTCATCTCATCTGAAAAACTCAAAGAATACCATTTCAGCCTTAAGCACCATCACCTCTAAAATCAAGATCTATGAAAATCAAAGATCACCATTGAAGTTCCACCACTTAGCTTAACCAGCAACATGTTGAGCTCGAACCCCGTTCAAGCCATTTTGATTCAGTTTTTGACATGTTTTTGAATGTAAAAGTTAAATCTTTTTCCTCGTATATCATGAAATAATTATCCCTGATCAATAACCATAAGAAAAGGTTCAAAAATGTTCCAGAAAACGACCAAAAATGGTCGCAAGTCGCGCAAGTCCGTTTTCTTGTATTCCGGGTCTTTCTGACCCGGCTGAAGGTTGGGGATGAAATGTTGGTTCGATTTAAACATTCAAATAAAAAACAATGATAGGTAATAACATCTCCCTTGCTTGCGGTGCGGTGGTTGATGTCTTGGCGCACATCCCTTTGGGCATGGGATCGAACCTTGCCATTTTGTTTTCTGATTTTTAAAGATTTTATATGACTGTTTTATTAACAGAATCGTAAATGAAAAAGGCAAAATGGTAAACCAGGCAGATTCGAACCACTTACCTTCTTGTTATTATATACAAAGCTAAGAACCACTACACCAACCTCAACATTTAAGAATGTCGTTCTCAAAATAATTTTAATTTGTTAAAATAGGTAATATTAAATGATTTGCACTTTTGGTCCTCCAGGTATAACGATTGTGCAATTTTAGTCCCCCAAGTTTTAATTGTGCCAATTGGGTCCTCCAAGTATCACGATTGTGTAATTTTAATTCCCCAGGTTTCAATTGTGCTAATTGAGTCCCTCAAGTATCTCAATTGGGCAATTTTGGTGCCCCAAGTTTCCTGGTTGTGCAATTTTTAACGTCAATAGTCTACGAAGCACATGTGAGGCTGATTTGACACTTAGTGAGGCCAGTTTGGCAGCTTACATGTCATTCTTATCCCGTACTTAGTGATATGTATTTGATCATTAAAGTGTGTGAGATGTCAATGATGCCACATAAGAATGTTCCGTAAACTGCCAAGTTGACTCCACTAAGTGCCAAATTAGTCCCACGTGGGCCACGTAGGCTACTAGTGTTAAAAATTGCATTATCGTCATATTTAGGGAACCAAAATTGAACAATCGTGATACTTGGAGGACCCAAATGACACAATTGAAACTTGGGAGACCAAAATTGCATAATCATAATACTTGGGGGACCCAATTGGCGCAATTAGAACCCGAGAAACTAAAATTGCACAATCATAATACCTAGGGGACCAAAAGTGTAATTAAGCCAAATGATTTTTTGGGACACGACCAATTGAAGTGAATGTATGTCACCCCAATAGTCCATTCACAATTTTTTTATTGGATTTCTTATTAATTTTCTTGGATATTGTATTTCATGATTAATTTATAATTTAATTTACCCACATTTCAGTTATTCTCTATGCATGGACACCCTTTAACTACTTATAACTTATGTAAGTAAACTGTGACTACTATTGTTGTTTGAAATAAATTGTATGACTTCTCCATCTCAAGTTCTGAAAGCTACATAGTATCTTTTCGCTTCTCATTCTTGTAAGTAGTTTTTATCATACTTCATTAGTTATTCTTGAGACATGTTTATTGATAATATTTTAACTCAAACATGTTTGTGAGTTACACACCGTGGGCAGAAGAAATCTTACCCAATAGACCATATAGGTCAAAACATTGCCAATAAACCATGTCTTAAAAATAACTCATAATTTAATTTCTCGTGGGTAAATTAAAATATAAATTATTCAACAAACACATTGGCCAAGAATGTATATTATACATAAAGCATATTTGCATACAATTATGTATATGGATTGATAATCAATTATTTAATCGATACTTACAACGAAATGAATCGTCGTGGTGGCATACACTCACTTCAATTAACAAAATATCAATATCGAATAATATTTTTCCAATAATAATTTAATTTAACTATTTTAATTATATCAAGATACCTAGAGAGTGAACTATCCTAACACATTTAATGAATGTCTCATAACAAATAATTTCAATTCACTAACATAATATAATATCTTATATAAATATTAAAATTAATAGGCAATTGAAAATACTTTTATAATTTGAAATTTATTTTCCTTAACTGTGGCTGACTAAGCATTCATAATATAAATTTTAAATTTAAATGTAACAAGTTAAAATATGTTAAGTATATTTAAAAGATGTTCAGCTAGTAGAGTTTTGTGACACCCTCAAAACCCGTGCCACTTTCGTAACTCAACACACTTAATGAAACGATAAAGAAAATTTCGCTGGTTTTACTTTTGAAAAATAAATCCTTTGTATAAGCAGATTCTGAAAATCGTGATAAAATTTTTCTCATTATTAATACTTATAAACACCACTCCAGACAGAACAGAACTGCTCACATAACATAATAACAAGGTATATATATATATGATGGACAACAAGTCCCTTTACAAAAGAACGAATGATTACTAAACTTCTAAAAAGCTATAAACTAGGCAGCGACAGTCTGGAACCATATCTCTAAAACCTATGGCCATCAGTAGCCGTTAACAGACTACCCAAAAACCGCTGCCTCAAAAATAAGGTCTACACCCTAAGCTGGTCCAACTAATGGAAACCATTGGACAATCCCCCGGAGGGAGGTCCAATGCTAGAACCAGGGGAAGAACTCTGGGAACCCACGTTCCCGTTCCCCTGTGGATGGGGATCGGAAGCATCCGCAGGATGATCCTCCGGGTTTTCCTGAGGATCCTCCTCAGGGTCTTCCTCCTCCTCCTCCTCTTCCTCCACATCCTCCACGACATGCTCGCCCGCTACCAAGACAAAAGGCGGGGGAGGCGTCTGGGGCGACTGCTGCTGCGGGGACTATGCAGCGGGGGCGATCGACTCGATCACACCCTGCTCCATGAGGGCCTGCAGCATCAACCCGATGGGAGGGAGAGGCACCTGGATGGTCTCCACTGTACGAGTGCTCTTCCGCGGTCCCGTCTCAGTCGTCTCGCTTATGGTGCAAACCGGTCCGGTGTATGCCGCACTTTCCACTCCTGGGTGGATAACCCACGCGGCCGGGTCCGTCCTCTGATCAAATACTAGGACGCGCATCCTTGAGTGCGCTAGGTGATCTGGCGTCGGCTCCATCTGTAAATACGATACAATATATACCAAAGGACAACCCGTCCAAAAACATGCAAGGGTGAGAAACCAATATATGAATCCATAAACAACAACTATATGCCCAATCCAAACAACAGGTTCATATAATGTAACTCACTAAATCATCATACATCATATAACATAACATGTATAATCAAGTACCAATAGCGGTAAAGGCACAAAGGCTTCGTACCCCACAATCAACGTTATCTCCTAAACGTATGCATGACACTTCCATATATCTCAACTAATATTCAAACTAGATTTCCGGAAATCCCATCACCATTCGCAATGAGTTGATCAGGCTCTAAAGATTAACACCAATATTTGGCCCAGAAACGAGTACTTTAAATCCTATGACACTACGCGATTCTCACATGGGGGCGCAATCAGAAGTACTCCACAAGAATACGGTCATACTATATTGTCCAACTCAAGGCACAATACGTTCCCAGGACACGTATGACACCATTGTCCATCAAGGCACAATGTCATGACAAATAAGTCATCTCAGGTTCTCCTTGCTTATCAAGGTCCCCCGTTTCACGGCACGTCTGCCCCGCATTTAATGCATGAGAAAACTATCTAGTTTCCGATAATTGATCTTTGTCGCATCAATATTTCGTCGTTGTAGCATCAATGCTAACAACCACCATAATGTCTTAGACTCTTTAAGCCTCAAAAACACATTTTCTCAAAACAGGACACTTAGTCCAAAACAACTCAAATCCCAACATCCCTAACCGATGCACCAGTCAAGGACGCCGGATTCAAGATCATAAAAACGTCCTCGAGCTTACCGGACCACAAAATTTGTCCCTAAGCCGACCGGACCACAAACCAACACGGATCCTTGATCCACGTGTTCTGCAGAATCCTAGAACCCCGACGTCTCGGTTTTTAGTTTCTAAGTTTTAAAACCACAAACCACTTTTCTTGAAAACTCGAAAATCAAAAACCCAAATCTCCGATACTTACACAAAGTCATCGAGATCGATTTTCTATAAAACAAAATGTAGTCCACAGACTATTTCTTTTTCTTTCGTTGTTTTTCGGTATAACACAAACCTTAAAACAAAGCTTGTAAAAACTTTTTTTTTTTTCTTGAATAAACTCAATATAACTTTGAAAACCACATTTTTCAAAAGGGTTAACTTATCAAATTAGGACAATTGAAGGTTTCTAATGCCCTATTTGCTTTTAACTTCACTTCTCATTATTAAAATGCACTTCAGACTTTTAAATCTTTTAAATTACACGATGTCGGATCCTAATCAAAATTAGGTCCTCTAATGCCTAAATCCCACAGCAGGGCACACGATACATCCATGTGAACATACAGCAAGTGTAACATGCATTCAACTATACCAGCAGTTACATCAATACATATTTCAATCAACAGCAATCAATCAAGAATACAACCGACATCATAATACAAACTATTTAAATACAATACAAACACCGATGCAGCACATAGCTGTCGGGAATGGAATTCCTCAGGTTTATCCCCTTACCTCTTGTAGCTTCCAGCTAAACTTTGAACACCCGATCAACTTGTTCACTGTCCCAGCACGCTGCCGATTACTACATACACGTAAAACATATCGGCATTAACTTACAAAACAAAGATTTCTCCTAATGCACCACCCCTAGGGTTCAGCCCTATTACACTAAAAATAGCTAGGGAGCTCCAAAATTTCTCATTTTCTGGATAACACCCTAACTAAGTGTGACAGCCCTAGATATCAGATCAGAACATCAAAAACCAACCAAAACCCTACCCTACACACCTAGGGGGTTTCGGCCTCCACCTAGAAAATATAGCTAGGGAGATTTCTTGGCTCTAAGCTCTTGGATCATACAAGTATGTCATGAACCTAGGCCATAGAAATTGGTTTGGTACAGATACGATTTTCCTATAATTTTTCATGGATTTTCAAAGATTTTAGGGACAAAACCCTAACATCCTTGATCATGAACATATGAGGAAAGAAAGGAGAGATTGAGAGAGATAGAGTTGGAATACTACCTCCTATGATGATCCACTCCAAGTTTGATGAAGGTTGCTTCATAAAAAGCCAAGCTTTAGGCCTTCAAAAATGGAGTCTTGGAGAAGAAAAGAGAAAGAAGAGAAAGGAAGAAGATGGAGTTGAGGGGGAGAGAGAAACCACCGAAAAAAATGAGAAGAGATAAGGGTGGAATTAGATATTTAAGGGTTTTTAAGACTTTAATAATAGGATAGGTAAATTTGTAATAAAAATTAACCAAGGGCAATTCGGTCAATTCACATTCCGATATTTGGAATCATCCCGACACTGGTATGACTTCCTCAAATAACTTGACACAATGTTGGCATGAAAAACATCTGATCGTGAGTCTCGAAAAACCCTAAGATAGCTCAAATCGTCTTCTCGATCGATTATCGGCCCGAATATAAAATATTATATATATTTTGGACGTCAGGACACATTTTAGGAAAAAGATAGAGGATCAAATTCTAAGACTAATGGTTTTGTCCGTTAGTCAAGATTAGGTCGTGATAGTAGAAAACACTATCATCTGAAAAACGTAGATCGGTTTTTGTTTGAGTTTTCGGCCCAAAACTTAACCGAAAGATCCTACGATTTTATGAAACAAGACTATGATTTTAGTTTTCCCAAAATTATTTTCTAAAACGTAGATAAAAATATAAACTCATTAATTGAGTTTATCGTCCCTAGAAAGCACGAAAAATCGGGGTGTTACAAGTTTAATGCTAGTTTGTTGGCCAACACTTCTTCATGCCACTTTTATAGTTACATAGGATGTGATCGAACGACTAGGTGACAGGAAATGACCAATTGAGTTTAAATGAGGCTATCGTTATCTAGGATGTGATCGAACGATTATGTTAAACGAAGAAGATCAAGTCAATGTACGCGAGGATTTCATTAATTGAAGTGAATGTATGTGATCACCATGTGGTTCATTCACACATTTCAATTGGATTACCTATTAATTTTTATGGGCCCAATGTGTTTATTGAATAATTTATATTTTAATTTACACAAGAAAAATTAAATTATGAGTTATTCTCGAGACATGATTTATTGAGAATGTTTTAACTTAGATGGTTTATTGGGTAAGATTTCTTTTGCCCATGGGTGGATAACTTACAAACATGTTTGACTTAAAATATTATCAATAAATCATGTCTCAAGAATAACTGATAATTTAATTTCATGTGAATAAGTTAAATTATAATTTATTCAATAAACACAATTACGTCCATGAAGAATTATCAAATTATCCCATAGAAGTCTGTGAATGAACCATTATGGTGGCATACATTCACTTCTGTTAATAAAATATCAATACTAAAAAATATTTTCCCAAAAGTAACTTTATATTAACTATTTTAATTAGATTGAGGTACCTATAGAGAAAACTATCCTAACACATTTAATGAATGTCTAATAACAAATAACTTTAATTTATCTACAAAATATAATATCAAATATAAATGTTAAAATTGGTGAATAATTGAAAATATTTTTGAAATTTGAAATATATTTTTCTTAAGTATGACTAGAAAGCATTCATGAATTCTAAATCATAAATGTATCTGAAATATATTAATTATAATTAAGAGAGGTTAAATTGCCAGACGCGAACACTAGTTTGGTGGTCAGTTCCTCTAACACTCATCATTAGGTTGCGGGTTCAATCACTACTTCAACAATTTTTGGTTTTACTTTATGAATCTTGTGTTTAAATGAAAAACGTAATAAGAAAAAAAAAAAAAAGAAATTGAGAATTATGGGATCGAACCCGTGACATGGAAGGCCAAACATTCCCCATTGAATAAAAGTTCGCTTGCCACTGCACCATTCACATAATGATGTCAAAACCTCACACTTATTGAACTATAAAGTAACAATACAGAAAGCAACGTTTCAGCTTCCAATCTCACCCCGTACCTCCAACCGGGTTGACTCATATCACAGACATCAATTCGACAAGTTTTTTTCTTAACGTAGCAAAGAAACCTGAATGGAGCATTTGATTTACAAAGAAAAAATGAAGGCAACAAAACATTAAAGTATGTATTAGAACTACAAATGAAATAGAATCATCATATTTTAGCGCCGCCTCCTCCTATTGATCTCTCACTGATACGGTGGCGACGGCGGCAGATGAATCTCCGCAAGCCATGACAGGAAGAGAGAAGGATAATAATTATCAAATTTTGTAAAATGGTCCCTGGGTCACTTACATAAATATGAAAAGATAAAGCACTTACTTTTTTAAAAACATTTAAAACTTTTGCGGGCTTGAAAAAATAGGACACATGTCATATGTGCATACGGACACTTAACATGGATATAGGTACCCAACAAATTTCCTGGGTGCAGTAGATTTTACCATTAATTTATGAGTATTTTATATTTATATTTCAATTAAAGCATTAAGTTGCAGGCAATAGATTTCGCCTATCTAATTTTTGGTTAGATAAGCAAAGAAGTGTGGTTTGACTAAAACCTTCAATAATTTTAAATAGAGTTGTGATATTTGGACGTCATGATTGTTGTCCAACACCGTATAAACATACGGTGCATCTTTTGTTTATTATTTTGTTCTTTCTCTTCATGTATTTTAACATTTCAAAACATCACTTTTTATACGGTATCCAAATACGGTGTCTAACTTCAGATATCAAAAAATCATTACTGTTTTAAATAATATAACTCAAATATACTTGTAAATCAACCATCTCAATTCTAAAACTCGGTCCAAGTCAAGGAAGGAAGTAAAAGTACAGACGCATTGTTGGTTATTTAATTAGGGTACAATTGATTTCACTGAACTTCATTGATAAAGAGAAGTTGATAAATGAGGTTTGGCTAAAACCTCAAGTGGGGTGGTTTTGATGTTTGTTAGTCCAAAAGTGGCACCCATATCAACCTGGGCATTGTAGGGAGTTGTGACCTCAAATGCCTGCAAGAAAGCAGCTAATGCCAATGGTGTCATATGAAGGCCAAATGGTATCCCGGGATAGGACCTTCTTCCGCCCCCAAAGGGTAGCAGCTCAAAATGTCGACCCTTCACATCCACACCCTTGTGGGCGTTCAAGAACCTTCCTGGTTTGAAGTCTAACGGGTCTGACCATACGCGTGGGTCTCTATGCAGCTTCCAAAGGTTCGTAATCAATCGGGTGCCTGCCTTTATATGGTACCCACCTAAGGTATAGTCCTCTGTGAATTCACGTGGACCTGCAAGTGGCCCTGCTGGATACAATCGTAATGTCTCTTTAACTACAGCTTGAAGGTAAACTAATTTGTCCATGTCTCTTTCTCCAATGCATCGCAATTGTTCAGCAATAATGAGATTGCCCATATCATAGTAACTGTTGTAGTATCTGTTGCCCCTGCAATCAACGTCTGCAACAAAAATATAAAAAATTCCAAATTTTGAATACTAAACCCATCTCATCTCCTCTAATTAAAATAATTTAATATCGTCAGCTGGGTTGGCACATCCGGTCAAACCTTCTATTCTTGCTTGCTGTAGCTTGAATTCGATTCTCAGATTATATCTTTTTTAAATTACAAAAAACTTCAATTTATATAGTAAGATAATATTGATGGGGGCAATATGTGTTATATCAAAATGGGACAACAAATCTTCATCCGTTCATAGCTGATCAGCAATATATAAATATTAGTTAACAAATATGCATTATGTGGTTATTGAACTAGTAACCAATTATCAATATTCTTAGGGTGTGTTTGGTTCAAATGAGGGGAGGAGAGGAATTTTAATTACCTATTGTGTTTAGTTGAGAGGAGAGGAGGGGAGGGGAGGGATTTTAACAGAGGGGAGAGAAAGTAACACTAGTTGTGTTTGGTTCACAAGGGGAGGAGAAGGATTTTGAAACTAACTTACTTTTATATCCTTATAATTTTAGATTTTAAAATACATAAGTAGGGTTGTTTTAGTCATTCCATTCAAAATGTTTTAAAACTCCTTTCTCTCTCCTCTCCTCCCCTCCCCTCCAAAACAACCCACTTTTGGAGGGGAGCCAAATTTGGGTGTGGAGGGATTTTGCTCCCCTCCATTCCCCTCCCCCTCCTAAAAAATGAACCAAAAAAAAATCTATCCCCTTCCCTTCATTCCCCTCCAACCAAACACTACGTTATTCTCTCTTTTCATGTATTTTAACATTTCAAAACATAACTTTTTATACAGTATCCAAATACGGTGTCTAACTTCAGATATCAAAAAATCATTACTGTTTTAAATAATATAACTCAAATATACTTGTACATCAACCATCTCAATTCTAAAACTCGGTCCAAGTCAAGGAAGGAAGTAAAAGTACAGAGGCATTGTTGGTTATTTAATTAGGGTACAATTGATTTCACTGAACTTCGTTGATAGGTGGTAAACGAGGTTTGGCTAAAACCTCAAGTGGGGTAGTTTTGATGTTTGTGAGTCCAAAAGTGGCACCATATCAACCTGGGCATTGTAGGGAGTTGTGACCTCAAATGCCTGCAAGAAAGCAGCTAATGCCAATTGTGTCATTTGAAGGCCAAATGGTATCCCAGGACAGGACCTTCTTCCGCCCCCAAAGGGTAACAACTCAAAATGCCGACCCTTCACATCCACACCCCTGTGGGCGTTCAAGAACCAATCTGGTTTGAAGTCTAACGGGTCTGACCATACGCGTGGGTCTCTATGCAGCTTCCAAAGGTTCGTAATCAATCGGGTGCCTGCCTTTATATGGTACCCACCTAAGGTACAGTCCTCTGTGAATTCACGTGGACCTGCAAGTGGCCCTGCTGGATACAATCGCAGTGTCTCTTTAACTACAGCTTGAAGGTAAACTAATTTGTCCATGTCTAATTCATTCACTAATCTTTCTTTCCTCACTTGTTCATCCAGTTCATCTTGAACTTTCTCCAATGCATCGTGATTGTTCAGCAATAATGAGATTGCCCATATCATAGTAACTGTTGTAGTATCCGTTGCCCCTGCAATCAACGTCTGCAACAAAAATATAAAAAATTCCAAATTTTGAAGACTAAACCCATCTCATCTCCTTTAATTAAAATAATTTAATGTTGCCAGTGGGTTGGCATATCCAGTCAAACCTTATATTCTTGCTCATTGTAACTTGGGTTCGATTCTCAGATTGTATCTTTTTTAAATTACAAAAAACTTCAATTTATATAGTAAGATAATATTGATGGGGGCAATATGTGTTATATCAAAATGAGACAATAAATCTTCCTTATCTGTAGAACAGACACTACAACAAAATGTATTTTTAACGGTAATTATTATGATCTGTAATAGCAATAATAATGACCATCAAAACCTTTACCGGAAATTATTAATTAGTCGATGTATCCAGTATCGCTAAAAACTTTCCCGACAATTGAAGGAAATGTTGATAAAAGTCCAAATAATTGCCGCTAAAAGTCAAAAGTTATAGCAGAAATTATCATGACCTTTAACAACAATTTTAATAGCCACTAAATATGATTTTAAAATTGTTTTCTAAATTCATTTATCAACTTTTTTTATTGCCGCTAAAAGTTCTACATGACTTGCTTATGTTAAGATAATTTGCCACTTAAATTATGCATGACTTGACTTGATTAAGAAAGAGTTTTAGCGGCAATAATCTTTGCTCCTAAAAAAACTTAAATAATAATATACAAACCTTTCAAATAAACCATATTTAATTTCATTAAATTGACAACCAAAAATAACAACAATCAAGTTTTAAAAGTGTCATCAACAAAAAATAAAAAGTAATGTACATCATTTGAATCTAATAACTTCTGTCATTTTAAGTATAGTAACTAGCATAATCACATTGCCAAAGTACAAAGCAATAGACAATTCATAAACATTTCTTCAACTCTTAATCATAATATGAAATTTTTCGCAACCAAATTTCTGAAAATTATAGTGTGTGACTTGGAATGATAAAATAAGAAAAAATATTCATGAACATAACATGCCCAAAAATCTTTTTTGTTGTAGTAAGGGGGAGTCCAAAAAAAAGTTCTTCGTCAATGAGAGGGAGTCCAAAAGTCGAAAAAAAAAAATCTTCGTCAATCAAGGTTAGTCCAAAAGTTGAAAATTATTTCCCCTTCATGATCAATAATGGGTTAAACGATAAATCACGATGATAGATCTAATATTATCTCGATGAGATAATTAATTTATGAGTCTTTTTTTGTTATATTTCACTTAAAGCAATAAGTTGCAGGCAATGGATTTCACCTATCTAATTTTTGGTCAGATAAGCAAAGAAGCGTGGCCTGACTAAAACCTTCAGTAATTTTAAATAACATAGTACTCAAATATAATTGTACATCAGCCATCTCAATTCTAAAACACGGTCCAATTCATGGAAGGAAGTAAAAGTACAAAGGCATTGTTGGTTATTTAATTAGGGTACATTCGATTTCACTGAACTTCATTCATAAAGGGAAGGTGATAAACGAGGTTTGGCTAAAACCTCAAGTGGGGTGGTTTTGATGTTTGTGAGTCCAAAAGTGGCACCCATATCAACCTGGGCATTGTAGGGAGTTGTGACCTCAAATGCCTGCAAGAAAGCAGCTAATGCCAATTGTGTCATATGAAGGCCAAATGGTATCCCAGGGCAGGACCTTCTTCCGCCCCCAAAGGGTAGCAGCTCAAAATGTCGACCCTTCACATCCACATCCTTGTGGGCATTCAAGAACCTTT
Organism: Ammopiptanthus mongolicus; assembly: GCA_039655645.1. Taxonomy (NCBI): domain Eukaryota; kingdom Viridiplantae; phylum Streptophyta; class Magnoliopsida; order Fabales; family Fabaceae; genus Ammopiptanthus; species Ammopiptanthus mongolicus. The sequence goes on from CM077345.1 coordinate 4,264,771, forward strand.
CTGGTTTGAAGTCTAATGGGTCTGACCATACGCGTGGGTCTCTATGCAGCTTCCAAAGGTTCGTAATCAATCGCGTACCTGCCTTTATATGGTACCCACCTAAGGTACAGTCCTCTGTGAATTCACGCGGACCTGAGAGTGGCCCTGCTGGATACAATCGCAGTGTCTCTTTAACTACAGCTTGAAGGTAAACTAATTTGTCCATGTCTGATTCATTCACTACTCTTTCTTTCCCCACTTGTTCATCCACTTCATCCTTAACTTTCTCCAAAGCATGGCGATTGTTCAGCAATAATGAGATTGCCCATGTCATAGTAACTGCTGTTGTATCCGTTGCCCCTGCAATTAGCGTCTGCAACAAAAATATCAACAATTTCAATTTTTAAATACTAAACCCATTTCATCTCCTTCAATTAATTAAAATAATTCAATATCCAGTATTGTTTTCTAGAGAAATAGCCATAACTAAACCAATAATGAATAAAACTAGCTCAGTGATACTGAAAATAAAGCTAATAAACAAGTTCAGTAGTGGGTTATATATGAAAAATGACTCTTGTAAAATATTTTTGTACAATATTTTCATACCTGATCAACAATATAGAAATATTAGCTTATATATACTAACAAATATGCATTATGTGGTTATTGAACTAGGAATAACCAATTATCAATATTCCGGATGAAGTGGTAACCGGTACGTACCAAGCAGGTGGCTTTGTTGACCGTGTCAGCGTCAAAACCAGCAAGATCAGCGGTCTGAAGGACAGATAGCAAGACGTCAATGAAGTCTTGCTCTGTTCTGGCATGACCAGAGTCTCTTTTCTGGCGATGTTCTTCTAACCATTCACCAATGATGCTGTCCATTTCTTTAGCTATATTTTTCATCTCCTTGACTTGACCACCCAAACCATCAAGCCATCCAAGAAAGGGAACCGCGTCGCCAACCAAAAGCACTCCTGTCAAACGAAAGAACTCTCTGAAAACCCTCCTCACCCGTCTCACCACTTCCTCATCTTCACTTTTGTTGGAGTATCGCTTCCCAGCAATCATCCTCAAAATCACGTTCAGATTCATGTCTCCTAACCACTGCTTCATCTCCACCGAGAAATAACCAGACCCGTCTCTTTTTTCGACCCATGTTTCGTATAGCTCTCTCAACGAGCTCTTCACCTCGGAATCTCTAATATCTCGATGGTGTTCAAACCTGAGAGTAGAAAATAACTGTGAAGCAGTTATCTTACGCATCTCACGCCAGAAATCCCCATAAGGGCAGAACCCGAAGTTAGCATAGTTGTGTCCTAATATTTTTGCAGCTGTGAATTTGGGACGAGAGGAGACTATGACATCGAGGTCGGTGAAACACTCCTTGGCTAGCTCCCATGAACTAATCACTACAGCTGGGTGCACACCGATTCGGATGCTGAATATTGGTCCATACTTGTCAGCCAGTGATCCTAAGGTGACGTAAGGAGGCTTAACAGAATCACCTAAGAGGGGAAGATGACCGATCAAAGGCCACGCACCCGGAGCCATGGTTGGCTTCTTCTTGCGGACATGATCAACTGCTCTAGCTCTCTTGATGAAGTGCAGGTAGTAAGAAATTATTAGTATGCCAGCCACTCCGGCAACTACTGCGTCAAGGTACTGAATCATGAGAACCATCACAATTTGCGATGCTTCTGTTCAACGGGAAGGTGCAGTAGTGTGATGTAAGGAAAGTGTTCACCATATATTAATTTTCAAGAATATTTGCAGTCGATAGCCTGGCACGCCATTAGACTATCTCCAAAATATTGATACTTTAATACTTTCTTTATTTTGTATTAAAAAGATTAGAATGAGAATTTTGTACGAGAATGTAGCAAAATCCATATCCATACTAGCCTTTGGATCGAGTTCACAACCTCTATATTTAGGGGATAAATAACAATCTCCATTTAAGAAAGATAAACATAAAGAATATATTTAATTTTTAAACTATTTTTACTATTTTAAAAAAAGTAAATCATTAAAAAAAATTATGTCTATCTTTCTTATAAATGAAAGAAAACGTGAAGAGATCGAAATGGAGAGAATCTCTGCTAAAAAATCACCCTAAATATTGTGACTTGCATAATATTCCTGACCTTATCTTATTTCTAATACATATATATTACACTGATCTTCTCAAATGTTTGATTTAATCACATTCTCGATATCCATTTTATTTTAAAAATTAGTTTAAATCTCAAGATTTATGTTATAAGGGGTGTAATTGTACTAATAACAAGGATCTCAATGAAGTCAATGTCAATTGTAATCACAAAAAAACCTCAATGGGATAAGATTAATATTGACATTAAAGGGGTAATTATAATTTCTAAAATAACAAAATTGCCAACTAAAATTAATTCAAATCTCAAGTAAAAAAATTTAAGTGATCACATGATCACCAATAAATTTTTAATCACGATCATCTATATATAATATAATGATCTAAATTCATTTCTTTCACTCTTATAATAACACAATTCTTTTCTATATATATATTTCCGATTGATGAACAATTTTATTTTTTTGACTAGCCGCCCGTGTCCTTTGGACCCAAAGCCTTATAATATAATATTAGACAGTTGAAAAGATTGCTCATTAAAATAATAATCTCTTTAGCATTATTAGGGTAGCAAGTGGAATTGCTTTTCTCTATCTCTAGATATCCGTAGGATTGAAATGTCTGCACTCGATCCATTGCGGCCTAATAATTTATTCATGTTTTGTGTCTTTGTGATGTTGAGTGTCGGATTGCAGCCTAATTAATGTTTTGTGTTATGATGTCAATATTGTATTTGTGATCTTTGTATAATATTTTTTTTCATACTCAAAATATGATGGAATTGAGTTTTGGGGTTTTGCATGATATTTTTGATTTAGAGTAAGCAGAGACTTGTATGACAGTGTGAGTAGAATTAAATACTACTACATATTATTATTATTATTATTATTATTATTATTATTATATGAGTTAACATCGTACCAAAAAAAATTATCATTCAAATATTATATTTTAAATATTTAATAAATAACTTAACTTATTTGGATAATTCATATACTTTACCATCGACGCATTGAATCGTGCTGTTAATATGGATTTGCTGCTAGCTACGCAGTAGTAGTGCTGTAGTTCTGTGGGAATAAATTAGAAAATTGTGTTCCATTTTCATTTTGAGTAAAGATCTCATTTGTGGAATGTTATTTAAATATCCATTTTGGGACATTTATAATAGACATTTATATGTTAAATGAGTATAACTTGAACATATTTTAAATTTGTAACTGAAGTTAAAAAAAATTATACTCACAATGGATGTTTAATATAAATGTCCCAAAATGAATGTTCAAATAATATTTCTCTTTTAATTTTTCCCTCCCTCTTCCATGTTTTCTCACCAAGTGGGGAGTGATTTTTTGTGTTGTGGATCCCACCACAATTTTCTCTCCCCCTCACTTCTCTCCTTTGCCAAACAACTCTCACTTCTTTTTCCCAATTTCTTCATTTCTTTCTCCAAAATCCTCCAAAACAAACGAAAAGTAAAAGGCCACAACGAATCAACATCAACTATATATTGAACACTCATGATTTCACCGTTATCTTTTATTTTTAATCAAAATTAAAAATGGTATAGAATGATAATAAAATATTGATCTTTAACAAAATCACTCTCACATCTTTCATAACATTTTAGGGCTCATTTAATTTTTTCTTGTTTTTATTAATAATTATAAAAATATCACATTTTTTCATTCAGTTTCCTACTTTTAGATATTTGTAAAGGAAATAGCGAAACAATATTTTTTTTGTTTTCGTTGTTTCATGTACAAATCTTAGAAAATAAGAAACAAAACTAAAACAATTAATGTGCGATTTTTGAAATTATTGATGAAAACTGAAAATAAAGTAAACGAGCCATTAGTTTTCATATTGACAAGCATTTCTGTTTTTATTAATCCTGGGATTTTCTGGATGAAAAGCAGCTCAACCTAGCACACAAAACATTCAAATTCTACATAAAACAAGATTTAATTGATTAAAAATAATCTAGTTAGTGAGGAAAACAAAAAATAAGAAAAGTATGTGAGAAATTAAAACTTCAAAGGTTAAAATAGAAATTTAAGCAAATATTATGTATATATATGTGTGCAATATTAAATTATAGTGTGTGTGTGTGTGTGTGTGTGTGTAATATTAAATTAATTAGTTGTTTTTGACCAATTGATCTATTGGTGACTTTAGGACTCAGGTTTATGACATTTCAAATAAAGTTTGATACTTTTTTTGGTAATCATTCAAGGAAACTAATAATTTAGGATACTTGTGAGTAAGGTTGATACTAATATGAATTAAATCTAAGTTATAAATTAGAAAAATTAATCTTTTCGTCTTTTATCTTAATTGTTTTGTTCAACTTTGTCCACAAATTTTTACTTATATCAAGTTAGTATCAAGTTAGTATTTTATGTTGGCAAACGTTAACACCATCACCCTTGAACTGAGTTCGCTAGGTGGTGGCATTTGGGCTGGGTAAAAGTGGCTTATTGCTTGGAGAGACACAGTTTTGAGTTGACGTGCGAAATGATAGTTCAATAACGGTTGTTCAGCTTCAATGGCCGGAAAAAGTGGCGGAACTGTCGAAAAAATGCTGGAAGGAAGAGAGATAAAAATAGTTTTTATTGGATTTTAATGGAAGTTTTGACGATGTTAGATGGAAACAGACGGAAAGGGTAATGATTTTAAAGTTTGCAAACATAGAGGGTCTACTTAAAACAAATAAAAATTCTGGGTATCAAGTTGAACAAGAAACATGAAACGAAAACACTAATTTAACCTTACAAATATAATTAATCACATAAGACTGAGTTTTCATCCTATCAACCTCTTGGCCAGGGCCGTCCCTAAAATTTTGGGTGCCCTGTACGAACTATGAAATTGGTGTCCTATTTTTTATAAGTCATATATATATATATATTGATTATCAAATGCATATAGCTTTCAAAATAAAAGAGGTGCAAAAAACTAGTCATTAATTATTTTAACATAACCTCAAGTGAAATAAAATATCATAGAAGAAAAGTTAAAGATTACATCAACATTGAAAAGCTCAAACCAATCCAAAACTACAATAGAATTATTGCAAAAGTAGAGTTATACATATATCTATTAACCCGAACATGTAGCAATCTGAGTAGCATCTCACACCAATAACGTACATCATCCACCGATAACACATGAATTACAAGGGCTAAAGAAAGAAAGTGATGCCCTCCTAATCTTTGAATATCATCCTCCTTGCATTTTTGACAGCAAAATTATTAATAATCTGTTTATAATCAAGATTCTTTAAACAATCATTTTCAATAGACATCAAGGCAAAGCTATTTAATCTACTTTGCGACATTATAGATCACAAATAAGATTTTAGCAATTTCAATTTTGAAAAACTCCTCTCAACAGATACAATAGTAACGGGAATAGTTAATATTATTCTATAAGCTATGCATGAATTAGAAAAATAATTAAATGTCTATTAATTATATAATTTTTTATTTTTAAAAAAGATATATATATATATATATATATATATATATATATATATATATATATATATATATATTAAGTAAAAAAAAAAATTTGGTGCCCCTAAAAAATGGAACCCTGTGCGATCGCACATCCCGCACACCCTCAGGACTCTTCGCTTAACATCAAACTAGCACTGGTTTTGAATCATGTCGAACTGGATGTGACGTTCGACTTTCGTGTTTGCTACACAAAAGATTACAAATATATCATTTTGGACGTGACATCATCCCAAAACGTGATTCTGGGCCATAATTCCAAATACAGTGGCACCTACTAGAATTGCACCAATTTGTTATTCAAAACGACTTTTATTTTAAAAAGTTTATTACAACATTCAGCTGTTTCATTAGGCATATAATTGGGCTGGGAGGCGGGGAGTAAGGGGAGCTTCTAATGGAGTTGCCTTGGGAATGGTTAAACCCGGGCTCTCAGTCATGTCAACTGGTTGATTTGATGGAGTTGCAAATTCAAATGCATGAAGCAAACGAGCAAGTGTTAAGTGAAGAACTTGGAGAGCAAATGACATGCCAGGACATGACCGTCTGCCTGAGCCAAAAGGAATGAGTTCAAAGTTTTGACCTCTAACATCAATTGCATGGCTTGTGAGAAATCTCTCAGGTACAAAAGCAGAAGGATCTTGCCAAATCCTTGGATCCCTATGTATCTTCCATATGTTCACTACCAAGCGGGTGCCAGCTGGGACATGATAACCAGCAACATTACAATCTTCTTGGGCTTCCCTGGGTCCTAGGAGGGGACCAGCTGGGTATAACCGAAGGGTTTCCTTGATAATGGCTTGAAGATATACAAGGTTTTTAATGTCTAACTCCTCAACTTGCCGATCCATGCCAACATTCAGGTCCAATTCTTCTTGTGCCTTTTTTAATGCATGGTGATTGTTGAGGAGTAAAGAGATGGCCCAAGTAAGCGTGCCTGCTGTGGTATCAGTGCCACCAAGTATAAGAGCCTGCATAATGTTTACCAGCAAAAGACAAAATCGTATAGAAATCAATCAAAATAACTAAACTTTACATGGAGTTAACTATAGGCTTTCAAAGTAATGCTACATAACCAAATATGGCACATTATTCTAACAAAAACAATTGAGAAACTTTTGCCTAGTAAGTAGCTAGTTGATACTTATAGCTTAATTAAGGCAATATATATTACTCCTATATAGTTAATTGTTGCAAGGTATAAGTTAGGTTGTTCTCTTTTATGACTTACTAGGCAGGTGGATTTGATGCTTGTATCCGAAGCATGTTGGAAATTTGATAGGTGACCTCCCTCCTGAATGGACAACATCACATCGATGAAGTCCTGGTCACCCTCTGCCTTAACCTCACCATTAACTCTCTGTTTGCGATGCTCCTGTAGCCAGCCTTCAAGTATGTCATCTAACTCTTTGGCTGTATTCTTCATTGCCCTCTCATGCCCCTGCACATCGAACCAACGCAAAAATGGAAGCGCATCTGAAACAACAAAAATGCCAATCAGATGAAAGAACCGATTAATTGCCTTCTGGCACCGCCTTGCCTCATCATCATCACAGTTAGCTGAGACACCAAAATAACGTTCCCCAGCTACCATTCTAACAACCATATTTAGAGTCAAATCCTCTAACCATCGATTTAGTTCAACAAGCACACAAGACTGTGAGCTATTTTGGACACTAGAGTTGTACAAGTTCCTTATGCCCATGTTGAGCTCAGACACTCTAACATGCTTAAGCATTTCAAGCCTGCGGTTGGAAAGAAGTTCAAGAGTTGCAATCGTTCTCATTTCACGCCAAAAGGGGCTATATGGTGCAAAACCGAACATGGCATAATTGTAGCCCATGTGCTTTGCGGCAACTGTTGTGGGACGTGAGGCAAGTGCCTTGTCATTAGTTGTGAAGCATTCCTTTGCCACTTCCCAGCTACTTACCACAAATGCTCGACGACCACCAAGCCAGATGTTAAATGCTGGCCCATATTGATCAGCCATTGCGCCGAGTGTTCGATAGAGAAGCTGGTCATCACTACCCAAAAGGTGGAGGTGACCAATAACTGGCCAAGCACCAGCTGGGACAGGAGCCTCTTTACTCTTTCTAGTCCTTCTCTTTCCCACATAAGCATACCAGAGAAATAACAAGGACACCAAAATGGTAACGATAGTTAATTGCGAAGAGAAATTCATGGTTCAGAACATATTGCACAAATGGAGATGACGCTCAATCAATTTATAATGCAATTTGGGCTGAATTTAGTAGAATGAAGCATGCCGTATCTTAAAAAATGGTTTCAGACCACCCTTCATCTTACCAATTTGACACTTGAGCAAATAAACAAATTCAGTGTATTAGATATCGCAGTATTTTAAACATCAAAATAATGTCATGTACGTAAAACTTTCTAATTGCATATATATGCTAACAGAGCTCTTGTGTACTGAGTTGACAGCAGATGATCACTTGTACTATCAAACTATAAGCATTAGGTGAGAGCCCGGGAAGTGAGAGCATTTTATCAACGACCAACTGCAAGCAGTGCAAAGAGCATTATTCATGCCACTTCATCTTATCTAATTATTTTTGTTCTGGACCGGTATTATGCATTTAGGCCGAACACGGGTGATTCACTTTGGTTGGTCCAATCATGGCCTCATTATTAGAACACACTCACATTCACACACAACTAAAATGAAAGAATTGAGAGAAAGAAGGTTTTTCAGAAAAATCAATGCCGTAGAATATCCTTTATTCAATAGCATACATGTATTTATAGTACATGAATACTAACTAACAACTAACTGTTGTTATTAACAACTGACTGATGTAACTAACTAACTACCAAAACAATTACAATGTATTTGAATTATGCTAATTACAACATCCCCCCTTAATTCAAATACTCTAATTTTACAACTCCTAACTCTGCCCTTAACAACTCCAACCTGTCAACCTTCAAAGCTTTAGTAAGCACATCTGCTACTTGCCTGTCAGTTGAACAATGAACCACTTCAAGTGTCCCATTATTCACTTGCTCTCTTAGAAAGTGAAATCGAGTCTCTATATGTTTGCTTCTTCTATGGGAAACCGGATTCTTGGCCAAGTTGATAGCAGACTTGTTGTCAATCAATAACTTCATTGGTTTCTTCAACTCAACTCTCATTTCAGTCAGCAGAGAACTCATCCATATAGCCTGGCATGCAGCATAACATCCAGCAATATATTCTGCTTCACAACTTGAAAGTGCCACAATTGGTTGTTTCTTAGAGCACCATGAAATTGGTGCACCTTGAAACTTAAACATATAGCCTGTAGTGCTCCTCCTATCAATCTTGTCCCCACACCAGTCGGAATCTGAATAGCCAAAGAGTTCACACATTTTCTGATCTGTATTAACAGGGAACAATATACCATACTGCATTGTTCCTTTAACATATCTCAGAATTCTCTTTGCTGCTAACAAGTGAGGTTTCCTCGGCTGATTCATGAACCTGCTCACTAGTCCAATAGCAAAACAAATATCAGGCCTACTATTACATAAGTACCTCAATGATCCAACCAATTGTTTAAACACAGTAGGATCCACTTCCTCTTCATCAGTGTTGCTATCGAGCTTCACATTTGTCTCTGCAGGGGTAATAGCAGGATTACAATTTGTCATTTTGAACCTCTTCAATATCTCGGATGCATATCTCCTCTGATGTAACACAATTCCTATGGAAGTGGTTGCAAATTCCATTCCAAGGAAGTATGATAGTTTTCCTAAATCTGTCATCTCAAATTCACTCATCATCAATGCTTTAAAGCTTTCAATTTCCTGCACGTCACTGCCTGTTACTAGCAGATCATCCACATAAAGGCAAATCAGCAATACACTTGTACCCCTTCCCTTCTTCACATATACTCCATGTTCGGTTGTACATTTAGAAAACTCATGTTGAGCCAAGAAGGAATCAATTCTTCTATTCCAAGCTCTAGGAGCTTGTTTGAGGCCATACAAGGCCTTATGCAGTCTATACACAAGATGCTCCTTTCCAGAAATTTCAAATCCTGGTGGCTGGGTGATGTACACAATTTCTTCAAGAGGACCATTTAGAAAAGCAGACTTAACATCTAGATGAAACAAAGACCATCCACTTCCACTTGCTAGAGCTATCACCAATCTTATTGTTTCAAGCCTAGCAACAGGTGCAAAAACTTCTTTATAATCAACACCATGTTGCTGCAAGAAACCTCTAGCAACCAACCTAGCTTTATGCCTGATAATGGATCCATCCGGGTTCAGTTTCAACTTGAAAACCCATTTAACATCTATTGGTCTTTTATCTCTGGGAAGTTCACATAATTCCCAAGTGTGATTTCTTTCAATAGCACTCAGTTCTTCCCTCATTGCTGACATCCACACTGGTTCCTTCAGTGCTTCCTTGAAATCAATTGGCTCTGCATCAGCCATTAAAGCAAAGTGAACCAGTTCTCCATCTGAAGTTACTGCATTGTCACTGAAGAGTTCATAGTCAGCTAGTCGTTGGGGCCTCTGTCTCTGCCTTTGTGGTCTCTGATCCAGGGAATCATCAAGTGCTGTAGCATTATTCTCTACTGTTGGATCATCAATGACTATAGGAACTGATGGATTGAGACTGCTACTTTGCTTTTGCCAATTCCAACACTCAGTTTCACAGACCAACACATCCCTGCTAACTTCTACTTTCTGCTTCATTGGATTGTACAGTCTGTATGCCCCAGTAACATGATATCCCACCAAAATCATAGGCACACTTTTGTCATGTAGCTTCTTTCTCTTCTCATCAGGTACATGTGCATAGCATAGAGAGCCAAAAACTCTCAAATGACTCACAAGAGGTTTTCTGCCACTCCAACATTCTTCTGGAACCTGCCCCTTTAGTCTTTTGGTGGGACATTTATTCAGCAAGTAAGCCGATGTGGTGACTGCTTCACCCCAAAATGAGTGAGGGAGACTTTTCTGCTTTATCATACTCCTGGCCATGTTGAGTACAGTCCTATTTCTCCTTTCAGCAAGGCCATTATGCTGTGGAGTATAGGGAGCTGTTACTTCATGCTGAATGCCTAGCCTTTCACAAAGATCTTTAAATTCATTAGAAGTATACTCCCCTCCTCCATCTGTTCTCAAAATCTTGAGTGCTTTTCCACTTTGCCTTTCAGCCATCAATCTGAATTTCTTAAAGATTTCACAGACTTCATTCTTAGCCTTGATCAGATACAACCACATCATCCTGCTGTATTCATCAACAAAGGATACAAAGTACTTGTTTCCTCCTAGAGAAAGTGTCTCAAACGGGCCACACACATCAGAATGCACAACATGTAATAAGCTAGAAGCTCTCATAGGTAAATAGGATGTAAAAGATTTTCTTGATTGTTTACCAACTAAACAGTCTGCACATACTTTCTCAGGTATATTTATCATAGGCATTCCTATTACCATTTCTTTATTGGCTAGCTGATGTAAGCTTCGAAAATTTAAATGACCAAACCTTTGGTGCCAAAGCCAGCTTTCCTGATTGTTCACTGTTGCTGCTAGACAATCTACTTCAGGTGTGCTGAGTTTGGTCTGAAAGGTTTTGTTGCTTGAGAGAGATGACTTTATTATTAACCTATGAGCGGGATCAAAAAGCTTAAGACAGTCATGCTGCATGGTGACTGAGAAGCCTTTCTCAACCAGTTGTCCAACACTCATGAGGTTACACTTCATGCCAGGGACAAATAACACATCTTTAATTACAGCTTCTTGTCCATCTTTCCTCCGAATCACCACATTGCCAACTCCCTCAGCTGCTATAGTTCCGTTGTCAGCTAGCCTCACCTTGCTCTTTCTGGTTGTATCAAGATCAATTAGCCATTTTCTGTGGCCGGTCATATGATTCGAGCACCCGGTATCAAGATACCAAGACTCATAAGCAAGATTCCCATCAGTGGTTGTGACCATCAGCAAGACTGGTTCATCTGAGTCTGTTTCACCATCTTGAGCCACATGAGCTTCATCATCACTGGATCGCTTCTGCTTTCCTTTTCCATGCCAACACTCACTGGCATAGTGACCCCATTTTTCACAATTGTAGCACTGCACCTTCCTCTTATCCGTCTTTCTTGACCCTCCTTTGTGTCTACCTGACCCTCCTCTTTTACTTGAGGATTCAGAATTATCACCATCATGTCTTGGTCTTTCTTGAGCAGAAAACCAATTTCCTTTGGTGAATTTCCCTTTACCTTTCTGGTACTTCTTCTTCTCAGTCCCTTCTTTCTTGTGCACAGCAGCCTGCAAAGCCTGATCAGAGGTCTTAACTGCACCTCTTTCAATCAGCTTCATTTCATGTGCCTCTAGTGAACTCTGAAGCTCTTCAAGCAGCATATTCTCTGTATCTTTGGCTTCTTCAATAGCCACAACAATGTGGTCGAACTTAGGTGTGAGAGTTCTCAAAACTTTCTCCACCTGCTGCTGATCAGTGATAGATTCCCCACACGACCTCATTGAATTCACCATCAATTGAAGCCTGTTGAAGTAATCCGTGATGGATTCTTGATCATGCATTGACAGTAACTCGAACTGCCTTCTGAGAGACTGCAATCTTATTTTCTTGGTCTTCTCAGCACCCCCGTAAGCCTTCTGAAGGGTGTCCCAAACCTCCTTAGCTGTCTTTGCTTTGGAGACTTTCTCAAAATTTGCAAGATCCATACACTGGTGGAATAGACACTTTGCCTTATAGTCCTTTTTCTTGGCAGCATCATCATCTTTATCAGCAACTCCACTTTTCACTATCTCCAGGAGTTCTTGATAGCCAAGAATTGCTTCCATCCTTATGGCCCAGTAGTCATAATTCTTGCCATCAAGGATTGGTAAGTTGGACACAAAGCTGCCATTCCCATTCGAAGAAGCCATGATCACACAGCACGCACGCAGTAGTATACACACAGGCCCTGATCTTCTTGCTCTTGATACCACTCTATTAGAACACACTCACATTCACACACAACTAAAATGAAAGAATTGAGAGAAAGAAGGTTTTTCAGAAAAATCAATGCTGTAGAATATCCTTTATTCAATAGCATACATGTATTTATAGTACATGAATACTAACTAACAACTAACTGTTGTTATTAACAACTGACTGATGTAACTAACTAACTACCAAAACAATTACAATGTATTTGAATTATGCTAATTACAACACTCATATGGTCGCAATTCTCATGCGTAATCACTTACCCACAAGGATAAACATTAACGGTATCCCTCTTTAATGATAACATTTAGGGATCAAATCTCCTTCATAACTACCTATCACTATTCAATATAAATTGTATCTCTTTATGTACTAGTTAGTTTGTAAGTAAACATACTCTATAAATATGAGGTTAAGTCACTTAATTATGTTTTTTGTACCCCTCGATTTGACGTTAGGTGGGACACATACTTTATACGAGTGAAGTTAGATATATTATCTTATAGTAAAAGTAGAATGGATGAACTTTCTACAAATGTAAGCGGTTTGACATATGGATATCAAATCCGGTGTTGGAAATAATGGAACTCTAAGTCGCATGCATCTACTCTAATATACTTCTATCTCCTAATATGCATTAATTCCTGACTTGAACATGAGAGTACCTTGCAAGTACACTATCCCCTCGCTATCGTTACCACATGGAGGGCCTTTTTTTCTAAAACATACACAAGGGCAGAGCTTGATGGGCTTATCTTTGTTTGGGTCACAGCCCTTAAAGACTATAAAATTTGAGAAAATAAAAAAAAATGGAACTTCCGCAGACAAGGAAAATGTTCAGGAGCCGAGGCAAGTTTTATGCCAGGACTCAGAAAACAACAAATGAACGAAGTTTGTTTTTAAAAAAAAAATGAACGAAGTCACGAATGAATGAGTCTTTTACCACGTACCGGAAAAAAGTATTAATTTAGAAAGGGTAAGTACCGCACAGGTTAAGGAATAAGCTTTTTTAAGTTCTTATTAGTAAATTGTACACATCACTATTCAATATAGTGAATATTGATTCAATAACAAAATAGTGAATATAATACTTACAATAAACATTTATTTATTTTATTTCTTAATCAGACATTAATTAGCATTTGACACAACTATTACGTTTATTAGACGTATTAGCAAGACAAAAAACAAATTAGATGCATTAAACTAAGGATTTAATTGTAATATATTGTTATTCTAAATACTTTTTTTACATTATCAATCAATTATATATTCATACATCATTAAAAATATTTGATTCTTATAATAATTATCTTGAAAATCGATCACACATGGAATGATGTATAATTGATTGTGTAAAATTTTTTACGTTAATAATGTATCAAAATTAAACTCTTAAACTAAGTACATGTTGACACCTTATTGATATACTATTAAACATAACATTTATTTAATGAAAATTAAATTGAGCCTACTCTCTTGGTGGTCTTTAACATGCCCTATGACCACCAATGTACAGGTTCGGTTCTTGGTCAACAACTCCCTCAATTATTGTAATGGTTTTTCATATTTAGCTCTAAGCCGATGATACTGTGGCTCCCTTCAACCCTTCCTAAAAGGTGGGAAGGTTTTGCTATAGTGATGTTATAGTTAGATATCTTATGAATAAAGTCACAAATTATAAAAAATATTTAATGAAAATTAATGTGTTATTATACTTTTGGTGCGGAATGAATCATCTCATGTTATTTTTTCTCATGTTGAATCTCAATCCCTCATCCAATATATTGAAGAAGAGAGAAAGTGTGTTTAAAATGGATAATATGATGTTTGAATGATGGGGATTAAAAACATAACTCCCTCGTATTTTTTTTCAACATGAGAAGATCCACTCCCCTTGGGATAACACTTGAGTTAAGTACTTAAGTATACACAAGAATTTCTCATGTTAATGCATGGGAAACAAAATCATAAGAAAGAAGTAAAGATAGTGGTAAAATTAGAAGGCGCGATAGACATAAGGGAAGGCATTTTAGTTTCAGGAGAAAATTGAAAATGAAAATGCTGTATCAATCTTCCTGAATGAATCATTTTGAAAAAGAAGAAGGAGAAACTCATGCTTTTTGTAAACAAAGAAAAAGCACAATATATAAATGTCTAGGATACAAATATGATTTGAGAACGATCATGATGGCGTTGCACAAATGTTTACCCACCAGTCCAATACCAGCACTCGCGAATGCATATGGGCCCCTCTTCTGCACAACCACAACGCTTGGTCCATGACCAGAAAGAGCCATTATATTTCTTTTATTCTTACACCTTGCACTGAAAATGACATCAAACAAGATATCCTGATTTTTTTGGACTGAAGCAAATGTTTCGTAGCAAAGATTTTTCCTATTCCCTCATCTCTTTTACCAGACCAAACAAAATCATTTATACGAAATATATATATATCATCTCTTTTCTCCATATATCTTGTAGGATTAGCACTTAACTGACAAAGGAAATGGTTAATATTTAGTTAACACTAGAGAAGAGTTAACTCTGTTGATGAATCGGGGTGGTCTGTTTGCAAAGCGGGCCTTCCAAGGGTGAATTCCTGGTCAAGCATCACCTCCTAACGTGAAAAAGAGCTAGAATCCAACCTCTCCTTCATGCAATGCCACAGGCCTCCATAATTCTGTCCACTCATCTGTTTAAATATTATTACGTCAATGTAATAAATTGTTTCAAAAAAATGGTACATCATGTTGGAAATAATTCAGATTAGGAATGTTAGTTAGTATTGATAGAGTTAGTTAATAAAGTTGTTAGATGGTAGTTAGTTTGTTAATGAAGAATAGCTATCATAGTGTGCATTATAAATAGACTTAATGTTGTGATTAGTGATATACAAGTGAAGTGAATAAAATTTTAATTCAAGTGTATCTCTTCTATCTTTCTTCTTCCTCTCAATATTCTCTCTAAGTGTATGTTAGTGCTTGTGTTTCAACATGGTATCTAGAGCTATACGATTAGGGACCTATAAGGGTATGTCAATGGCTGCTGTGCTAGGGTTTGATGAGGTTTTTTCAGTCTCCGTGCCAATTCTTGACAAGAATTTTGATCAATGGGTCGCGAAGATGAAAGTGATCTTCGGGTTTCAGGATGTATCAGATGTGGTGGTTGATGGTATGCAGGATGAGGCTAACAGTGCATCCTGTGAGAGAGATTCTAGAGCTCTCTTTATCATCCATCAATGTGTGGATTTTGCTTTTTTTGAAAAGATTTTCACAGCAAAGAGTGCCAAAGTAGCATGGGAAATCTTGCACAAAGTCAATGGTGCGGTCAAGAAAAACAGAGAAGAAGATCAATGAGTCCAAAGCAGAAAGAAGAGTCGCAACAACAGTAGACAAGAGAGTGTTTCTTGTAAAGAAAGGCTAAGAAAAGAAGAGAAGCAGTACCAAATAATGCAAGACCTCTTCAACAATCAATCAAAGAAAGAAGCAGTGATGGTGAAGCAAGCACCAGAACCAGATACGGAAGAGAAAGCAGAGGAAGCGCAAGAAGCGTTAGCGGAAAAGAAAGATGAGGAAGGTGAGAAAGGAAAAAATAATGGAGGGGAAGCGGTGACGGCTGCTGCTGCGGCCCATGGTGTACCAGAGGAACCACTGTCGTCGGAAGCTGGTGGTATGCACGTGATGCAGAAGGTTCTGGAGTGCTGCAATGGTTTTGAGAAACCAACCCCGATTCGGTCACGGCCGTGGTACGGCGTCGGAGCGGTAGGGTCCCATGGTGGTTCACGTGCGATGGTGGCACGAACAGAGAAGGAGCCGTCGGAGGTTCGTGAAGCAGAAGAGTTTGCCGAGAAAGCTGCTTTGCTGGACTCAAATTGGGTTTTCCGCCTCTTAGACCTCAAGTTGCAGAAGATAAAACAAAATATTGATGAGCTCAGTTGGCTCAAGTCGATGTTAATTGAAGCTCTGGATGAGTATATAAGCTTTCTTGGTCCAATACATATATGACAAGGAATGGATGATAAAGTGGTTTTCCCATCAATGACTAATTTTGTCCGCTGTGATACTCGTACTCGTGCGCATGCGGCGGTGATCGAAGAGTGTAGTGGCAACACAAATGAAGCACCAAAGGAAAAGGAGATTAGGGCAGAATTGGCATTCCAGAAATTGGGTCACAGGTTTGTTTTAATGGGTAAAGCCCAAATCGTTAGTGAGAGAAAGTGGGCCTTGCTGGAGTGTGGAATTAGTCAAGGTTTAGACCTAATGGACCCAATTCAATTCTTTGAACAATTGCAATGGGATCCTGGTGGATGTTGTGTTTTTAGGTAATTTGAATTAAGGGGGTGTGTTGGAAATAATTCAGATTAGGAATGTTAGTTAGTGTTGATAGAGTTAGTTAATAAAGTTGTTAGATGGTAGTTAGTTTGTTAGTGAAGAATAGTTATCATAGTGTGCATTATAAATAGACTTAATGTTGTGATTAGTGATGTACAAATAAAGTGAATAAAATTTTAATTCAAGTATATCTCTTCTATCTTTCTTCTTCCTCTCAATATTCTCTCTAAATGTATGTTAGTGCTTGTGTTTCAACACATCATACATGCAACAAAAACTACAACAAAACTGTAAGGTGTAAGCCATGCTTTGTCCAGTTCTGAGTCTATATATAGGTGTCAACTTACCATGATTTCGTTTCCTTTGAGATGAGAGTACATCAAACTGATTTCGGGTTTTTGTCTACTACATGATGCCCTGAGTGTACAGAGAGAAGAAATTAGTATATAAAGAAGTTAAAACAAGTTATAAAGCAATTAAGGAAATGGTTAGCCTATTATATAGCACTAAATAGTGTCAAGGAGAAACTCTTGGGTACAGAAAGTTCTAATCTTCAATATGTAAATTACTTTTTGATATGTGTAAAATTGCATTAATAAAAAATACATGTATGCTCCATTTAGTCCATAAAACGTTAGACATGTTAAAATGTGAATGTGATTTGCATATCTAAGATACAAACTTCATACCTAAGAATTTCTCCTCTAGTGGCAGAGGGACAAGACTCTCCTCAAATTTGAAGTAAATACGAATGACGATAGCATATCGTTAGCTGTTTATGATTGGCTTTTGATGTTAACATGGAAATTAACTGTCAGCTAGCATCCAAATGTTTCAATTTTCCGAGGTACATGGAGTGAGATGTGGAAATAGTACGTAGTATCTTTTAGTAAAGAATTAGGCCGGAAGGAGAAAAGGAAAAAAGCATGCATAGCATATCTAATCACCATCATGAGAGAGGAGCTAAGCCAATGACGTTGGCAATCTCAATTTTGGCAAGCTAACTTGAACCTAACCACTCTTTACTGTATCAACTTAACGTCAGAGCTAAAAAACGAATAACAATAAGTGAATGTACATAACCCACTTCCACCCCGTCTTCTTTTTCCCCTTATTTTGCAAGTTTGTGAACGCATTGAGATTTGAACCAATGGTAGACTTTGTGATGCATGTTGGGATCAATACATTGATGATCTAACGGATGAAATATGCAAAGCATTCATTAAGCACGTAATAAATGACCACCCACATATCCCTATATAAACCCCTAGGTTTTGTTTGTCAAAATCTATCCACTGCTAGACTCTTTGTCATGGAACCACATAGTACTAATAAAAAAGAGTAATTAAAAAAGATAAGCACAATACCAAATACAGACGCAGGAAATTGGCCAAAATAAGAAAAACAAGACTAAACACGAGGCATTTGTGAATAATATTCGTGCATGTATGTACGTTAACATGCTTTAATGGCCTTCTAGCTAGTTTATTCAGCCAATAACTTAATACTTACATTCACATTAATTAATTTGCATAGAGAAGACACTAACGACAAAAGAATCCAATCCACACACACACACTAAAAACTGAAAATAAAGGAGAGAAGAGGTGAGGTGAGGTGAGGGAATTAATGCAACCTATGGGATTTTTGTAGCGGATGTGACCAATCGGCTCTCTCACAAGTTGAGACTCCATGCAGATCATCGACGTCTATCCCTGGCCTTTGCCTTAAGCTCATTTCATTCTGCCTATGACGTCCTGCAATTTCATCACAAATATATATAGCCGTTGCTCTTGCTTTATCAGACACCAGCCAGCTTAAATTAAAAAGTCAGTCCCATCCCATGCCAACCAAAACTTTTGTTTTTAAAGAGGAAACAGTACTATATATAGAGCAAATCAATAGGGTTTCGGAGACACTCGATCGAATCACCAAAGATCTCAAACAAAGAGAATAACAATTAATAAATAATAGAAGAAACGAAAATGGGGTTGTCATTTTGAGAGAACACAAACATCCATTTATTACCTGCTGTTCCTTTGTCACTGCTCTTCACTGTTCTATACATCTGCATGAACATGTACAGCCACATGGTGAAATAAAAATGAGAAGAAAGATCCACAAGGCTAAGATTACCCATATACCTAGATACCCTTTTGTCCTAATTAGTCCTTTTTCTAGCTTCCTCACTACCGGAGGCAGCTTAGAAACGACTGAGAAAATTTATTTAGTCTAGTTAATTAGAAAATAAAAAGGAAAAACTAATTCACTCATGATTAAGCTGACAGACTGTGGAGAATGGAGAGAGACGGGAACAGCAACCCCACCTGCAAGTGACTCTTGACGTGAGCTAGGGTTAGATCTTTAACATTCATTAACTCTAACACTGACTTCGGAGTTGCCCCTGTGAGTGATGAAAAGAGAACCCAAAATTAGATATAACATAACATAGGTGTAGTTAATGTCCAAAACAAAATAACAGAATCAATTTCTATGTATAATAAATAATAATGAATAAATATTTGATGATCAAACTAATTATCTAATCATAGCATGTAATCTGCGATTAGAATGGTAAATGGTTTACTTTTATGACCGCCGAGAAGCTGAACCGCATGAAGAAAATGGGCATGGAGGGTGGTAGTCCATCTCATTCTAGGAGCTCTGATAATGCTTCTTTTTATACCGGTAATGACTTTTGCATTATTTCGTTTGAAATCGCGGCTATAGATGCGAGGTTGATAGTTGTGGAGCTGGTGATCAGTGAAGTAGTTTCTTGAGATTGAGAGTCTTTGTATTACTGGTTGGGGATTCAAATCTGCGGTTTCAAAGCCTAAGCTCAATGTCGGCTCACGATGATTGACAACAGTACTGTCCGGGTGGAAAAAGCTAGCACTTCCAGAATCAGAGGTTGAGGAGCACATAATAGCGTTGTAAAGTGTTTTGGTAGTAGTTAATGTTAATCCATTGTATTCGCCAACTAATTCTTTGGCTTCAGAATCTGAAATAAAGGGCGGGCCGATGTTTAAGGACAGGTTTGGCTCGGGTAAAGGTGGCATTACTGCTGTGTACGTTCGTGGGGATGGTAGCTGGAGAGGAGAGTCAGTTACAGATCTAGTGGTAAAACTTACATAAGAAAGGGAAAGAATAAGATCAGATGCGGATAGAAGCAGATATATATATAGTGCACAGAAAGCAAGAGAGGAGCTGAGGTATGAAGTGGACAATGGATTGAATTGAAAAAGCTGAAAAAAGAAAGGGGCTTTTCATCAGTTTCAAACCAGTGGGCCACTGAGGAAGGAATTGCAGAGACTACGAGTCAATAGTCATAGTCATATTAAAATTAAAATATGCAGGGAAAGAGAAAATATCAGAGTTTTTTGGGATGATGGTTTAAACGAAAACGTAGTAAATTGGGAATTAGTTATTTATGGAAGCTGAGGGGTTGGTCATCAAAGGACTATACTATGCATTGCACAGGGAGAGAGAGGAGAGGGAGAAGCCTGGACCCTGAAGCCAGAGGTCATTCCCCACAGGTAAATGTTATACGTACTTCTAATTTATTTTAAAATGAGGGCGCTGCGATATAATGGTGGTTCGTTCTGCTAGGAAGGGTTGGAATTCGAGAAAGAAAAAAAAAACAAATTGGGTACTATTCCCTGCTCTTCTTCTGTTTCAATATCAAGGTCTAGTTTATCTATTTTAAATAACATTTCTTGCAATGGATTGGAATATTCCCATTTTATTATGACCGAGGATTGACTGGCAGGCCAAAATATCCCTGTTTTAAACTGATCATCCTGATCCCGACCCCGACCCCGACCCCATTGCTCTGTCATGCAGCAGAAGTGGCATTAAATTTAAACCTCATCAGCTTCTGCTATCTATGACTATGTATGACATAGATAGCTTGATCATGCTCATATTGCTCAAGGTTCAATTCATTTTATATATATTAAATTCATATATGTTTTTTTGAGTCTTTGACTGTTTTCCAACCCATCAAATTAAGAATATAGCACAACGAGGGACCAGCTCTAGCCCACTACGTAACATTCGATCAAATTAGACAAAGCCTTTAGCATAATTTCAAGTCTTAGTTGGTAAGCACGTAGGGAATGGAATCGCAGGTCAAACCGATCATGAGAGAAACCCAATCTACTTCCCTGATCTTTACACATTTTATTGCTAATGAATAACTCTTGTGCACATAAAAAAATATGTTCATGCTCAAAATACAAATACTGTAGGAATTAAGGGAATGGAACTTGAGTACATGACTACGAGAGTGGCTAGCTGCGATGTCCGGCGACACCAGGTCGCAGACCCACATACGGATGCCACTTACTATCCCATTCCCTCCCACCCTCTGACCTATGATCAGTATTAGATAATTAGTTTGTTTCAGTTAGTTAGTTATGATAATTCTTAAGCTTCTTAGCAGTTCTTATTCTGTTAGAAGCTGTTATTATTTGTTAGGTTGTTACGAGGGTGTGGGCTAAGTTGCACCCTCAAAAATGAGGAGCAAGGTGCTCCTTAAAGTTATTTTAATTTGGGCCAATGAAAGTGTCACATAGGCAGCACTTTTTTCCTTTGAAAAATTAACCGGTCAAACGTATATTTTTAGGTCAAATGTATATGACAATTTGTATTTGTACTTTAGTCCCCTCTTATTTTTTGTGTTTTCACCAAAAATATTTTTGATACCTCTTATATTTTTTTGGTAATTAACCTCAGTCATTCATTGAATGGTGGGTTGATGGGTGAGTTTCGGTAACTTTGATAAAAAGAGCATAAACAACTGATAAAAAAAATACAATTTTATATTTGTTAAAATTAATAAATTGATTTTGTTACCCAAAAAAAAAATTAATAAATTGATTTTACAAATAAAAAATTACAAAGACGTGAATTTCAAATACATAAACTATGGGTCGCTCTTTGACTAGTTTGAAAAAGTGTTGACTTTTCAACTAATGACAAATAGCATATTTAATGATCTAGATTGTCCAAAATTATAAAGTGCATGGTGCATCATTTCTATGAAGGTGCAACATAGAAGGCACTTGTTATGATTGGTTGTTAGTAAGTTTCTCTTTTGTTATTAAAGAGAACTTCTACTATATAACCACAGCCTTGTATTGATCTAATTGCTCAATAACAATTCAAGCATTATTCCGTAAACATCTTCTTTCTGATATTATGGTATCAGATTTCTACTAGCTTCCGCAAATTTTCTTTTTCATGGCTGATCCTGAACAAAATTCCGCCAGTGACAATACGGTGACTCAACCCGGGCACCACCACTTCCACCACCTGCTCCACCACTTGATCCATCACAAAACCCTGTTAGCCCTTATTATTTCCATCCCGGAGAAAATCCTGATATTATTCTTGTTTCTCCTCTCAATGGAGAAAATTTTCATTCCTGGAGCAGGACTATCAAGCATGCATTGTTATACAAAAATAAACACAAGTTTATCGATGACAGCATAACTCCTCCTGCCAAATCTGATTCACTCTTTGATTCATGGGAGCGTTGCAATAACATTATTCTTTCTTGGATCAATCGGACTCTGACTCCACATATCGTGCAAAGCACCATATACATTGACAATGCACGAGACTTATGGCTGGATCTTCAAGAGCGCTATTCAAAAGGTAATCATTTTCGGATTTCAGATATTCTACAAGAATTGCATTCTATGCAGCAAGGGGACAAGAATGTTTCTTCCTTTTTTACTGATCTAAAAACCTTATGGTAAAGCTAGCTAATTTCAAAACTCTTGGCACTCCTCTCTCGTGCACCTAATATGGAAAAATTATTGTGTAAGTTTTTCTTCCTTCGAGAGGATCTAGCATCATTGCAATGATGTTCGAATTTGTATAAATGGATGACCGTGATCTATTGTGGGGAAGAATATTTTTCCTAGGGGAGGAGGAAATAATCTCTCCCTAAGTTTATATAGACAAATCTAATTTCCAAGTCAGATTACTTCAGAAGCCAGATTTTTTGTACACTGGTGAGTAAATTTCTTTGCTCCTCACCTTAAAAGCCAACGATATATATTACTTCGGAATCATAACTTCTAACTAATGAAAGTAAATAAATGCATTTTGTTTTGCTGGTTCAACCAAAAGGTTCAGTAGCTTTAGCCTTTTTGTAAAGTATGCCAGCTTTTAGGCTAGACCACTGCTAACAAATGGCAAATCGTCATTCAAGATTAATCATGGGATAATAATGCGCTAATGAGTGACCAATAAGGTAAAAAATCCCCTTCATTGTCAAAAGACACTGAGCCTATACCAGCTAACTCACAGTCTCATCAATAGCTCTTTTCTTTCACATAACAGTCACAACTAAGAGCGGTTTTAATTAAGGCCAAAAAAGGACATGGATAGCCGCTGGTTGCAGAGCTGAACGAGGTCAAATAGAGTGATAGTAGACATACAAAGAGAGAAGTGATAATGAAGTCATGAGCATCCGTAAACCACACAATTTTTAATATTCTCTAGTTGACAAAGATATCTCCCCCTTTAACTTTTCCCCCAAGGATACATCCACTAGATATGGAACTTTGCAATTTGAAAACTTTCATGAACATTTTCAATTTTTAATTAAATAAAAAAAAATTATATCCCAGGTTAATACATCCTATATAACTAAGATCTAGATCCTCTAACTTTAGGGCGGGAAAATTATAGTGACTTTGTGTCTATAGAGGAAAAAGAATAGTGATTAAAAGTGAGATAAATATGAGAGAGAAAATGAATAGAGAGAAAGATAGAAAAAAATGGTAAGTGACTTTCTCACCCTAAAGTTAGAGAATCCAAATCCATATAACTATTGTATATCAATACAAGTCTTGTTCCTTATTTTGAACATATAAAAATAGATGTGAGGAGTGACATTTAAATAACAAAAAAATTAATTAACTAATTATCTTTCCGCTCTCTTCTAAAGCTAAAGTACTGAGCCGATGTCCGCCTGGTATACGGATAAAATGACTTTAGTCTTTTGATTACTTGCCCACAACTTTTCCCTTGGTTTTGTTTTATAGCCAAGTATTATTTTCTCGATCATTATTGTGGCCGACCCAAGATTCCCAGAGTTTATTGTAACAAACGAGTGGAACTTCATTGTTCTAACATGTTGCCCCTCTTCATTGCTCTTGGTCATTGGGCCACTTGACTTCTGAGCTTGGGAAACTGAAGGAATTAGGGCCGAATGGACCTTATTTTCATAAGGGCCAAGCTGGCCCATTTCAGGCCAAGGACCAATATTGGGCCTAAAACCAAGGGCCAACTCAGTCCATGCACCAATACGTTCAATACCAGATTTCCTAGAAATTCAACCTTTTAAGACTCATATCCTCTCCTTCCAAAATTTCTCTTCAGCCAAATGTCAACCATTAGATTAGTCTAACGGTCAGGGAGAGAGATCTCTCAGCCATTAGATTAATCCAACAGCTGACATTTGGCTAGAGAGAGGGGTGGAGGAGATTTTTGGATGAAAAAGATTCATTTTGACTATATTATGCTTTGGTACACCGTGCTGACAAAGATGAATGAATATACAAGGAAATACATGTCGCTTTATAAATAGTCAGAAAATTGAAAAGACATCAAAACAATTTTTTTGTTTTTTTGTTTTTTTACTAATTTTTGAAATTAAATTTAACATAAATAAAAAATAATTGGGTAATCCGATGATACAGTCAGAACAAATCCGGTTGTAATCGGATTGGATACGTTGCTCAAATTTGACCAAATTCGAACCAATCTGAACTGATCAACTTTGTTTGGTTTTCGAATGCCGAAATGCCTCGAATTCAGTCTAAACTGACCCGATCACACCCCTAAAAATCTTATAAAAAGGAATATAATTCTTTTAATTATTAAATTTTTCAGTCCATTATATATTTATTTTACTCAAACAAATATTATTTAGTATTCATACTAATTATGATATACAAATTCAATAAATATAATTTGACAAATGCTATGAATAATTTTATGATTTATATATATTTAATTTAATCTAAAAAGTAATTAATATATCCTATGTTTTTTATGCAAAAAAATGTAATACTCTTGTTTACTCTATTTATTTATTTTATTGAACCCACAATTTAGTTGATTCTTAGCAAAGTTCTTACTTCAAATTATTTTGTCTATGTATGAGTATGACAAGACAAACTTCATGATCATGTATAAATATTCTATGTCATGCATAGACAAAATAATTTGAAGTAGGAACCTTGCTAAGAATCAACTAAATTATAGACTCAAAAAAATAAATAAAAAGTAGAGTAAACGAGAGTATTTTATATTTTTTTACATAATGAATATATGATATATTAATTAATTTTTAGATTAAATTAAATATATATAAATCTAAAATTATTCATAAAATTTGTCAAATTATACTTATTTAATTTGTATATCATAATTACACAAATTTATATTCAGTTTTATATTGAAATATACTTGTTTAAATATCATTTTGTAATATTTATCAATGTTAATTATTATAACAATCCAACAAAAAATTTTCATTTTTTTATTTTTTAATTAATTTAATATTTAATTATGAAAATGATTCTTCCTTTTTTATTATTTAAAAGGGTTTTTTTATTTTAAAACAAGAAGAACTACATCTAGGACTTCCCTTTTTAATTTTAATTTTTTAAAAGGATTTTCAATTTTCAATTTTAATTAATAAATACTTCTCAATAATTTCGAAAATAATGTTTTGAAAATGTGTTTTTTTTACAAAAAAAAAAACCAACATTCCACTCAAAGTAAACAAACACTCCCAAAACCCAAAATTAATGGATCTAACCTAAGCAACAATCCTAATGAGCCCAAACGTAAAAAGAAACTTTTATGAAACAAAGGGAAAAGAACATACATCCCCGTAAATTATAACTCATTTGTAAATAGACACTTTCAACTATTGATTCTTCCTAATTAATCCTCAAATTATAAGAATTGATGAAACTGATCCTTCCATCAACTTAAAGATAAATCACCAACGATAGTTAAATCTAACCATCCATTTTTTTAAATCTCAACCATTGAATAATTTTTTTTATATCTTTATTAATGTTTTAATTTTGGGAAAAACAGGAAAATCAAAATCGAGAAACAGCTCGAGCTACAGATCTCCGTCGTTTCCATGGCCACTATCGAACGTAGACAGAAAACGATATTTAAAGAGAGTGGGAGAATGCATTCATAGTCATTCATGGTCTGCACTTTGCAACATTGCATGGGCCCTTTAATGTTTTGAAGTTCAACCCTCCAACTCCAACCTCTTTAACTATCAAGAAACAAACACCTCAGGTTAACCACACTGCCATAATTTCTCCATGTCAGCTTTTTCTGGGTTTTCTTTCACCGTATTTTTCTTCTTCTGAAAATTAAAATATTAAAAAAATAAAAAATGTGATCATTGGTTGAGATTTAAAAAAATGGTTGGTTAGATTCAATTATCGTTAATGATTTAACTTTGAGTTAACAAAATACATTTTTCACCGATTCTTGTAGTTTGTGGATTAATTGGGAAGAATTAATAGTTGATGGTGTCTGTTTACAAACGACCTATTCTGTATGCTCTTTTCTAAAAAAAAAAAAAAACATGTACTTGGTGGTCCAAATCAGTAGCCCCAAAATCTTGCCTAAGGCCTTAACCCCAAGCACTAACTTTGTAATTGATCAGGAAATAAATGCACAAAACAATCACAAAAATAAGGAATATACAAAGAAAAGAAGTTTGTTTCAGCTTCCGACGACGGCACGACGGGACACGTGCAGGGTGGAGATGGTGGCTGTGTGTTTTGGGATGGCGGACCGCAATTTCTGGTTCGCGGTGGTTAGCGACTGCGTGGAGTCACGCGGCCTGAGGTGGTGACGCAAGTTCTGGATGGTCGGACTCATGACGTTCAATGTAGCATTCATGAACAACACATGTCTTTCATGTTCACACCGCATAACAACTCCTCCACCACTCATCAATTTGTCATAAACCATCAAACATGTGCCAACCAATTAATTTAGTAATTGAAAACTAGACACAATATTGTTTCATATAACACATATTAAGCACATACAATAATACTCCTAACCATTCCGCATTGCGACAATTCATCAGAATTCAACGAACATGCACCAACCAAACATTTAAATGTTTAAAGTTAAATATAACCTCAATTTATATTATACTAACAATTGGAGATGCAATCATGCATGTTCAACTTGTTGACCCGGTTATGAGTATTGCACGTTTACAAGCAAGTTTTACCATACATTTTGCCCCAAAAATCGAAGCAAAATTCAAGCATTTCACATCCTTCACCCAAGCATAAAACAAAAAAAAACAAAAACAAAAAAACAAAATCCTCAATTCTTACATCAACCTATACATGGCTCAATGTATCATGAACCTCAATCTTAATTTTCACCAAATAAACAACAATATAAACCCAAAATCTCATAACACAAAGGGCTTAGAACCCTTACCTTTGATTGCTCACAAGCTAGGTTTTGGGCGAGGGAAGGTTCACCCAAATCCTCCAATTTTCTTCTTTATCTCCTACCATAGGAATGAAGAGAAGAGCATGGGGGTAAAGGTGAAACAAGGAGAGTGAGAAGGAGATGATGACTTTCCAAGATTTCCCATTCTCCTTTTTATTTCTAAGATAAGAATGTGGCAGTTGTTATTTGGTTCTCTCATACAATGGTATTCCCTTCTTCCTCCCCAACATAAAATTTTCTAGCTAGTCTTAGGCTTTCTTGAATTTATTTATTTCCCCATTTTATTTTATATTATTCTTTCCTCTTTTATATATTTTTCTTTATTAAGGGTCCCGCTACCTCATGTATTTGGGACGAGTTTCATATAGGGCTGGCAAAATAATCCATGGACCAATTATTCATCCGGTCCATCCATGAAAAAATCCATCCAATCCATCCATTTATAAAAAAAAAAAACAAATGGGTTTGATTGGATTGGATTCTCTTTTTTAATGGATGGTTCATGACCCGTCCTATTACTTTTTGTAAATCTGTTGGACCAGAAAAAAATAACATAATGGATTTTTTTTATCCATTCCAAAATATTTTTCACAAACCAAAAAAATGAAGTCAAAGTTTTTCCCCCCACGTGAGATCTATAGGCCTTTAAATCATTATTTAGAGAAAATATTGTAGAAAAGTTTTTTCCACTGAAATAAAACTCTTAAGGGAAAGCTTTATCGCCCTTATAATTCTATCCGGCTCCAAAGATTAATCTTGACAGTTGCGTGGGAAGGTACCTAAAAAAACAAACTTCAATTTCATTTTATTCTATCCTATTTAATAACCACTATACATGAATCCTAACGTAGCCTAAAAGTTGGAAGCAAATATTACGTCATAACTCACATAAGAGTAGTTTGTTTGAGTTGAGAACGACAAAGTGAGGCCGGGTTGGTCGTGGTGGTGGTGTTGAGTGTTGTTGTTGTTGTGTTAGCACTGGATCTGAGAGTGAGACAGAGAGATGACGGTGTTCCACTTCTTTAACTGTGCGATTCTGACCTTCGGCCCTCACGCCGTCTACTATTCTGCCACACCCTTGTAAGTTTTTTTTCATTTCTCCTTCACTATTCAGATCTTTTTATTGCTCTTCCTTCTTCTCTCTCTCTTGTATGCCCCTCGCTTCTCTTCTTCTCATCTTCCTTCTAATTACTCTATTTTTATATTTTTATATTAATTTCGCCTTCAATTTCTTAAATGATTAACGATTAATTTCTCTGCTTTGACACTTGCACGATATCGCCTGCTTGTCCCCTTTCCATTTATTTATTTTCTGAAATGTTGTTCTTTTACCAAAATTTATTCTATGCCTATTGCTGGGATTGAATAAAAATATAAATAACCAAAAATTGCCTGTTGTATTATCTCATAATCGTCCGTTCAGTGAATGGCTAATAGCTGTACCAATCACTTATCATGAAGCCACTTCAATTTTATACATACTTGATATGTGAAGAATTAAAGACTTTTTCTGTTTATTTTATTTTTCGTTTTTGCATAATGAAAAAATTAGGTGGTGCATTGTCTTATGTGTTAGTACTGCAGTAATAAGTTTGCATATGCAGATCTGAGTATGATACACTCGGCACCTCTATCAAAGCCGCTGTTGTTTATCTCGCAACAGCATTGATAAAGGTTGGTGAATTTACTCAATTTTCAGCTAATATTTGCTTGCACTAAGTAAGATTAAATTCTAATTTGTTTTATTTTAATTTTTGCGTCTCTTCCGTATACTTTGGCAGCTTATTTGTCTGGCTACTTTTCTCAATGTAACTGAGAGTGATAGCTTTGATCCATATCAGGTATGTTTTTGAATTGCTTATGAATTTACATGTAGGATGCTAAATAACAATTCAAGAACTGCTTTTTAAGGCATAAATATAGACCACTAATTTACTGCAAAACATTTTAGACTTAAGCTGAAAGCTATTACAAATGACTAATTACAGACAGTGAAATTGATCACATGGATGCCCCTTGGAATTGCAAATTACTTGTTAGAAGAACTGACTAATTTTTACAAATGAATCCTGTGTTTTGCTAATAATACAATAAATAAATAAATCAACTCTCTAGATCTCTCTTTGCATTCCGTTCTCGATTTCTCTGTTTTTTTTATTGCCAACTCTTCTCCCCCAATGTATTATATTGTGTTCTCCATTGAGAGTGAGTAAATGCATGAGTTTTGTGTGTTTCATATTGTCAGAATAACCTCATGCAATTCATGTATCTCATCTATCACATGTTAAATTATCTAGCCGCATAGGAATTAGTGCCTAGGAGATAGATCCCTAATCCTTGCCATGTAAATTGTATCATGAACTCTATATATATAGACTAATCTGAGTGTCATTCCACTCAAGCTATTCCATATTATATCTATCTTTTCTATACATATTTTGTGCTGCATACATACATCTTACATTGAGGATACTGGTTACAGTTGCATACCTATATAGATAGTGAAAGATAGAGGACGACATGTTAAAATGAGAAGTTGCAGGTCTTTTCAGTATTCAGACTGATTTATCAGAAGAAATTGGTTCACGGTGGATTTTTCCAAAATCAAAATGACAATCTGAATGTGAATGGAATGGATGAGCATTCCCCTTTATGTATTTGGTTTACTCAAGAATGCATATTTGTTTTATGCCATTCCATCTTATATTTGATACATGGAATCAGCATAAAGTGGAACGAAAAATCACAATTGTAACTAATGAATATAAATAAGGAAACAAAACAAGCACTGATTCTTTCTAGCCTAGAGGTTATTGGTCTCTTGTCTATGCAGACCCAGAATAAAATCCATTTCATGTTCCCCCCACCAAACTAAGGACTAAGGAGTCCTCATTCCTGCAGAACATAGACAGGAATAGAGTGACCATTTTGCATACCAAATGTCCTCTACACATGACAATAGGTTGCTATGAATTTATTATCTAAAATCATTGGATACTCTCCATGTCTATGTAGAATCACTGTTATTAAGCTTATTATCTTGAGTGGTAACAATTGGCTTTATTTGTCAGGAATTTTTGAAGGCATTAATAGGTTTTATAGATGTTGCTGGGCTTTATTTTGCCTTGACCCAGTTGACTCACAGGAACATCTCTCAAAATCATAAATTTCAAGCAGTTGGACTTGGTATGTGTGACAGGCTATATCATTTTATACGAAAATAAGTTTTATATTTATGTATATCTTGGAAGTGATGATCTCCTTCCTAGATAAGCTTCTGGCGTTTCTTGTATTACTCTGCTTCTCTGATCTTCATCTGGGTCTTAGTGGCACGTCTTTTTGGCAGGCTGGGCTTTTGCTGATTCTGTACTGCATAGATTGGCTCCTCTTTGGGTGGGGGCTAGAGGATTAGAATTTACTTGGGATTACATTTTGCAGGGCCTTGAGGCTAATGCAAATTTGGTACATTCTTTCTCTTAATGTTTAAAGTCATTTTTTTCCTTTCTAAAATTGAAATTCGTCTTTTGCGGTTGCCAAGCCAGACAGTCGGTCATACTAAATAATTTGGTCAGTAGTATTCTCCTAGAGTTCGGAACTACATATATTTCTACATATTTTATAATGATGAAACAGCTTGTCTTTATATGTTATAGGTGAACACAGCTCTCGATCTTTGTGCACTTTGTATTATATGTGTTATCTGTGTTTTAAAGGGTGTCTGCACTTGTATCTGCACAGGTGTTGAGCATATCCCTTGCTGCACTGGGATCTTTGATGTGGCTCCGAAAAAATAAACCCAAGACCCTGATTCCTATTATATACTTGTGTGCAGGGATCGTGTCAACCATGCCATCCATCGCAAGGTCTTTCCTGACTCATTAAAATTACTGTTATCATGTTAAATGTGTTAATGTGTAATTTCATTTTCAATTTAATTTTTACTATGATTATGATAAGACATTATGACATCATTTGATCCATATAGCCAACTCACCTAGTGGGAAAAGGCTTGTTTGTTGTTGTTTTATTTGCAAATTCAAGGTTTTGAATCAAGGATCAAGCATAGAATCTTTAGTTGAACGTAAACCTCTAGCTCTGTTTTTTCAAACTGCTGATATCATACATTATTATCGTTTCATTTCGCTGTATAGATAGTCCATTAAGATAAGATGACCAATTGGGCGTTAGCCCCTTTGTTTACCAAAAAAAAAAGATAAGATGACCAATTATATGTTGTTGGATACAAGTATTAGATACCTTGCTTTGCTAGATGATAGTCATTATTTAGTCAGTCATAACATGCACTTTTTATGCGGCATTTGCTGTATTTAGTGTTTGCTAAACTATGTCTTATGCAGCTATCTGAGGCGTGGATTGGGGTGGCACTTACCAAAAGTGGTAGGTTTTGAACTCTTCACATCCTTGGTGATGGCTTTTATAAGTTGGCAACTGTTCGGTGCATGTCAGAGACCTTCAGTATGAGAAAGCCCTATACTTAATGATAGAATCCTGCTTAACTTATTTTGTCGCTGGAGTTTTGATCCAGGGTCTGCTGCTTTTGGTAGCTGCCATGCTGTTTATTTAAATTTTACTAAGATGTTTTTTCAATTACAGTTTCTTGATGGTTTGATTTTAATTAACATGCTTATTTGTGTTTCTTGTGGTAGAATGTTGGCTGCAATTCGTTATAAACTTTTGTATCAGAAAATGAGATGCTATGATTTAGCCCATATTTTAATTTTAAGGATGATATATTGCGAAGTTTTTATCTTCTTTAGGCCCGTTGGATTTCTCATTAACGCACGAGTCACGTGACGCACAAACTAGGTGCTATGATCTACCCCTTTTAGAATGTTGGCTGCAATTCATTATGAAACTTCTTGTGATTAAATTTAAATTTATCATCAACCCACGTCCTTTCCCGTCTCTATATCCACGAACACACATCCGAGCATATGCATGGAGTTAAGGATTCAAGTTTCGCTGACTGTGGTGTGGTTCCATAATACTAGTATTTTGAGCGAAATACAAGTTCTCTGTGCATATGAAATTGAAGTTTATGGTAGAAGTGTAGTCAGCGTGTAATATACAAATTTCGTGTCCGCGGTGTTAAAATCAAGTTCCTTTTAAGAATATTTATTACAATCTTTCTTATTCTACTAGTTTCTTCTTTATTGATCTCATACCATTCACATTTTCATGGATTGTTATTCTCGTACCAATCACTGTGTTAAATATGAACTAGTTTCTTCTCGTTATGTAAGAGTTGCTCCATTGAAACGTTGAATTGACACCGCATGGTTTGAGTCCAATTTCTCGTACATAGGATAGGAGCGAAATTAAAACAGCTGGATACGGTGATTTTCAAATTCATTATTACAGCAGCTCACGCTGATTATTGACAAGAGATCCAATTATTTACGGAATCAGGAAAATGAAACTTGACAAATAAATGTATGCGTCGTAATGCACAACAAAAACAACAAACACACAATTATTCATTCTGAATATGACTTGCTTATTATCTGATTGAAATAAAAGTTCATTCAGTCTCGGACTCCTCCACCCATGCTTCAATTCGTAGAAGAACAAAGCCAACTGCAACCCCAACGAGAACAAGGCCATTGATGATAGCAGCAATGTTGAATATCTCACCTGCGGCATTGCACGTGGATGAGAGAGCCCCTCCTCCCTTTCCTATTATTCCATTTGATGACGTGGCCTTCACCGAGCTGACAATCTTAGCAAAGCATTTCTCAGTGCTTAAAGGAAGCCCCAAAGAGATGAATCCATTACTGGCCTTTAATCCCCCAAATGAATTAAGGCCTCTCACTTTGTTAATTCTCTTCCTGTTCGTGGTCTTGCTAGTTGAGCTCATGATGGCTCCGGTGATGTTCTGTGGAGAGAGGACAGCTGCTGCCATGGCCATTTTTTATCCTATTATTATTACTATATTATTCCTTAGCCACCAACAAATAACGATCAACCAAACTTACCTGTGTGGAGGGAGGAATGTGAACGAAGAAGATCAAATGGTAAGGGAAAGTGAGTGTTTATTTGGATAAGGGACTGAGAAATTGATTGGCCAACAGGTCACGAATGAGTACTGTGGTTGGATTATTATTAGATGCTGAAAGGAAAATGGAATGGTGGGCCACAAATCCGCGTTGCACCACTTCAGCTATTTCTGAATGAATTTCACTTGCTTTATTTTCTATTTATTGATTGGATACCCAGCTGCCCAAAAAATAAAAATAAAAATTGTCAATTTTTTACATAGAAAAAGAACAAACTAGTGATCAAACTTACTCAAAACCACCAAAATATTTTGTCCAATTTCTTAGACACCTTACAAAATGGATGCTTTTCATCCAAAATCTTTCCCAACCGTTGAATTAATCTAAAAGTTGAAATTTCTTTCTCTGATCATTAGATTAATGTAACAACTAACATTTGGTTGGAAAGTGAATGCAGAGAAATTTTGGCTGGAGAGAATCTAGGTCCGACATCTGATCATATTCCGAAAAATTAGTATACGTCACCTATCAAAGAGAAGAATATTATGAGAAACCAAAAAGTTTACTCAAAACTTCATTACTATTTTATATTCAAGCTATTACCTATGAAGAACAAATAAGGTTATGTTTGGATTTCTGTTTGGAGTGACAAACTTAAGTTAATGATAACATTTTTGTAAAAAAAACTCCATCCAACATGAAAAAAAAAAAAACTTTCGATAACCAAACTTAAGCTTGAAACAAAAACTCAAACATAGCCTAACAAGATTTTATTAATTTTTATGGATTAACGTCAGGTTGATGTTTGAGTTTTGCTTCCCCAAGTTAAGCAGGAAGACCTTGTCAGTCTCTCAAAAATTTGTAAAAATTTGCAGATAGCCAATCATGTTATCCTAGGATCTAACACGATGGTTCACCTGCAACACACCGAAGAGGTATAGTAAAATAAGCCCTTGTAGATAATTGATAAATTAATACAATCCACAAAACATTCAAACTATACAAAGCATCCATATCACTGTATTTTTTATCGAAGACCAATTTGAGTCTTTATTCTTTAATAAATTATGGATTTATTTTTTATACACTGTGTTAGTATGTAAAGTTTTTGAATAAATGCCCAAATTGGTCGTCGACAAAAAAATACGGTGACATTTTGGTCTCTGAGAAATAGAAAATACCAATTTGGTCCTTAAGAATGTAAAATGCGGGTCAAAATAGTCCCTGATAAGGACTAAAATATCCTTAAAAATTACCCTAAAAATGATTAATTTGATCCGCATTTTACATTCTTGAAAATCAAATTTATATTTTCCATTTCTCAGGGTCCAAAATGTCACCGTGTTATTTTGTCAATGATCGATTTGGGCTTTTACTAAAGTTTTTTACATTGTCAACCAATCACAAAATATCTCATGTGTGACTTTTAAAATAATTATTATAAGAATAAATACTTTTAATGATATGATAATTTATAATTAGTTGACATTATAAAATATATTTACTCCGGTAGATGATAATCCATAAATAATATAACTAAACGAGTAATAATGAAACTCTGTATTTTTGGGCTTGGACCCATTTTGTTAACTGAAAAACAATACGTGGTTTGATATTACCAAAAAAGTTGTTACAAAGCTACATTTCTCCGTCATTGTTCATCTATCTATCTATTTACTATATATCTATTTATCTATCTGTTCTATTTATTACTTTACTATTACTATACTTCACTATTACTATATACTATATGCTTATACTATATATATTATACGTTATACTATATTTTTTTTATACTGTAAGTTTGGTGCTCTATCAATTACTATTTGGTCCCTCAATTCCACTGATTTAGATCCTCTAATTTTTGGAGGAGAAAATCACTTACTTTCCCGCCCGACTTCTATCTCTCACTGCTCTTCCACGACACTCCACCTTTCACTTTTCATGTTATTTTGTATTTTTCCTGCTCAACACCTCTCACCCTTCCGCTTTGATGTCCCTCGATCTGCTCTTTTCTTTGGCTTTTCACCTCTCAGCAAACTATCCATTCTCTCTGTTCTGCTACTTCTTTCTCTTATGCTTCCTTCTCCTTCTCCCTCAACCCTAAATCAAATGTAAGCCCTCTCTTTTTCTCTCCATTCTCCAACGAGCAGCGGCGGCAGCTTTCGTCCCTCTCGCGACTTCGTGTTTTCAGGTAACCCAAATCTCTCCTCGTAATCTTCTTTCTTCTTCCCTTCTCTTCCTCCTTCTTTTTACTTTCTTTGTTCTTCCCCATTTCCTCCCTCTTTCTTCTTCCCTTCCATTTCTGAGAACCTGAGCTTATTTGTTTTGGGTTTTAATTCTTTTAATTTTCAGGTAACCAGTGGATATCTGGATGAGTATCGATGCTGATTTGATGATATAAGACAAGCTACTAAAATGGATGTCGAAGGTAAGGTTACATTTTTTCTTGGTGTTGGGAATGATATTTTTTCTACTCGCCTGTGAACTGCTTTTTTTTGTACTCGCAGTGAACTGATTATGATGTAAATCTTCCTTTATGGTTAAAGGTCAAATATAGAAAGAAGTGCGGCGATGTGGAGAGGGATAAGCACATTTTCTTTCTTACAAATTTATGGTTTACCGACAAGTTTTCTTCCTTCTTACACGTTTTTTTCCCTTTTCCTTCTTACCACAAGTTTTCTTTCTTTTTCTTTCTGCTACCACTATCGTCTCCTGTCACTGTGGTTAAATTCTTTTTTGTTTAAATTTTTGGTTTGTGGTTAAAAACATTTAAAACATCTAAAAAGATACATTATACTTCCTTCTTATCACTAGGAATGCTATTAGACTGTCTAAAAAGATATAATTAATTTTAATTGGATAAGCACATGAAAGGTGAGTGATTTGGGACTGCATTTGTTTGGGACTGGATAACCACATTTTGCTGCTAACACGAGTGCAATATATCTTTCTGCTTTGTATACTTAGTGTCTACTCACTTTTGGTATAGGATCATACTGTTATCACTTTTGGTATATGAACTAAATTATGCTTGCAGTGTATGGAAACAGGTTGAGGTAGCATTGGAAGCTTCTTTTGTCATTGTTGTCAGCTTGAAAATTGAACCCACTATTAAATACTTCTATGTGAATTAAATGATTTTTAGACTATTTTTAGAGTAGGTAACATTAGTTTTTTCTTTTAAATAAAAAAAGCAAGCTTCGAATCCTTTGTTTGTTTGGTTTGCTTATGCATATATATATTTTTAATTTATCCTTATTTCAAAATAACCATTCTAAACTTGCCTCACCTTTTCTTACTGTTATTTTTATAAATATGTATAATGAACTTGCATTTGAGTAACAATTTTTTTGTTTAATATATGACAAGGAAACACTACTGTTGAAATAAAAGCTGCAGGTAGGGTTTAACAATACTTTTGCATATTTCATTCCTTCTTCCCAATGTTTTCACTATATGATATAACGCATCTGTTGTAATTGTTGTCTTATTCCTATTTAATGATTGTTTTGGTATAGTCCATGTTCAATTCATATAGGTGGTTAACCTTCTGTTTTGCAAATAGAAGAATGCTTTGATTTGTTTGAATTTTAATTTATGTGTAATGTTATTTAAAGGCCACTTCTCACTTTACATTCGACATATTTATTAACATGACATAATCACAGTTAATTCCAATTTGGGCAAGTTGCCAGGGCGATCATTGGCATATAGAATTATAGATATGACATAACATTAATTATCTCCACTTAGTTAGATTGTTAGGTGATATAGAAGTCTAGGTGGAAGTATTTATATCATTAATTATCTCATGTGTTTTCAAAGCACCTAACATGTAGTATTTATATCATTCCTTTAACTTTCTACTCACACACACCTGTGCAGCAGCGAATATTGCTGCCATTGAAGCCCCATGATGAGAAAAACATATTTCACATGTGGTAGAGCTGGACAACTACTGCGAGAGAAGATAACTTGAATGATTACACAGAAGAAGTAGGTTTTGTAGGAGCGCGTTAGTCCTGAGTTTCAAGCTTCAAGATGTTACTTTTTTAAGGTAAGTTGTCTACTCTTGAATCTACATTCTATGTGTATTTTTTTGGTGCATTTTCTTTGTTCTTTGTTGTTCACAGCTGCTATATTATTTTCGTTAGGCTTGATTTATATTACTTTTATTGATTTTGAAAATGAGGTTTGATTCTAAGTTGTTTGTGTGAATTAAGTTGATTCTAAAAAATGCGCATGAGGTTTGAGAAATTTCCTCTTTATGGGTAATGCTAAATTATGTTCTCTGTGGTTGTATATTTTATTCTTCTATAGAGCTAACTGTAATGTTTATATGCTTCCCACTAAGACAAAATATAATGAGAGAAATACTTTCAAAACACATTCAGATATTTATTGCTCAGGAACATGATAAAAAGTGACCAAGAAAAATAATTATCGTATTATATATATACCCCACCAACCATTCCATGAACCATGATCTACCTACTTGTGCATGTTCATCTCCATCCTCCCTATTATTTGCATATGCCTTCTAAAAGCATGCTTTGATTGATACTAATTATATCATTTATGAGGATCCCTCAAGCCCTGGCCTTGAACTAAGCCAGGTGCAGACCTCATCCATCTCTCTAGGAAGTGTGCAATGACCAAGCCTGCACATATGACAACCAGAAACTGAGACAATTGATTTAACTGATCCGTGATCCTTTCAGAGTGGAGTTATTTGAACTAGAAAAAGATGATGTAACTATAATTTTGGCATTAAGATTTGGTTGATGTATAGTATATGCTTCATCCCAATTCTTTTTAAATTCATTTAATATGTAGCATGCTAGGTAATTATAATTGACCTTGTCCGAATCCCTGTCAACCACTGTAGGTGTAGGTACCTATCATTCTCCTCGTGGAGGTAGGCGCCTATCCCAACTATCCAATCTTAAATTGCTAGATAGAATTCAACATCATGTTACTGACTGGGAAAAAATTATATAAGACGTGGTAAATTATTGATAACTATAAATATACTCTTCTCTTAGTAATCTTTAAGTTATTTTGTGCTTGATGGTGATCATTCTCTCTTTTAAGGTTGATGGATGTGTGCGTGTTATGATAGATCACTTAATGTTTGTGATCGTGTTTGCTTAAAGACCCGACAGGCTTTAACACCAGAGCAAATAAATGAAGTATGCTATATGAACATGAAGGCTAACAAAGATGTTTTTGACAGTATGAGGAAAAACCCAAAAGTAAAATATGATGGGGAACAGTTCTCTTATTTCATTCACACATATATCTAAAACTTCATGTAAATATTTTGTTCATTTTGATAATAACAACCTCTCTTTTGTGAATATTTTGCAATGGCTTTTGATTTTTTTCCCATCATTTATGTATTTGATTTTGTCACATGCTAAAATGAGCTGGATTATTTATTATTATTTATCTCCATAGCTTAAACTAAATCTCTTCCATTTGTCTCTAGAGATTTCTTAGCATCATGAGAGCAGTACAAGGTGCACTAATAGTAGCATCAAGCATACAAATTATTTTGGGATTTAGTCACATATGGGCTATTTGTTCTAAGTAAGTTTACTTTCGATCCGCGAAGTGCGTTTGTGTATATTATTATGAGCTCTTATATTAGTAACAAAGATTTAAAGAACATTGTTAGCAATAAGAAAATTTTTGTATTAGGCAATAGTATAAAGTTAATATCTGCTATCAAGGAAAATATGAGGAACTCTATAACCTACAATTGAGGGACTAAACTTAACTGTGTATTCTTAATGACAATTATTTGTATGGAGGAAGGCTTAATTTGCTTAATTATAGGTAGATTTGTTTTCTATTTTCTTAATTATTTGCTTAATATTCGTTGCCATTGTTCTCTTTGGCAATTTAACAAAACATCAGTTTATTGAACTTTGAGTTCTGGATTTGTAATTGTAACTAACAAGTAAACTTTTGCTTATTGATTCTTTCTGAATAGATTTTAACCTATATTTCCTCTATTTCGTAGGCGATTGAAGATTACCAAGCAGTGAATATCTCTGTAAAATTTGATATTGAGATCATATGTCAGAACGTTATGAATTTGAATTTATGGTGAATGATTTACTTTTCTTAGGAATTTTAGATTGTTTACAAAGTTTAGTGTTGATTAAATCATTAAAAACAACTCATTGGGTACTATGAAAAAAAAGAAATAGAAAAACAACTCATAAAGATCATTTCGTATGATACATTGTTGTTTTTCTCAAATAGAGTTATCAGAGGTTTTCTCTTCGTGATGGATTCATAAAATGTTCGTCGAGTAGAATCTGGTGGAAGGCAATTTATGGCAAATATCATATAGGTAAAGTTGCATTTGCCAAGGGTAATATTATTGTTTGTTACACATGGTAATATTTCATGTGTTTTCAAGTCTACACGAGAAACATGTTTTGGCTTGGATATCGACACTTGGGAAGCATTGTCATGAAGATATATACATACAGGAAGCATGCTTTGGCTTAGATAGATTGAGTTTGTTGATATAGTTTCATTGTATTTTGAACACATCAATTTTATGTTGTCATGAATGTACAAATCACATGTAATTTCTTACGAACTGAAAAGTTGATATATTGTTGAATTTTTTTTTCTTTTCATAACAGCTGTTAGTATACATAAATTTAGTATAGATAGACTTATTAGTATATAATAGATTGTTTACGAGCGGATCGTTTCGAACATGTATAAAAACGAAAGTGACTCGAACGGGTATCTCATTAGTTGCTATATTAAATATTTTCCTTGGTATATAAACTTAAGTCTAACAAAAAGTTGTACACTAATTGATGATTATTTAAAAAGATAAGTATTGATCCAAAGTTTGTAGATTATTCCTTTGCACAAAATTAAGCATGTAAATATTGTATACAAGATTTTCTAAAATCGTGAATATAAGAGATCATTGTTGTTGAAGATGTTTGACAAAGAATGCTATTATAAAAAATGTACATAATATACGAAAAGGATATGGCTGTACATATGACCTATATTGAAAAGCAAAGTTCATAATCCTATTGAAAAATTTAGGAGTAGAATTCGAAGTTAGAGAATGAAGTATTCTATAAAAAAAAAACATGACTTAAAATAAAGTCATTGAAGGAAAACGAAGGTTCACTCGAGAAGAAATGGGAAATCATTGGAACTTTGGAATACTCATCCAAAGATAGTAAATAAAATATATGGTTATGGAATTGGAATGTAATCATTTGTCTTTTTGGTGTAGCTATTAGCCAGACATGGTCTTTGACTCTAATCTACCTAAGCTATATTACATGAAACGTTATTTACAAAAAAACAGAACATTGCAAAAAAAAAAAAATATTACGCGCAAAACGCAAATTTAGGAAAGGAAGCATCACCTGCCTAATTAAGTCAAATGAATCCATGGTTGAAACCAACCTCTAAAATAAGAGCTATTACAGCACCAGTGGTTTATAACTTGGGACAAAATAGAAAGTAACATCTAATTTTGAGGGACCTACAGTTTGAATAAATGGCCTTCCCATTGTGGGTTCAGAAATTATTGCAGAGCCTCTCGTATGGCTTCTAACGCTTCTGTATGCGTCTCAATATAATCCCTTCATAACTCACCCTCCTTCTTCTCCCTTTATTCATAGGCAGCCTTGGGCCTTTCCAAGGTGGCGGTAAATTCAAAATGCAGGCCTCTGGCTGCTTCTTCATTCTTTCCTTATTCCTCCTCTCATCATCATTCATCTCATCCCATGCACTTTCCACTGCTGAAGCCTCTTTCATTGCTCGTCGCCAATTGTTACACCTTCATGAAAACGAGGATTTAACCGACTCCTATGTAGATAACTACAAAACAGATCTAACTTTCTCTAACCCTAGACTCAAACGTGCATATATTGCACTTGAAGCATGGAAAAGAGCAATCTATTCAGACCCATCAAACTTCACAGCCAATTGGGTGGGCCCAAATGTTTGTTCTTACAAAGGAGTTTTTTGTGCCCCTGCCCTCGATGATCCTAAGATAGAAGTTGTGGCTGGCATTGATCTTAACCATGCAGACATCGCAGGTTACATTCCTCCCGAGTTTGGTTTGTTGACTGACCTTGCTCTTTTGCATATCAACTCAAACAGGTTTTGTGGGATTCTCCCAAAGAGCTTCTGCAAACTAGTCCTTTTGCATGAGCTTGATATCAGCAACAACCGCTTTGTTGGCCCATTCCCCCAACCCGTTCTTTGCATTCCAGATATCCAATACCTTGACCTCAGGTTCAATGACTTCGAAGGAGAACTTCCTTCCGAGCTATTCAACAAGAAACTTGACGCTATCTTTTTGAACAACAACAGATTCGTATCCACAATTCCAGAGAACCTAGGGAACTCTCCAGCTTCGGTTGTGGTTTTGGCCAATAACCATTTTAATGGCTGCATTCCTGGAAGCATTGGTCAAATGGACAAGACCTTAAACGAGTTTGTGTTGATCAACAACAACCTCTCTGGGTGCTTGCCCGTTGAGATTGGAAGGCTTTCCCAAGTGTCAGTTTTTGACGTGAGCCAGAACGTGTTTGTTGGCGTGTTGCCTAGAACCTTAAACGGACTCGAAAAGGTTGAGAGGTTAGCCATTGCAAATAACAGGCTCACAGGTTTTGTTCCACGTAGCATCTGTACCTTGCCAAGCTTGGTGAACTTCACATTTTCGGATAACTATTTCAATGGTGAGGAAGAAGGTTGTGTGCCACATTCTAGAAAGGAGATTGTGTTGAAAGATGAAAAAAACTGCATACCAAATAGGCCAAAACAGAAGGTGGCAAGTGTTTGCAATGAAGTCATAAGCAAGCCTGTTGATTGCAGCAAGGCGCAGTGTGGCTATCCATCTCACTCCAATAATCCTCCAACTGAGACAGACAAGCCAACTCCATTAGAACCAAAACCTACCCCTTCAATCGAGAACCCCACACCATCTGTACCAAAATCTCCATCCCAACCAATTCCATCTCCCTCAAATCCTCCAACTGACAAGCCAACACCATCCGTACCA
Source organism: Ammopiptanthus mongolicus (assembly GCA_039655645.1). Lineage (NCBI taxonomy): Eukaryota > Viridiplantae > Streptophyta > Magnoliopsida > Fabales > Fabaceae > Ammopiptanthus > Ammopiptanthus mongolicus. Next base: position 4,307,320 of record CM077345.1, read on the forward strand.
AAACAACAAACACCACCACCTGCACCACAAACACCCAAGCCACAACCACCACAAACACCACCACCTGCACCACAAACACCCAAGCCACAACCACCACAAACACCACCACCTGCACCACAAACACCCAAGCCACAACCACCACCAACACCCAAAGCACAACCACCACCCACACCACAAACACCCAAAGCACAGCCACCACAAACGCCCAAAGCACAACCACCACCTGCACCTCAAGCACCCAAACCACAACCACCACCACCCACACCCCAAACACCTAAAGCACCAAAAGCACAACCACCACCTACACTAGAAACACCCAAACCACAACCACCACAAACGCCCAAAGCACAACCACCACCCACACCACAAACACCCAAACCCCAACCACCACCACCTGCACCAGAAACACCCAAACCACAACCACCACAAACGCCCAAAGCACAGCCACCACCCACACCACAAACACCCAAACCCCAACCACCACCACCACCACCACCTGCACCAGAAACATCCAAACCACAACCACCATCCACACCACAAACACCCAAAGCAGCACCACCACCACCTGAGGATGACTCTCATAGGGAAGCACCCCGACGACGATCAAGGCCTCCACATTCTCCGCCACCCCCTATTCAGTCTCCACCACCCCCACCGGTCCACTCTCCTCCTCCACCAGTTCATTCCCCACCACCACCCGTTTATTCTCCACCACCCCCTATCCACTCTCCACCCCCTCCACATGTTAACTCTCCACCACCTCCACCAGTGTACTCCCCACCACCACCCGTCTACTCTCCACCTCCACCAGTTCATTCTCCTCCTCCACCTGCCCACTCTCCACCACCCCCACCTGTCCACTCTCCACCACCACCAGTCCATTCTCCTCCTCCACCAGTCCACTCGCCACCACCACCGATCTATTCCCCTCCTCCACCAGTACGCTTGCCACCACCACCGCCCGTTCAGTCTCCTCCTCCACCAGTTCACTCCCCACCACCGCCAGTCCATTCTCCACCACCACCCATCCATTCCCCCCCACCACCAGTACAGTCTCCTCCACCAGCTGTCCAGTCTCCACCACCACCTGCACCATCTGTTTCACCTCCTCCTCCTCCAGAAGAAGATGATGACATAATTCTTCCACCTAACTTTGGCTCTTCTTATGCTTCACCCCCTCCGCCAATCATCGCTGGCTACTAAATGGGGTGCGCAACTTACTACCACTTCCATTAGTTCGTATCCTGAACACTGCATCACATGCTACACCAACGCCATGAGATTTTTTTTTTCATTTTTTCTGATGAAATATGATGAATTCTCTTTGATTCAGACCAAATTGAGAAGATTTTATAAAGAAAGTGTTGCAAAAGAAAGAATTGTGGTTTATTACCTTTTTGCTTCTCCGCTTATCTCATGCTTGTTTAGCGTGTTGAGATATTACTTATGCTATTTTGTTGCTTACTGTTTATTTTTTTTTTTCATTGCACATCTATTATCTATCTATCTATTTCTATATATTAAAGTTTGGTGCTCTGTCATCTTCTCATAAAAAACATTTCCTGCCCAACTTCTATCACTCACTCCTCTTCCACGACACTTCACCTCTCACTTCTCTACATCACTTTTCATGCTAATTTGTATTTTTGTTTCCTCTTGTATACACACAACACAAAACTTTTCCCGCTCAACACCTCTCACCCATCAGCTTTGATGTCTCTTGATCTTCCAGAGACCCTTCCCTTTTCCCTTTTCCCATTTGTAGTTGGACAAAAATTTGGAGGTTCTATTAGAGAAGAAGAATCTGGGGATTAAATAGGTGAAAGTGAGAAAAAATCAAAGTGGGATTCATTGTTATAAAACTCTTGGAATATGAGGCCAAGGAAGTATGGTTCCTTAGAGCAAGTTCTTACCACAAGGAAGGCTCGCTACGACATCGTCCTCTCCCCCTTCCTGTTATTCGGTTCTTCCAACAAATCATTCTCCAGCTTTTCGTAATTTTTTTATTATTGAAAAAAAGCTTCGTTCTTTGTCTGAAAAACCTTGGGTCACACCTTTCCTCCCCACTTGCAAATTACCAACTCTTTGAACTCGCAGATTTCTCCTACTCCGTTTGGTAATTCCGGTCGAAGGTAAGATTACATTTTTCTTGGTGTTAGGAACTGATTTTTTTCCTACTCGCGTATGAACTGATTTTTTTTTTGTACTTGCATTGAACTGTTTATGATGTAAATCTTCCTTTCTATTAACTAATCTGAAATTAATAACATAGTGCTCGCAGTGAGGACCACCCACAGTAGAAGGTTCTTCTCTATTTAGTTCCTACATTCACAAAGCACAGTCTTCGGGAAAAATAAATTTATGCTTAAAGGTCAAATATAGAAAGAGGTGTGATGTGGAGAGGGACAAGCACATTTTGCTTCTTACACATTTATGGTTTACACATTTTGTCATTCTTCACATCTTTCATTCTTATGGATGGCTAATTCAACAAGTGTTAGTTTGATATAGCTGAATGCTTGAAATATTGCTAGGTGCATCAAATTTAGTTCATAATAAAGGATAGTTTAGAGGATTATTTCTCAACTAACTGATGATGTTCATATTTACTCTTTGGGTGCCAAAATGGAGCTATTGTAACACATGAACAACTTTTATACATGTTTAGTTTATCTCATGCATAGGAAAGAATTTACTTCGCTTTACTCCACTAAAATGTTTAACAATCTCAAATATGTCAACGGTTTGTTTTATCAAAAAGAGAAAAAATGTCTCGAGTTTGAAAAATGATTTTTCATGAAGGCGGTTTGATTAACTAATTACATCTACCATTTTTGTTTTTATCACTCTTAATATCTTAACATTTTGTTAACATCTACCTAACATGCCGAGAAGACCCAGAATATAGCTTTCTTAGTTGGATAGACAACATTTGTGTGTCTGAGTTTGTTTATATGAAATTTATTTTTTGTGGTACAAATCATGCTTTGTGATAGGAGTACATATACTTAGTTATATTAGCCTGTCTTTGCACTTTGTGAGTACAAACACATATGTACATGTTGCTATAGCTAAAAACTTACTAATATTTGTCTTCATGATACCATGCACACGCTATCTTGCATGTACCTCACCAATGCCAATGATCTCATCTAGAATTGTTGTGGCTTCATCCACTCCTTTTTCCTTATAAGTAGCTTTAATATCAAGTAATAAGTAAACTTGATAAAATTTGAAGCATTAATATCAAGCTTTAAACATCTTCTTGAGTTGTAGCAGTACAAAAATGACAATGCCGACTTATCAGATAGCTTCTCAACGTCATAAGCAAATCTGCCAGCTGCCATATATTACAAGAATTGGATGACCTGTTGCTTTATGGAGATTGAGAAAATAGTCACAGGCATTAATATATATATATATATATATATATATATAAGGAAATTATTATTTGTTAAACATGGTAATATTCTATGTGTTTTCAAGTCTGTACTGGAAACAGGTTTTGACTTGGATATATACACCCGAGAAGTATTGTTATGAAGACATATACACTCGGGAAGCATGTTTTGGCTTGGATTGAGTTTCTCGATATAACTTCATTATATTTGAGCACATATCAATTTTATGTTGTCATGAATATAAAGAACACGTGTAATTTCTTACAAACTGAGAAGTTGCTATATTATTAATATAGTTTTTGTTTTCTTCATAACAGCTCTTAGTATACATGGATTTAATATAGATAAACTTACTAGTATATGATAGTTTGTTTACGAACAGACCGTTTTGAACATGCGTAAAAACGCAAAATGATCGGTGTGAATACACGGATACCTTACTAGTTCTCGAATAAAAGTTACTACGTTCCAGTACTTTAGCAGGAAAAAGAAAAAGTTGTTATCAACTATAAAGTATATATAAAGCCAATATTTTCATACTCGATTCATTGAACCTAGTTACATCAAATATTAAAATAGTTATGGATAAAGTTTTATACTTAAATTTAGGGTTAAATCATTTGAATTTGATCAAAACTCGCCAATTCAGCAAGGATTGAAATGAATATAATATGTACATATGAAATATATAAAGAATTAAGTGTCAAGTGTTATATTTATCAAAAAAATAATTCTTTAGCATTTTAAAATGAGTTTAAATGGTATGGACTATCGGTGTAAAGTTTTTTATATTGTCAACCAATCACAAATCGTCATATCTATGACTTTTAAGGTAGTGATGATAAGAGTTAAACATTTTAAATTATATGATAATTTATGATTGATTGACAATAAATTTTTTTTTTTTACACTCACAATGCATACCAATTAAATCATTTTAAAAAATATTTTTATGTTTTTGGGTATGATAAATAGGATAAAAACAAAAGTAACTAGCTAAGCGGTAAAGAAATATTTCTAGGATTTGATTTCTCTAAAGTAAGAAAGTCTCTAAAGTGAGAAAGTAAGGGTGCATCCACTCTTGATTGATAAATGCATAGAGATCTTAACCCATTAAAAATGATCCAAGAGTAGATACATTCTTACTTTCTCACTTTAGAGACTTTTTCACTTTAGAGGAGTCAAATTCATATTTGTATGGGGGTAATGATGAAAGGAGGAAAATTGTGTGGGTGCATTAATTGGGAGGAGGTATGTAAGCCACAAAAATGGGAAGTTTAGGTCTAAGAGACTTGTAATTCTTCAATATAAGTCTAATTGGAAAGTGGAAATGGAGCTTACTTATGGAGAAGGAGGCTGGTTGGTGTAAAACTGTGGAGGCTAGATATGGGGAATTTTTTGGCAGGAGGGAGGAATCATCTACAAGAAACTCTAATGCTCTTGCTTCGTTATGGTGGAAGGAGCTGGAAAATTCTGGAAAATATAATGTGGGGACAACTCAATGGTTTAAAAATGGGTTGCAAAAGCAAATAAGAAACGGTATGAAAACTTCGTTTTGGCACGATCCTTGGATTGTTAACAACTGTCTATGCACACTGTTTGAGAGGCTATTTAATATTTCAGAAAATAAAAATGATCAAATTGTTCAAATAAGTAAATGGTGTGAAGGAAGTTAGGTGTGGAAGCTAAAATGGAGAAGGTCACTCTTTATCTGAAAGTTTATTGAATGAGTTGATGTCTGCTATTAATTTTGTACATTTGAATTTTGATTTGGAGGATAGTTGGGTATGGATACATAACAAATGAGGGCGATTCTAACGTCCTCCAACGTTTGGATGATTCTAACATCCTCCAACATTTGAGTTGGAGGATGCATCCTCCCATTTTTTACCGGTTATCCGATCAAATAAATCCGGTCAGAATATTTTTTTTTTTTAAAAAAAGTTACACTAAATAATCGATTCTCTTGAAAATTGTAATCAATTACTTTTTAGTGTATGTTATGTGTAATTGTTTACTTTTCGAACTTTTTAATGTGTTGTGTGTAATCGATTAATTTTTAGTGTGTCTTGTGTGTAATCGATTACTTTTTAGTGTGAGTTGTGTGTAATCGATTACATGTGCAGTGAATCTTTTTTTTTTGTAATCGATTACCAAACTTTATTTGTAATCGATTATGCGGAAGGAAGCCCAGAAATTCTAGGTTTTCGATTTTTTGTACTCCTTGTTTTTTTGGGTGTACAATTCTGGGTATGCCTTGAAGATTTTTGCTTTTATTATTCTGGATTTTGTTGAAAATTTCTGTTACTTTTGCTTCTGGATATTATTTTGTAATTAAATCTCTGTTGGCATGTTGGAGGTTTGAATAGCGTGAAGGTGATTCCGGTGGTTGTTCGATGGGGTTTTCGATGGTTGTAGAGGAGCACATAACTATGGAGAAGAAGGGAGATGCAAGAGAAAGAAGAAGAAGCAGGTAAGTGTTTGGTTACAACCAGCGGTGGAGGAAACGATCTTCGTTGGTGATGGAGGATGGTGGCAATCGGGGGAGAAGGTTTCGATGGCAATGGCTGTTGTTGGAATTTCGTTGTCACAAACTTGTTATTCCAGTTCCAAGTTTCTCATCTCTCCTCATCTCAACCGTTGCTTTTTTTTTTTTAGTATTAAATCTATGATCCAAAAATTAGGGAGGATGAAAACTTCGACTTCTAGTTGGAGGATTGAGGATGTTCCCAACAAATCAAGTTCCTACCCTTCAAAGTCTACTTTCATATTACCTCAGAATTACAGAATGTCGATATCCGATCAGGTGGGATATCAAATCAAACTTTTTTCAGAAATTCTAGTTTAATCCCATTCCTATGAAAGTTATGGCTTTTGCATGGCAAGCGGTTCTTTTTTGGTAATCATGACATAGGTACGAAGTATCCACCATCGTTAGTAGTGACTAATCTCCGTCGGGGAACCTATTGGGCACACAAAGTGAGTTCTCCCTTCCCAACCAAGTTTTCTTCATATACAAGAGCCAAGATTCGAACCTTTGACCACTTACTTAAGGTGTCCGAATCTCTTACCACTCGGACCAACCACATATTGGTTGACAAGCAGTTCTTGATATATATATATATATATATATAAAATTTAATATATAATTTTAAAACTTAAAAAAATTAAATGTATCTTATTTTTAGGTCATAAAATGCCTTACATTGGAGAAGGAAAAAGGTTAGGAGGGCATGACAGGGTTTGAACTCGTACTCACAATTCAACTTTTAAAATATTGTTATCAAACATAAATCAATTATTTTAAACTTAATTTTTTTTAAAATCAATTTTTTTAAAACCAATTATTCATAATCATGCTCCAACGCTGGAAAAAATTAAGGAACGGTTCTTATAACTTAAGGATCCCGCGATGGAGATGATCTAAGTAATTAAAAGGTTCAAGGACTTTAGTCAAACGTCTGCCAACGAAAAAACAATATACAATTTGTAGTCAAATGTTGATCAGCAAAACAATTGCAGAAACAGTCACATAAGTGCATTATAATTGAGTAAATATTCAATATCATCCCGAAATCTTTCATATTATCAATATTTTAAAATGATCATTGAAATTATAGAAAGTTAATCAGATTGGTCCTTCCGTTGATATTTACATGGATTATAATGACATTAAATTAGTAATGGCAGGGATGCATTTGAAACTAAGTGAATAATATTAGGGATGTATTTGCTAACAGATCCAAATGGAGGGACAAACCTGATTAACATTTTGCAATTCCAATGATCATTTTGAAATATTGATAATATGGGAGACTAAGTTGATACAACCCTATAATTTTAGGAATCAGATTGAATATTTACTCTTATAATTTTAGGTTTGTCCTATGTATTAAGAATTTAAAAATAAAGAGCATCAATAAAAATTAAATTATTTAATTTATTTAAATTTTAAAATTCTTTTTATTTAATATTTAATACTTTATTTTATTAACAAGTATATCTTAACCCTTAAAAATGAATAAGTCTACATTGAAAAATCAAATATAGTATTTCTCAATCCCAGTGGATTCTAAAAGGAGTTAAAAACCCTAATTATAATGAGTTTCAAACAAAAAAAATATAATTTCTCAATATTGACTAATATTTGTCAAAAGATACTTATTAACAAATATTATATTTTATTAGATAATTAATTAGTGTCTGTTTAATTTAGATTATTTTGAATGTAAATATAAAAATAACACTTTTTAAAAAAATTATTTTAAAAATTATATGAGAAAAATTTTCTTTTAATATAATTTTTAAACCTGATTTTCACTTTACAAAATTTTAAAGAAATAGGGTTTCGGTACTATAGAAGTTGCAACTTGCAAGTTCCAATTAACTATAAACGCTTAAATAAAGTGCATACTGCATACCGAAAGACACCCATATATATACGTCTTGAACTTGCGATTCAGCTTCGAAATCAAGACCATTTTAATTGCTACATTCGTTGATTTGTACAGACTCCAATTTTGACCATGCATAATTGTCAGGTGACGTGCGCGCTTATGTCACTTATGGCAAAGGCGTCCCTTCCAAATGTAGCTAGTACTACGTGTGTTCACAAAAATAAATACATTTTCTTTGAATAAAAAATAATTAATAATTAGAAACTGACTCTTTTTAAAATGTATAAATCATCAAAATGAACGTTGTTCCTTTGAATAAAATATTTTTATACAATATAAATATATTTTGAATTGTGTGGACCATCAACATGTATATATTTTTAATATAAATATTTTAAAATTACTATAATTATAATAATTATTATAATACCATTAATTAATTGCTATTATTATCAATTTCGATTACTTATTTTTTAATTTAATTTTTTATTTTTAAAACAAATATTTCAAATTATTAATACTAATTTCAAGATTGTTTTGTGATTGTCTAACAATAATTTTCATAACCTAATGACATATTTTCTTCCAAATTTATTTCACTTTCAATGTTTTCAAATTTTAAATTTTGATTATACGCTAAATTAATAATTTGTAGACAAAAGTCTATTATATTTGAAATTATTTTTATTTACGTGGATATAATATCATATTATTTTATTTTTTAATATCCTTCTTACATCACAGGGCTGATATGTTAGTATAATATAAATATGTTAATATGTTATAAAAAAGTAGTTAATTTATTTCAAAATTACTATTATTATGATTATTATTATCTATAACTAATCTTTAAAAGAGTTAAATTTAATATATTGCCGGTTTATTTTACACTGTCAACCAATCACAAATAATTTTACATATGACTTTCAAGGTAGTCATGATAAGTGTTAAACATTTTTAATGACGTTATAATTTATGATTGATTGATAGTGTAAATTTTTTTTTACCCAAATATATATATCAATTAAATCCTTTATAAAAAGGTAACAATTTTAAAATAATACTCCGCATGTGATACTAAGCTAGATTAAGATGGTTAGAAGTATGATCCCGAGTTACCTAACTTATGTAAATACTAAATCTAAATTTTAGAATTCAAACCCGTTTCAATTAATGTTGGATTAATTTTTGGTTTTTCTTTCACCGTTTCAATTTTAAGCTGAATTTGTGTAGTATGATTTCTTTAAAAAATTAATGGAACAGTGTAATGCATACATCACCTCAGATTAGTTAAGATTCAATGCAATTGTATAAAAGAAAATTTACGAACACGTACACCCTCCCGTCAATATTATAACAAAAAAAATCTTAAATTTTTTGATCAAATATATAAGTAAAAGACAACCACTTCCCTCATATTTAAAGACATTATTCCTAAATTACTTTTTTCATTTATTACCAATTTTGTTTTTCAATAATTCATTTTATTCCAAGTCCAAAATCCTTTTGTGAAGGGTATTTTAGATAATAGACCTAATTTTTTAACAACATTAAATGAGATTAAGAGCCTGTTTGGCAAGGCAATTTTACGAGCTTATAGCGGATGAGAAAGTAGCCCCGTTTGGTAAGCGCTTCTGTCATGAGCTTAAAGTGTTTTTTCACGAGCTTATAGCGTTTTTTTCAGACGCTACTTGAAGTACCGTTTGAGCTTATAGCTTATAACGTTTCATTTTTCTTTCCACTTTTATCCTTATTATCTACATTTAATTCTACCTTTATTCTCTTCTCTCTCTTTTATGTAAAATCATTAATGAAGATGTCCTTTTATGTCTTTTTATATTTTTCAACTAGTTCAACCGCTAGTTTTACCAAACACTTCCACAAAAAATAAGCTAGCTTATCCGCTATCCGCTATCAGCTACCTCATCCGCTATCCGCTATAAGCTATCCACTATCAGCTAGCTTATCCGCTAACAGCTAATTTTACCAAACAGGCCCTAACTAACTTCCTTAATATGTATGTTCCATTAAATTTTTGCTTATAATACTAACCGGATGTAGTATGTTTTTATATGATATATATATATATATATATATATATATATATATATATATATATATATATATATATATATGTATTTCATCGTGGCAAACTCATGTTTTTATTGATCTAATAGTGATTGGTTGCAATAGAAGTAGACGTCAATCCCAGACAACCTTCACCTATAATGTTAGAAGCTCAAATCTTTAAATCGTTGTTCTGAGGAGGACTTTACGTCTTTATCTAACCACCCGACCCGTTGCCTATCAAGATACTTGATTAAAGACAAAAAAATTTACATTCTTATTGCCCGTGTCAACTTTTATATATATTGTATATTTGGAAGAGCATATAGAGATCTTATGAAAATAAACTTATGCAAATAATTTATAAAAATAGTTTATGATCTTTCTATAAATATTTTTTAGCTTATTTTCATAAACTTGTTAGAGAAGCTTATGAAAATAAATTTTTTTCAACTTATTTGAAAAAAATATTAAATAAGTACTTAATTAAGGTTTGTGTATCCAAACACATTCATAATAATTAGGACTATAATGTAATAAAAGCTTAACACGACACTCAGGAAAAAAATTGAGTTTAAAAAATATTATAATGTATTTTGGTTGTAACTCATATTTTAGCACAACATTTTATTTTCTTAAATGTGTTATATATGTTATTTAATTTGTATTTTGTAGCCAACTCAGTTGATAAAGACTTGCCTAAAATTAAATATGTCTTCTCCCTCAACCCTCCACGTGTGTGTAATAAAATCTGAAAGTACATCAAGTCAAATATCTATAGCAAATATATATATATATATATAACTTTACTCTTTGACTTTGTAAAATACATTATCTCGAAAGAATAATTATCCGTCATGATATATCGTTTAGGGAATGTTAACCGATGCGTTTACGATCAGAGGCTGATCTTGCAGGGAGTGGCTCCCCCCAAATTTTCCCCTCTAATTGTCTTTTATATAAAAAGTTATGCATGATACTTTTAAAATAATTTATACTATATATATTTGTGTGTGTAAAATCCATAAACTATCTATATTTTATTGGATAAAGTTTCTATAAAATGAACTTGAACGTAAATTGAGAAATTAAGAATATATCCATTATTGGTTAATTAAAATGAGTTGAAATCTTAATATTCTTTTAATAATAAAAGGTGAATACATTCTTACTTATTTATTTTACATTCAAGCTCACTATAGAGGATCTTAATCCTATTTAATTTTGTGGAATATCATTTTTAGACCTTATTCATTTAAAAATGGTCAAATAGTTGAATAACTCTGCTAAAACGAGTATTATTTCCAACTCAACACCATTAGGGTTGATTATCGTTATGCTTCTCCTCCTTTGTGGATGTGCTTCAAACTTCCTAATATCTCCACCATGCATATGCATCATTACAAGATCAGCAAATAATAGTTATGATTTCACGTATTGAATGTTTACAAACTTGATATATTCGAGTGATAAAATTATGCATGATTAATTATGAATTTTTAATATAACATTTTGTCTAGTGTCTAATGGCTCCCCCAAAATTTTTACTCAAGATCTGTCATTATTGCGACATTGGTTAAGGAGTCAAAACAAATAAGTTTTCATTTAAAAATAATATATTTAACATATCAAAAAATAATACATTTAGATTGCAAATGAAAACTTATAATTTCTTGATTTCTTAACCAATATCCTTAAAATACTAGATCGGAAGATCCATTTAATTTTTAGAGATAAAACAATATGATTTCAAATTTAAAGTGGAAATTGAAAAAATTGTGCCGAAAGTGTAGATAAAGGTTTGAGCTGCAAACTTATCATACTCAACCATGTGAAATGAGAACGAGTATTCCTTCTAATCCATATCATTTATGTCTAATAATGTAGTGTTGGCCTAAACTTCGATTTTAAAAACTACGTTAAAGTTAAAGTTAAAAATAAGAGTTTTAAATATAAAATTAAAGTAATTTATAATTTTCAGATTTTACTAGATTAAAAGTTAATTTATACTTTTAACGAGTGTTTTAAGAATATAAGTTAAGAAAGCAAAAAAATAAAATTTTCACTGAGACTTGTTATATTTAGTATTTGAAGAAATGAATATACAGTATTTAGATTTCCAATGAAAACTTTATTTTCTTAGATTCTTTAATCAATATCCTTGGGGTACTTATTAACTTGATCCGATTTTTTTTATTAAAGCTAAATTTGTTGACACACAGATGCCCGGTTCCTCACCCATCTTTCATACCAACATGAAAACCTTTATTTTTCTTTATTTTCTTTCAACACTTACATTTTTTATAATAAAACAAATTATTGGTACTATCTAAACACACACACACACCAATCAATGCTTTTGTATACCGTATTTTTTCAATAAATTATTAAAAATAGTTGCGACGAAATGAATGAAAAGAAGGCAGAGTAAAATTCCTTGTTTCGTTTATGCATAAAGTGAAATCCAAAGGCAGAAAAAGGAACGAGGGCATTGCAAATAACTTCGCTTTAGTACAGATAATAAGATAATGAGATAACATATTTATGGTTGATGTTTATGGCTGCAATGATGTAGGTTGGTCGAAATTAGAGAAGAATCTGGTGGCCTTGCTTTGTGATTATGACTTTCTCATGCGTGGTGGAGCGGCGGAGGATTTAGGGAGTCTCGGAGGAGAGAAATGGTGGCAACAAGGAGAGTGAGAGGGATGGTTATTGGTAACAGCAGGTAGAAGAAAAAAGAAAAATAAAATAAAAAGGGAGACAACGGGGGATCGAAGGGAGTAAAAGGGAGAGAAAGCTCTGTTCAAACTAAAAAAAAGCTCATTTGAGTAACTTTTTTTAAAAGCTTCTTATTTGTTACTTTTGTTCTTTTATAAATAAACTATTTTTTTAAAAAGCTTCCCAAAAAATGTGTTTGACTCAACTTCTATTTTTAAAATGAGAAGCAAAAAACAAAGTTGTCCCAAATATTACCTCAAATCTATGATCGCAACAACTCAAAATAAACCATCATCTTCCTAGGAAGGACCAATAAATCGCCACTCCTCATGGTTGCTCTAACTCCTCATCATCGCTCTAACCACAATCGCCATATCTCATCAAAGCACCACACTTGGCCATCCATCAAGAGCCCATATGAATCACTACACAAACAAACCATCCCTTGCCCAATTCAAAAGTAGGGATGGCAAAATGGGTCAACCCGTCCCGTCCCGTTCTCCTATTAACCCACCCAAAATGGGACGGGACGAGCCAACCCGTTTTAGACATATGGGTTGAATCCCCAACCCACCCGGCCTAATGGTGGGTTGACAGGTTGGCCCGCCAAACACATAAAAACATAATTTGGGTTGGCGAGTTGGTCCACTATAAAAATAAAAAAATTAACAAAAAATCATATAATATTTCTTTATTTGGATAATCTTCATATCCGTTCTTAAATTATTATTAAAAAATTGAAATAATCTTATCTTATAACATACAATTTGTGTTACAAAAATAAAAACATTATTTTTGTAATATGAAATAATTCCAAGTAACAATTAAATTAAATTAAAAAATATTAAATAATTAATAAATTAATTAAAAAAAATTTATTTTTTAATATGAAGGGTTGGCGGGTCAACCCTTCCCGCCCCGCCACCAACCCGTTTTCAGGTGGGTTAAGCGGGGCGGGTCAAAGTGGGTTGATAGGTTGAGAACCCCAACCCACCCCGTCAAATTCTGACGGGTTGGCTGATTGACACACGAATCACAACCCACTTTGTCATCCCTATTAAAAAGCCATAATCACGACTTAGTCATGCACTGTTCTAACATAAAACCACCGCAAACTCATGGTCACCTAGCTGTCCATTCTTGCCCTACTGAGAAACTATCTTCCTTCAAATCACTATGGATCCGAATCTTCAACAACAAAACCTCCTCTCTATTCTCTCTTTCAATTAAATGTTAGTAGTTGGACTAATCTAACGTATTAAATTAATCCAACAATATTTGGCTGGAAAGAGGATGAGGAGAGAGTTTTGTTGCAGAGGATCCATTTTCAATCATTATAGAGTTGGAGATTTCTAACAATAGTGGTTAGGAAAGTGTAGGGATGACAATGGGTATTGGACCAGTTGGGTACCCTCAAAATTTATTCTCTATGGATTGGGTAATTATCCGCTAATTGGGAATGGGTATAGGTACAGATAATTACCCGCAAAAATTAATAGGAATATGTGTGGGTAGAGATACTCTAGTACCCACCCCACCCCATACCTGCACTATATATATATATATATATATATATACATTAATTTAAAAAATTACAAAAACTTAAAAATACCATGTGATGATGTGAGTCTGGTACCCTTGTCCCTTGGCTTACATGATCGCATCCTTCAAAATAAATCCTGATAACCTATTTCATTTTCAAATTCACTTTCCTCTAAAAAACCTGTGAGTCTCACTTTCCTAGTGCCAGCAGCTTAGGAGCGCCAAGTTTATGAATTATTGTTCTTAAAAGTTTATTGTAATATTTACTTAATGTTTTGGAGATTAATAACCAGATATTTTGTATTAAAACCTTTGCATTTCATGTTCATAAAGTGATTATTAGATACACTGATTGCATTTTTAGTTTGGAATACAAGAGTTTAGACATTTTATTGTTTAATTAAAATTTCTTATATTAAAGTGTATGTAACAAGTGCAGATAGGAATACTTAGATATCCAGAGGATAAATGTATAAGTATTAAAATTATTACCCACTAGAATATGAATTCAAATATAAATATTTTTTTAAAATGTTGATATGAGAACGGATATTATAATATCCTATCCATACAGTGCTTATCACCGACCCTAGAAAAGTGGGTGCGAGTAGGAGTATGATTGTGAGAGACTTTTTTTTTCGAGACCAATATTTAATTTTGCAAAAGAAAATAGTATTGTACAATTATGATCAAATAAAGTCGTTATGTGCGAATTTATTATCATGGGTAGTTATGGGTGCTGAGTGGAGTCAGCTGAACAGCGTATGTTGGTAATATGGTAAATAGAGAAGGGAACAAGTCCGATAATATAAACCGAGGGTAGTAGTACACGACTCGCCGCCGTCTATTAAATGCTGCTCTTGTCTTTATCATTTGTTTTTTGTCATTTGATTTTCTCGCCTCTATCCTCCTCGCTTTCTCTCCGTCTCTGAAAAACCAAAAACCTAGCGACTCTCTCTTTCTGTAGCATCGCTCATCTCTCTCTCGTGTCGGGGGTCGCATAGTCTGCGATTCCCTCCCCTCCTTTACCCTTTACCTTTTAATTCAACCTTCCCCCCGTCTTCGATTCTCTTATTTCTTCCAAAGAAATGATTTCCCTCGTTTTCTAGGGTTTCCCTCCTCTCAAAGCTCCATCTCCCAAACCACCCTGTATCTTCTTCACCTCATCAACCTAATCAACTTCGTAATTATGGCTATCCGGGTTACCTTCTCTTTCTCCGGCTACGTCGCCCACAACCTCGTCTCCTCCGCCACCACTCGTGTCGCCAATTCCCGTTGCCTCCAAGAATGCTGGATTCGCTCTCGACTCTTCGGAACTAACCAGAAACCCGACCTCGATCCCCCAACCGGCGTCCGAAATCTCCACTCCGATTTCAGAAGATCCAATTCTAATTGCTGGGTCAAGAATTCTGCATCTGCTTACACTAACTTCGCCGCTGAGATTCTGGGCGATGACTTTAAGAACCCCATCGTGTTAGGTTTGATCTCGATGATGAAGTCAACGGTTTGTGTTTCTGGGTCATCAACAGCGGCTATGGGTGTTTTAGGTATTTCGCCTTTTAAGACCTCTTCGATCATACCCTTCTTCCAGGGTTCGAAGTGGCTTCCTTGCAACGAGTCGTTTCCTGACCCCACAAACCGGGAGGTGGATAAAGGGGGAACGCGGTGTTTCGATGTTGCTGCTAATTCGGATTCGAATTTGAATCTGAATCTGAATCAAAAGGGTTTGACTTTTGACAGAAGTAGTTGGCTTTCGCGGTTGTTGAATGTTTGTTCAGAGGATGCTAAAGCTGCATTCACTGCTATGACTGTTGGTTTTCTATTCAAATCGTACTTGGCTGAACCAAGGTCCATTCCTTCTTCTTCTATGCTCCCAACTCTGGAAGTGGGTGACCGTATTTTAGCTGAGAAGGTTTGCAATCAATCATTTTTGTCTTATTGGTTATGGTCTTGTATTTATTTTGCTTCTTGTGAAACTGATTAAGGTTGTTAATTGTGAATCAGGTTTCTTTCTTCTTTAGAAAACCTGATGTTTCAGATATTGTGATTTTTAAGGCACCTCCTACTTTACAGGTATTTTAAACTTCCTTAGCAGCAGTGCATTTTTGCCATTGCTTCTCTAATACGTAGATAGATCGTTCGTCATATTAAATTAAAGGTGTTGATGAATAATGATGTTCCTTATTTGATATCTCTTATGTAGGAACATGGTTTTACTTCATCTGATGTATTTATAAAAAGGATTGTGGCTAAGGCTGGGGACTGTGTTGAAGTAAGCTTCAATGATTTGAGTAATTTGTTGATTACCTTCGAGGTAATCTCTGTCATCTTATACGTGGTTGGGGTTTTGTGGTAGGTTCGTGGTGGAAAACTATTGGTGAATGGTGTTGCTGAAGAAGAGGAATTTGTCGTAGAACCTCTTCAATATGAGATGGATCCAGTGGTAATGTTTGGCATTTCCCATGCTAAATGGTATTTTTTTTAATTGATTTTGGGACTTGACGACATGGTTAACAGTATTTTCTCTTTGTTGGTTGCAGGTTGTGCCAAAAGGATATGTTTTTGTGATGGGAGACAATCGCAATCACAGCTTTGATTCTCATAACTGGTAATTTTTCAATCTCTTTGCCACTGACTTTTCTCTGTTGTTTCTGTTAGAGAAAATGTTGCTTTAGGTGGAGGACACATTTTGGCAAATTTGTTGATCCCGTTCTTCCCAAAACATCTTGCTTATATGTAAACATGCTATCAGATCTCAGTAGGTCATATATATATGTACAGTGTACATACACCTACCTTTGAATTGTGATGTCTGACACTCTGGCTGAACATATTTGCTATTTTTGTGTCTATCAGGGGTCCACTCCCTATTGAGAGCATTGTCGGTAGATCTATGTTTCGGTACTGGCCTCCATCCAAAGTATCTAACACTGACACCCTTCTTCATAAACCTGCATCTGGAAACAATTCTGTGGCAATTTCTTGACATGATTGTGCTGCTTTCTGAGGGTGATGAAGACTTCCAGAAACTTTCAATTCTTCCAATTGGATAGCTGCTCTCGTTTTTGCCCGGGAGTGAGCTGTTATCTATTCACATGTTCTCTAAGATGAGCCTGCTTCTCGCGAATACAGCTCGGGATGCATATCATATTCATTGATGCGAATTTGTCAATGACCTAATAATGATGAATAACTTGTTCATTTAATGGTATCTTGAGATGAAAGGAAAATGAAAGAAAACATGATTATTGGTTCGTTTTGTATTCTTTCATGTACAGTGTCTGAATGCTAGAAACAAGGGGAAAGCTTTGACATGGAGTGATGGAACTGATCAAGTCCCTATAAGTTCCATAACCAAGCCTCCTCCCAAATTGAATATTTGTCGTCATTCAGTTATTCATGAAATTGTCTGGACATGATTACCGTTGCCTATTTTAAAAGCAATAGTCAATTTAAGATACAATTTAGGAATGACATTCCCCTTTTGTTTTTTGTCTTCTGTTGTTAATGAACGAGGATTACTCATTCGGTCAGATTCACCCGAAGTTCGATTAACGTGACCCAACTTGATCTCCAAAACTTTAAGTTGGGTCATTGTGTTCGGATTCTCTCAAACTTGACAGTTAGGATAAAATAATCTTACCTCACCACTTGATTGAAACTTGAGCAATGCTGAAGTGTTCGGACAAAAAAAAACTGTATGAATCCTGTGAGAATGTCGTGGTCGAAAACTGCAACAATCACAGGGATCACAAATTTGAAATATTAAGTTCGTAACTAGTTTCGCACAAATTACTAATTTTTTTTATTTTTTGTGTAATTATGATATAGGTATGAAGTATTTATTGTCGTTAGTAGTGACTAATCTGCGTCGGGGAACCTGTTGGGCATATAAGATGGGTTCTTCTTTTTCAATCAGGTTTTCTTCATACACAAGAGTCAGGATTCGAATTCCTAATCACTTGTTTAAGGTGTCCGAATCCTTTATCACTCGGATCAACCATATGTTAGTAGACACAAATTACTAATTAGAATGTTTCTTGAATTTTTTGTATGTCAATACTCAATATATCAAAATGGCGCATTTCTATTGTGAGAACATTTGATACACATTCCTGCGTTTCAAGCTCTTGCTTTGTCAATCTTTTATATTCAGTCCTTCACACTTAAGACGAGACAATAAATAATTTATTTGTTTTACTTTTTGACCGAGTAAATAGTCAATTTGATCCCTGAAAGTGTATGGCGGTATCAACTTAGTCTCTGAATTTAACTAAATAGCGAAAACGTTTCTGAAGTTGTAAAACGTTAATCAACTTGGTCCCTCCGTCAACCCCAGTTAGCTGACGCCGTTAACGGCACTGATGTGGCACGTTAAGTGCTTTGTTGGCACCGTTATCACTGGTTAGGTGGTGTCCACGTGGTTAGGGACCAATTTGAAACTCTAAACTAGAGACTAAATTGATACTCGTAACTCTGAACCAGGGCCTAAATTGATACTCGCAGTAGTCTTCTTCTTCTTCTTTATCTTTTCCCTTTCTCTCTCTGCTCTCTCTCTCTCTCTCTCTTTGCTTCCTCTATCTGGTGCTTTCTCTCTCTCTAATCACCCGTCTATAGACGGGTCCTTTCTCTCTCTACTCTCTCTCTCTCTCTTTGCTTTCTCTGTCTCGCGCTCTCTCTCTAGACAGGTGGTTCTATAGACGGGTGGTTAGAGAGAGCGCGAGACAGAGGAAGCAAAGAGAGAGAGAGAGAGAGAGCAGAGAGAGAGGACCCGTCTATAGACGGGTGGTTAGAGAGAGAGAGAGCGCCAGACAGAGGAAGCAAAGAGAGAGAGAGAGCAGAGAGAGAAAGGGGAAAGAAGAAGAAGAAGATTGTTGCGAGTATCAATTTAGTCCCTGGTTCAGAGTCGCGAGTATCAATTCAGTCCCTGGTTCAGAGTTTCAAATTGGTCCCTGACCACGTGGGCACCACCTAGCCAGTGACAACGGTACCAACAAGGCACTTAGCATGCCACATCAGCGCCGTTAACGGCGTCAGCTAACTGGGGTTGACGGAGGGACCAAGTTGATTAACGTTTTACAACTTCAGGGACGTTTTTGCTATTTAGTTAAATTCAAGGACTAAGTTGATATCGACTTACACTTTCAGAGACCAAATTGCCTATTTACTCTCTTCCAACTCTACAAAACAAAGCCCCACTGCCGTAGCACGCATTTTCGAGTCTCAACTTAGAGTTCTTCATTCGTGCCTTTTCCTTTCAGACCAAAGAATTCGCTTCCTTCGCTAGATCAAGTAATCCTTTTTACATGCATACATGCTCTTGTTGGTTTGTGGCCTTGTAGGATTTCAACCTAATTCTTTCGCCAACACTTACGATGGAGAAATCTGTAATTAACTGATCTGCAGCTTTGGAGTTTGTATTTTGATCATGTTCATTGGTTGCACAATTTATAAAAATCATCTGTGGGGGAGGTATTGCATGTTGTGGTGTGCTCGTTATTTTGTTCTGATGAATACAATTTGCAAGAACTTGTCAGCATTGATATTACGGCACCTTTTAACATGCCGAAACTTTGAGGAAGGCTTGTTTTGTTAGCAAAGTATTGTTAAAGATCAATCTTCCAATTTGAATCTTGTTCCTGGCTCTTCCTGATCTTTGATTTAAGGAGAATATTGTAGTACTTTCAACTGGAAGTGTTGACTATTTGTTAGATGATTCTAGAATGAATTTCGAAACCAAAAGATCAATAGCATAAAAGGTACCATAATAGAAGATATCATAAAAAGCTTTCTTGATGAAATAGATTCAAGCTCTATCCAGTAAAATGCAAATGCATCCTTACTTTCTTTAATAGCCCTCAATTGCTGTAAAATAAGCAAATCAATAAAAGCTGTTTAATGTCCAAACCTATTCCTCATTCTTCAAAAGCTAATTTTTGGCGTATCATAATTTATAAAATATTAATTAACCATTGCATTTGGTTTGTCAACCGGCCTGTCGCTATAACAGTCGATCATAGTAGTTCCAATGTAGTTTAATTCAGTCCTTTCTAGAGGCATTGTTAAGTTGCCTTTGACCAAGCACTCTTCAGCAAATGATTAACATTGGTTTCATGGCAGAAGGGGGGAAAAGAAGAATATAACTACTGTTTCAGCAAATGATGACTTTTTTCTTGTTTTGCAGATTTTGATAGCTTCTACAGAGAAACAGATATGCTGGAACAGCAACATACAAAAGTACAGGTAACATCTTTATAATTATAATCTAAACCTCGGCCATTTCAGCATTATCTTTAGTATCACCTTGCTTGTCTTCCACCCTTTTGTATCTATACCAAGAAGCACAAACCAAGTAAAACCCAAAGTTCACAACGCTTATCACTGACAACAGCCAATAGAAGTAGTTGAGCTTGTCTCTGTTCAAGTTATTATTTGCCAGCCACCCACCACTCACTTTGTTAACCACCTCAACCACCACAGTGCTTGTAAAGTAACCGAATGCGACAGAACACCAAGATATTGCTGTGCTCAGTGACTTCATTCCAGCTGAACTTTCTGCATAGAAAAACTCCAAAAGGCCTATCAGGGTAAACATGTCTGCAGCTCCAAAAATACCATACTGGTAACCCAGCCAAAACACGCTCATTGGCAAAGGCTCTATGCTATCTACCATGTTGTGTTGGATGGCCACAGACTTGCGGCGTGTCTCCACAAAACCAGCAACTGCCATGGAAATAGCTGACAGAACCAATCCAATCCCAATGCGCTGAAGGTGTCGAATTCCGGTGGGAATCCCTGTGATTCTTCGAGCAAGTGGGACAAAGATGCGGTCGTATAAAGGGATAAGGATAAAAATGAACAACAGAGGGATGACTGGGAGAGAGGGTCCTGGCACTTTAAACCCCTTGATATTGGTGTTCATGGTGGTGCTTTGTTGTATAGTGAAAGTCTGAAGCTGTGCCAAACATGTGTTCATAAATATGGTGCTAAATATTATAGGTAGCATGCGGATTAGGATTTTGGTTTCTTCTACTTGTGTCACTGTGCACAGACTCCAGGGTCCCGAGGGTGTGGATATTGCTTCACCTCTACTGCTTCTAGCAATTGCTGCCCGGTCCAAGAATCTGGGAATTCATGTTTTCAATAAAACCAAATGAGAGAGATAAACACTAGTTCTAAGCAAAGATAACTGGTCATGTAACATAAAGAAGATCCAAATCTGTTTGTTATAGGAGTATTTTATAACCTGAATTGATCTGTCTTTTTAAGGATTTCATAATTGTCCCCTCTTTCTTTTTCATGAATTTCATGTAGTTCCTCTGCTTTCTCTGGAATTTGAAGTTTTCTGTTTCTAAAGGCTGCCACAAATACCTAATAGTTCAACAAATGAGTTCGATATGTATTATACAACTTCCTTTTTTAAATAAAATACACGAACATTTTTGTTACGTATGAATGAGTAAGTGATAAAAAAAATGAAAATAATATTATTTACCTGTATAATTCGAATTAGTGGGCTTCCCTTTGGGATATTGTTTCGATATAATGACTTGCCCATGCAAATGAATAGAATTGCAAATATGATTGCTATAGTGCATACTACAAAACTCCAATCCCATCCTTGGTTGGCACCGATCCAATTAATGAAAGTAACACCAATGATTGCTCCTATGGTAAGGCTAAACAAGAACCAGTTGAAAAAGCTTGATAGTTTAGCTGCCTCATTGGGGTTTTTATCATCAAACTGGTCAGCCCCTAAGGCTGGTAAAGCTGCCTTAATACCACTCGTTCCTAATGCAACAAGGTATAGGCCAGTGTAAAGTATTGCAGCCTGGCCACCAGTAGCAGCCTTACACTGGCTCATCTGGGTTGGTGCTACATCTATGCAGGGGATGGGTCTTAACTGGTGGAAGTGTGCTTGAGCTGTGAGAAGACCATATCCCTGCAATTTGAAGAATTAGTTCTGTAAGATTTCTGTTCCCTCCGAAAATTTTTGGTGTCTTGCTGGAACACAATTTATGCATGCTCAAGGAAGAAACTCTGCTATTGATTTTAAACAAACATACCAAAATTTTAAGTCACTAGTTTGAAATTAATGTTAAAAATCTGTCCTCCTGGAACACCTAAGCAGGGAAGTTAAGGAAAATGAAAAAAAATTATCCCTTGTTCATTTTTTGTTATATTTTAGCCTTTGCCTAAGCATTCTCATCTATATGAAGGAGGAATTTGATACAATATCCATAGATCCTATTATGGGAGACTTCAATTATTATACTTCTGATAAAAGGATTAAAAAAAAAAGGTTCCTAAATAGATTGAAGTTAACATTATTGGATTATGACCAGTTTTAACAAACGACAAGGACCGATGTTGACCTCAACTAAATTAGTATTATGATTGTAATAATTTATGTATTTCTGTGTCGGCATCCTGCACTGCAAATTGCATTATTCTTTGTTAAGAAGATTTTGAGCTGTGCCCACTTTCAGATTCTTGGTTGTTGGTAAATTACCGAAACAAACATGCCAGTCAAGGCACTAGCTGTGCTTCAATAATTGAGAACTACGATTATAGAGGCTCTCTAAACTATTCAAAAAGAAATATGTGATGCTTATCCATTTTGTTTCATTTCTGATTATTCATGGGATTCTTCCTTCATAATTCATTGCTTATTTCGTTAATGATTCCTATAATCAAAACCACTTCATGATGACACGTTCTCTTTTTAATCTTGAGTGGGCAATGCTTATGCAGACGTAAGAGAAGTTAATTCGACTTACCAACAATTCCATGCATGCAAACAGAACACAAGTCTTGAACCTAGACAGATATGTATCACAGATCAATCCGCCAACGAGTGGTAGTAAAAATGCAGTTCCCATAAAGTTGGTCAAGGTTGTAGCAGATTTTGTTAAGCTGAAGTTCATGTACCCAAAGAAATAAGTTACTAGGCTCACTGCATTGGCAACGAAGGCCATGTTCTCTAGTCCTTCCATAGCTGCGTGCATAAATTGGAATTTCAATTTATTAGACAAACACAACAATACGCTTTCCACACATAAAAGGGTACACTACAAGAAAGGATCATTTTCCAAGCTGTTACCGTATACAAAAAGTACAGCTCTGTTTCCTCCTAGCTTTCTTTGTACCATTGGTTGCGTATCCATGTTTCTGCAGATTCCCTGGTGAGTGATCAAACAAATTCAATTAATCAAAGCAAGTCAAGAAGTGTGTTTTGTTTTAAGACAGAGAAGGAGACACATATATGACACTAAGTGCATAAGATGTTCACTAAGGAATACTGAGCAGAACGTGTCTGAGAAACCTGATTCTTTCTTCTTGATTGGTATAATTAGAGGAACATTCAAAATGTATGGCAAAAAAAGCAAAAGGATTCATTACCATTGTTAGTGCCTTCTTTGATCCGAAAGACAGAACCAGCTTCTTTAGGTACTAGGAGTTCATTCGTTTTGAATTTATATAGGATCCATATACACGAATATATCATGTGCCACAATTTGCCTTCTAATATTGAAGTAAGCCATTAGAAAATTAGGTGGCAACTTGGCATTAGAAAAATATTTTTGGTTACATTTTGTAAGCTGAGCTCTCTTCCTGTTTTCTCCTCTTCCTACATAACCCTATGATGTAGTTGTTTTGACTTTATTAGTTGACTTAATCTTTTTCGTTTTTTTTCTTTTCAAACTTGAACAAAATAGTTAAATGCTGATACAGTAGACAACCACGTTAGTTATGGGATTGATCGGCATCCCTTAACTACTTTGTTCATGCATATGTGTATCAATGCATGTATCCTGTATTGACCTTATTGTGAAACTTTCAGACCTACATCGATCCTTTTATCTTACAATCGCTCCAAACATATAGTATACAGTCTTTAGAAACATTCCCGTGTCTACCAATAAACCAATTCTTATACAATTCATCAAAAGAACAATAAATTAGCAAAAACAATTATAATAAAAATTTGTGCAGTTGTGCTACCGGACAAATTAACCCTGGTAATCAGGTATTTCTACACCAATGAGTTTTGTTTAACGAAAGAATTTTGGTATCTCATGGTTACAAGGTTGTCCATGCTCGAGGGGGCGTGTTGCGAGTCCCACATCGGATGATTAACGAGCCTGGCCGTTGCTTATATAGCTGGGTAAACCTCTCCCTCATAATCGATTTTGAGGGGACCTTTCGGATGCCTGATCGATTTTAATATGGTATCAAAGCCTATCTTAGATCCATTATAGGGCCGTCCACCATATTATCCGCGCACCAAGCCCAATAGTGTTGGGCGTGAGGGGGTGTATTGGGAAAAACCCAAGTCTCACATTGACTAGAGATAGAGTCTCATAAGAGCTTATAAAGCTTAGACAATCCTCATCTCTTGAGCTAGCTTTTGGGGTTGAATTAGGCCCAAATCTAATACTTCGGACAAACCAAGTTTCTTACGGCCAATCGTTCTCCTCATGCAGACGCACAAACTAAGAAATTAACCTCTTTTCTGCTATTAGAACTTCGTCCCTTTGTTTACTTTATACTTGTTGTTCCTTTGTAATTGTATGTAATGCCTAGAGTGTATATCTTTTGTTGCTTGGATTTTGCTTTTGTCTATTCCTGTAGTTTGATGCTGCATATATGTGATTCTTCCTGGGTCAGAAAAGAAAATGCCCCCCCTCATATATAGCTGAGGTGTTGTCTAACTGTTGTAAGATAGTCGTAAAATTACCAAAGATTCCTTAAATTGCAAAGGTTTATACCTAGAAACACATATACTTGCGACGACTTCTTCTAAGTTCATGGCACGTAATGGGGTTCAATCATTGCATCCAGCATTGTGTAGAAATTATTGTCTTCATAACCCGTCGTTGTGAAGACACTGAAGTATATATACCTTTGAAAAATGTATGTGTATGTATTCCGATAGATAGGATGGTCGACACATGACTAAAGCACTAGTCCCAAAAGTATAAAATTATTGTCCATGCTCTTATATATATATATATATATATATATATATAAATAAATTTTAAAAAGCGATTTAATTTTTTTCCATTGATGTAAAATATAATGAGTATTCAGTGCATGATCTATACTTTAAATTTAATATTAACATTTGTGAAATATTCATTTTAAAAAATCACACATTGATAAAAAAAAATAGTTTTTTTTGTCTAAGGAGAGACTCGAAAGAGGCTTTATATGGAGGAGAGAGAGAGGAGAAGGGAAAGGAGCAGAACAGATTGGGGGGTTTAAACTCACGCGCTGATAATTCATATCCCGCAACTTAACCAAATGAACTCACTTAAGAAAACAAAATAATTGTATTTTACTCATGTCAATAAATTCATATATAATATAAGGACATGATATGATGATGGTCGTTATGACCAAAATACATCTCTCAACAACTACCCTATTTTCATGTAGCAAGAAGTAGATTGTTGACAAATGAATTAGCATCACAGCTCAACATATTCCGAGTGTCCTAACAACTTGAGCCTTGTTTTTAGTGCAAGGCACTAACAATTAGAGACAGTTAAGACAAACATTAATTCAAGTGGAAGGTACTAGCAATTAGAGTTAATTAAGGCAAACAATCAAATTAAGACAAACATTCAAACTTAAAAGTTAATTAAATGAACAAGTTGCCTTCAGCAGCTTAAGCAAATTAAGAAACCGTGGCTTATCGTAGGCACTGTAGAACCCAAGATGTATCGTGTTAATGTATTTTAGAAACAAAACAAAACTGCATGTGTCAAGATGTACGTTCCATCGTAGTCGAATGAATTAAGCAAAACTTATCACCTTCGAAAAATAGAAGATGTGGGAAGAATAAAATATGTGGGCTCTGTTAAAAGGAAGATGCCAAGCTTCTTTCAGTCGCTTTCCATAAAAATGGAATTATTGGCAGTATTAACGTTCCATATATAACAATTGTTTAAAATTTGAATTGCTTGTGATCTTGAACGGTTTCTCTGTTCATGCACTTCACAAGCTTGCTTAACCTCTTCTGCACGTCAGTGTCTTTATGAGCATCTAGCTTGATACTTTCTAAAGTAAAAATGTTCAAATAATAAAATTTAGTAACAAAGTCTTCTAACCTATATTGCTGAAGTAGTTGATCATGACTTATTAGAATATTAAATATTCATATAATATTAAAATTTTCTAATAATTCTTTTGGCCGCAATTAATTGGGGTTTTTGGTTTGTGAAAAAACTACTAATGTTATGATTCATCTGAAGATGTCTAAACCCACTAATTTAGTGATCAGGTTATAATAGACTCGAACACCTAATACTTGATTACGGTAAGCAATGGTGTAGGCCTTAACATATATATAGGGCTGTGATGGAGTCCCTAGGATTAATATATGTCTGGCTAGGTTCTATCTGTCATCATGTTTTCCTTCAAAACACTCCAAATTCCCTAAAACTTGCTCCATCCGAGAGATGTGACATGAGTGTGAATAGGCAAGAAAAAAAAAATATAATCTTTCCATCTTGCAAGTTCGCACAAGAATTCCAGGATTGTCCTCCATATTAACAAGTAAGCTTTATTTTATTTGTATTCTAACAGGTATGTAATCTAGTCTCATATATGTACTGTTCTATAATCATATGCATACTCTATAAATTTCTTACATGTAAGAAATTTATTTATTTATTTATTTATTTTGTCAAAAAAAATAAATTTGTTACATATAAGACATATTTACCCAGTCATATGTCATATATAACAAATATGATAAGTACTAGCAATATATTCTCTAACACTCTTTTCTCAACACACACCTTCTTAATGGTTGAAATTCATATGGATTCCACTAATTCATGTGGGTCTCACTTGAATTTTATAGATCCCACATATATTTCAACTACTAGAAAAGTGTATGTTGAAAAGAGAATATTAGAGAGTGTGTTATTAACATTTTCCGCCAATAATGCACCGGATATTATCATTAAATAATGAATGAATTCCGTGCCACTTGCATGAGTACGTCAATGTCCCGCGCTTTCTGTGAATCCGTGGGGTTATTTGCGTAGAATTAGCATGCAAACTTTGTTTGAGGAGCATCTTTTTTTTTTTTTTTTTTACAATAAAAGATTATTATTACATTTCATCAATAATCACGATTCAATACATGTTGAAATATCAAGAATCACCAAACTCAGAATTATCCTGGGGAGCATCTTAATTGCCTATGGCTCTTGTCTATTATTATACGATGATTTGAAAATTCGTGATTGCGCAAAGGAATTACTATTTAATTTAATACAATGATATAAAGGGTGTGAAAGCATAATAATAATAATTATGTATATATTATGGATTTAATTGATATGCATTATTTGTGCAAAACTTTTTTACACAGTTAATCAATCAAAAATTGTCACATAAACTAAAATATTTGACTTTTATCCTAATTATCTTAAAAATCACCCATATCATGATTTCTGATTGGTTGTTAGTATAAAAAACTTTACACAGACAGTACATAACAATTAAACTCATATTATTTAAAAATTTGAGTTAGATGGTTTTGAGTGAGGATTCACATTTGTTAAGTTAAACGTGAAAATCGTTAACATTAATCACTAAGGTACTTAACGTTGATAATTAATAATAGAAAGTACTATATAAATAATAAAATAAGAAATTTGATTGAAAATTATAGACTAATAAACTATATGTAAAATTGTCGAGTGCATCATTATAAACAGGTCACAATCTCCCTACGGGAGATTGTATTATGACATTTGAAAGATCTTTATTCTACAGAAATATAAGACGGACACTATGGGCCTATTTCCTCACCCATTTTGTCAATAAACTAAAATATAAGCCCAATAAAATTTACAAAAAAAACCTCTTTTTCGTGGGGAATGCTACGGTGGGAGATAATCTCAAGTCTCCTACCGTGAGCAGCTCCCTTTATGCAAACTTTTTTATTATTGTAAAATGCTGAAACTTTTTCAAATTTTAAAATTTCACCACACATATTCTCTCCCAGTGCTTAATTGCCCAAAAAGTAGAAACAACAAATTCCAAACTTAATCGCTAAGCATTGCACAGTGCATTTGTGCAGCCGCCACTTACAGACAAGACGAGTGAGTTGTCTCTAAAAGCTCTCTCTCTCTCTCTCTCTCTGTCTCTGCGAGCTTCAATTTGCAAGTTGGAAAAATTAGAACAAGAAGAATGGACCTGCGTGAATCAATCAGCAACCAAACCGACGTGGCGTTGATCATCGGGAAGCACTTATTCTCAAAAGAGGGTTTGGGTCAGAACAACAACCTTGTGTTTTCGCCGGTGTCGGTCCACGTTGTGCTGAGCATCGTCGCTGCTGGTTGCAAAGGCCCCACACGGGATCAGCTACTCTCCTTTCTCCGATCCAAATCCACCGATAATCTCAACACCTTTGCCTCTCAGCTTGTCGCCGTCGTTCTCTCCGACGGAAGTCCAGCCGGCGGGCCTCGCTTGTGTTTCGCTAATGGTGTGTGGGTCGAACAAACCCTTCCTCTCAAGCCTTCCTTCAAACATCTTCTCCACAATCAATATAAGGCAGCCTTGGCTTCTGTCGATTTTCAGACCAAGGTAAATTTCAACTTCCTTTCTTTTTTCACTACAAATCCTGAATCCCTTTTTATTATAAGCAATTAATTTACCTTGCTGAACATGCGGATTCTTTTTTCTTGTTTCTTTTTTGATTGAAGTTCATAACCTAATCTTGAACAAATCTTAATCCTTCAATTAAATCTTTCCCTAACCTTCTAAATTAAATTGAACAAATTAAAAATTAAGTATAAAATAAGGGTGCTAAAATATTCTTGCCATGCTGCTGTAACCTAAATGGTAAAATCCTACAGTACTATGAAGCGTGAACCCCCTTGGGGCTTTGAGAAAAAACGGAATATTGGCCGTATGTGACAAGATTGAGACTTTTCTATTTTCTTCTGAAATTCATCCACTTTAAATTGGAGACCTGGTATTAAACCACTGTGAGACCTAAGCTATTTCCTATCAAAACCTTAAATCACTTCCTTCTATAGCCTTCTTTTCTAGCTAGTAGTTGTTTGTTTGGTCCAATCCTTTATGTAGTTCTAACTCATAAGCTCTTGGAAGTCATTTGAAAGCCCTTTGGTTTCAGCCTAGAGAGTAGGCAAGTTCTTTGCCTTTTCCTTTGAAGGATTTAACGCTTCTTATTCTCATCATACAAACTTGCTCTTGCCAAAATTCATGTTTGTAGTTATTACCAATTGCCAATTTTAAATTGATCCAAGCATCCCCATGATGTATGTGACATTGCTATATATTATTCAAATGCCTCAGAGTAGACTAAGACTTGCTAGTCTTCTCTTCTTGAATGTGTGCTTGTTTTTTATGTTTTTTTACAAAACGGTTACATTCTTCTGTTCAAATGCTTATGAAAAAAAAAATCAATTGATCTATTTGCATATTTGATTTTAAATGTGATGACGGTTTTAAAGGCCGTTGAAGTGATGAATGAAGTTAATTCATGGGCTGAAAAAGAGACAAATGGCCTTGTTAAAGAGGTTCTTCCACCTGGATCACTTGACAGCTTAACCAAGCTCATCTTTGCAAATGCACTATACTTCAAAGGAGCGTGGAATGAGAAGTTTGATGCATCAATAACAAAAGACTATGACTTTCACCTTCTTAATGGTAGCACCGTCAAGGTTCCCTTCATGATCAGCAAGAAGAAGCAGTTTATTAGTGCTTTTGATGGTTTCAAAGTCCTTGGTCTTCCTTATAAGCAAGGTGAAGATAAGCGTCGGTACTCTATGTACTTATTTCTTCCAGATGCAGAAGATGGACTGTCAGCTTTGGTTGAGAAAGTGGGTTCTGAATCTGGGTTCCTGGAACGCAAGCTTCCTCTTGAAAAAGTGGAAGTAGGTGACTTCAGGATCCCAAGGTTCAAGATTTCTTTTGGTTTTGAAGCTTCTAATATGCTGAAGGAGCTAGGACTGGTTTTGCCTTTCTCGGAAGGAGATTTGACAGAAATGGTGGACTCTCCTGTGGGTCAAGACCTGCATGTTTCCAACATATTTCACAAGTCATTTATTGAAGTAAATGAAGAAGGCACTGAAGCTGCAGCAGCCAGTGCTGTCACTATAAGATTGAGGAGTTTGCAATTTCCGACTAAGATAGACTTTGTAGCTGACCATCCATTTTTGTTCCTCATCCGAGAAGATATGACTGGAACAGTACTCTTTATTGGGCAGGTGCTCAATCCTCTTGCTGGTTGATTTTGGTCGGCCTTATTGGACACAACGACATTAATAGCTAAACTTACGCCTTTATTCTGCCATGATCCAAAATTTGTGACTGTTTGACACGTCACTATATGAAAAAAAAATAAAAAAAACAGTTACATATGGATCCGTGTTTTATATTTTTTTGTTACCAATAGTTATGAGTTTAAGGGTCTTATGTTCTAATGACACTTGAATGGTGGAAAATATAGGGCAAGTTATATTGACTTTTTCTGGTTTAACACTTTTCCAGTTTTAGAAATTATACAGCCTACTTGAAGTTTATGATATTATTATATTTGAGTTTAATAGTGATATATTGTCAGTGTCAGTAAAAAAATCTTTACATGAAAAAAATATATCAGTTAAATCCATTATATTTA
This sequence comes from Ammopiptanthus mongolicus, assembly GCA_039655645.1. Taxonomy (NCBI): domain Eukaryota; kingdom Viridiplantae; phylum Streptophyta; class Magnoliopsida; order Fabales; family Fabaceae; genus Ammopiptanthus; species Ammopiptanthus mongolicus. The sequence goes on from CM077345.1 coordinate 4,338,117, forward strand.
TCCCACTGTTAACATTATATTTACTCCTCAGTCATCAAGTGTAATGTTGCAAAATTTTAACTGAGATCACAATTCCATATCTAAACACACCACTAGTGGTTGCTGTTCTTTTGAGACAGAAAAGGTTACATAAACTAGAATTGTATAAATGAGATGCGTTACATCTATTACAATATTGAAACTTGAAATTGTTTAAAATTATCTATTAATTAATTATAATAATATTTTTTAAAATAATGTTATGATTAACTTGATATACCTACTCTGTATTTATGTAAGGGTTTCTTTTAAACTAAGTTAGGGACATAGCTGTGTCAGTCATGGCACTGCAAAGATTTTAGTGGCATTGGTTTAATTACTGGTTTAAGAAAAGAAAGTATAATTGTTTCTAGAATTTAGACATATCAATCATTTAAAGTCACTACTTACTCTTGTCATAAAACATAAAATCACAATACTACATTGACGATATAATAGAGATGTAAATATAAAGCTCATAAGTTTGGTAAAGACATCCAAATCCCAGAGTATCAGTTCATTATAATAAGCCATACACTATAAAAGTTGCATAAAAAAACACATCAAGTACTTTACCTTACCAATCTGCTTTCTTCTATGAGAATTTATGTTCTGACCCATTTTTGTGGTAATAGATACTTTACCCATCAAGTACTCCACTATCTAATCTGCATAAAGTGGTTATTTACTAGTACTTCATTGAACTTGTCACTAAACTTTCACCTCATCACTGTCTAAATTGCAATTGGCGCTTCTTTGATTTACATAAATGCCTAATTGTTTTTTTTATGGGAAATGCTAATTAGTGCCCTAAGAACATTGATTAAGAAAATAAAGATAGAAATTATGTATTGGAAAATGGTGTACTTAATTTTTTCAAAGTTTAAAAGTTACAATTCTTAATGTAAAGTTTCTATTTTTTGATTCCTTAACCAATACTCTTGGGATACTGGTTAGCAAGACACTTTTTTTTATAGACAAAGGTTAGTTAGTTATTATTTGTTATGTTTGTGGTGGGAATTGAACCCATGATCTCCTTATTACTCCAAACCCTATGTCTCTCCCCACACACCATCAAGTCACGTTATAACTCCTTATAAATGCCTAACTGTGACTAAAACATTCAAATTGACAATGTCAAATGTATGACCCTATTAAAATAACTAGAGGATGAATCCATGGGATGTACGGGAAAATAATCCGTGAAAAGTATAAGTAGATATTGTTTGAAAGATAATTAATTTGCAAATTTAAAATAATAACATAATAAAAAACTACTAACAATTTAATATTTGAAAATTAAAAATAATAAGATAATACACAAACAAATAACTAAGATTATTAATGATTTTTTAGTTTTACTAAAAGCTAATACTCTACATTATTTAAGTGACTCATTCAAATTTGTGTTGCATGAGTAATTTGTTCTGAATGCAAAATTAAAGAGAGCATTGTTTTTTTTTTGTTGACTGGAAAAAGAGAGCATTGTTACAAAATATAAAAAATTAAGAAGACCAAAAGTTTAACATAATAACATAATAATAAACTAACTATTAAGAAAATTGATGATTATTTAGTTTTACTAAAAGCAAATACTCTACGGCATCTTAAATGATTCATTCAAGTTTATGTTGCATGTCTAATTTGTCTCTTTAATTCAATATTTTGAGTGTAAAGATGAACAAACAATAATTATTTTTTTAAGACAAATGCTAACCGATGTTCCAAGGCATTGATTAAGGATTCAAAAATAGAAATTTTATATTGAAAGTGATATATTCAATATATTGAACATTCAAAAGTTTTATTTTTCAATAAAAATTTTATATATTTTAATTCCTTAAACAATGTCCTTTTAGGACACTTGTTAACAAGACATTTTTTTTAATTCCATTTGGACGACTATTGCAAAGGAAAAAACAAAAAATCAATAATGTCTGCAGTGTTAAACTTTCCTAGCCCATATAATTAGGGACGGATGAGTGTGAACAGCGAACAGGGCCGGGGCCCCTACCACTTTCTTTTTTAATTTTTAATTAATAATACTCTCTAATATCAAAAGGATTCAGACGGCCCCTACATAGCAATGTCGTGTATTGCAGTGTATTTAACATCTTCAATTTAAAACAAACCAAAAATAAAGCATGAAAATAATGGCACTCCTAATCTACGATTTTAATATAAATATGCATATAATTTATAATAAAATCATGAATCCTACTTTATTTTAGTCATCGCTCATCACATTCATAACATAACCGGTGTGGTATATCAGCATTTTTTTTTCTTGTATTCCAAAAGTTTTCTATTATTGTTAATTGTTATACCTTTTTTATTTATTAGATGAATTTCAATATCAATTTTTTATTAATTAAAAATAATATCAGTTTTTTTATTAATTTAATTTTTATCTCATTTATATTTATGTTTTTTTAGTCGCATAAGATTCTTATATGAATGAGTCAATATACCTACAAAATCTTAATGCTCGTTATATTGCAAGACGAGGAAGGGCCCGCCATCAACAAGATCACAATACAATATAGCATTATTACAATGTTAATATTATCAATGTCGTGATATCTCTTAATTGCAGGAACTGAATGACAAATACAATGATAACACAGTAGAACTACTCATTCTTAGTTCATCTTTAGATCTGAAAGAGATGCGGATATCATTCAGAATTGGTGACATTTTTCAGTTGGTAACGGAATTTTACCCACAAGACTTTGTAGAATATGAGATGATACAATTGAGGACGCAATTTGAGCACTTTGATCATGTCAGGCAAATTCCTAATTTTGGAGCATTGGAAACTATTTCTGATTTATGTCATTGGTCGGTAAAAACTAGAAAAGCAGAAGTTTATCAACTGTGTATAGAGTGGTAACTTATTCTCACACTTCCTGCTTCTACAACTACTACAGAGCGATCTTTTTCAACTATGAACATAGTCAAGCCTACACTTCGCAACAAGATGGAAGATGAATTTTTTACTGTCAGTTTGCTAGTATACTTTGAAAAATATTGCTGAAAAGTTTAATGTAGATTCAATTACAAATGTTTTTCGTGACATGCAGGGGAGTCGTTGTGTTTTGATAGGTTATTAATGTAATTAACGTTTTGGAACGTATAATATAATTAGGAATATTTGTATGAAATTTGATATGTATATATTTGTTAGATGAATATTGATTTTTATGGTTGGCCCCCGCCATCACCAAAGTTTGGCTCCGTCCCCGTATATAATACTATTCCAACAGAAATCAAATTCTACCATAATTACCAAGAAGTTAAGCTAAAATAATGCAATAAAATATAGAAAATAATAATTTCGAAAATAACATAAAAGTAGAAGAAAAAATAATCAAACCCACAGAATGAAGAAAAAATAGAAACAAACAAAGGAAAACCATAAGATACACCCACTTCGCCATTTTCACAATTGTAATGCAAATCTTCCTCCCTCCGAAGATTGAATACATAATCTGAGTTGAAGATGTTATTGATGATCTTCATAGGATCAACATAAGATGAATTCGGGTAATAGGCATATATAATTCCCTTCTTATCCAAATCCATCTCATACATTGAATCCTGAGCATCCTTCCATCATCTGAAACACACAAAATCAATAATTAACTATCCATGCTCTTCAAACTAATAATTAAATCAAGTGATCTGACTTATTCTCATCCCTATTAACCGTCAAGAAAAGCAATATAAAATTTGCATTCCACAAATTTTGAACATTGTGTACTACTATATAATGAATTCGGTCTTGCCTTCATTCCTCCCTACATGTACGGTTCCTACTACTGTTGGATCGGTGCCTCTGAAGGGTGTCAATTATGTCTCAAGTGGAGGTGGAATTCTTAATAACACAGGTAGATTTTTTTGAAAATTTTAGCTTCAACTAATATTTGGTTAAATTATAAGTATCGTTGTGTTGGTTAAATTTTAGTCCCAACCATAGGAAAAGGCTTATCCTCGTTCATTTTTTTGTCAACTTTTAGAAGTTGATTTAATCTTTTCATGGATGGAAAAATTATCGCCATAATTGGTGTTCCTGCGGCTTTTAATTTGTTTAAAAAGGTCATCTTTTCTATACCACATAGCTCAAACGATTTCCTTAATAACTATTCGAAACCCTATAATCTCAATTCCTGTAAGAAAGTTATCTCCAGGATTATTTGTGGCCACCATGATATCAAAAGTCAGGCTACAGTGATTGGGATTATGAGAACTTCTAAGTATTTGGGATTGAAAACAATCACACAGTTAATCCAACTTCAAACCCAATACTGCTTAAACCGCCAATTACAAACACACTTTACTACCCATTATGTTTGAATTTGGAAGCTTCCATCCACAACATCCAAAACCAAACACAAATCCCGTCACAAAATAACAACCCAATTGACAACATACAACCATAAAAGGGAAAGTGAGGCGCAATTACGATGAAAGTTTATCAATAGTACCTAGTGTTATTGCAATGTCTACATCTGTTGATTGCAATTGATGATCATAAAGTGCATCATTCTCAAGTGATCGACGTATAAGACTAGCATTACTTAAAACAAAACTTCCAGGGCCAATTTTTATTTGTAACACCTATAAAGTTATCGATCACAGAAAAAGTTAGATTTATCTTGTTTAATGAAGTTATGTGTAGAACTTGAAGTAGCCAAAACATTGATTCATTCATGGCATATTGTAAAACTATTGATGTGTGCTGAATGTATGCAATGAGTTTGAATATAAAATTACCATTTGCCATGTCAGATAATGCATCATTCCTGGTATCAATCCCATGAGAGGTAGTTCGAAATTTAGTAATCCTCTTCCCCAAGCTGATGGCATTGGTTCGTTCTGGTACATTATTGTATGGCAAATTAAACTGAGAACATAGTTAAATACAATATTTCAAGTTGAAAAAAAATGAATTTCTTGGAATTTGAAGACATAATGTACCATCATCAACATTGGTCAACCAATTTGGTTGGTTGAAAACAAAGAATGACTTTGTTGCAGTCTTTGCATGTTGATTGAGTAAGTTGATGGGTTGATTTTTCCCACACTGGTTTAATAACTTTCTGCATTTGCTATTTGACTTAACAGATTCAGCCATGAGTAAGGTAACTATGCAATTTGATTAATAAGATTTACCTGAAACAATAGTGTCCAAATATTAAAAAAATGGAAATATTTATTAGAACAGATAACACACAAATAAATAAGATGTTAAGTCACTTATAATTTGTGATTTGATTGGTTAGTTCATTGGATGAACAAATGCAGGAGTTAGTAAGGTGGCTATCTACTATGATTGCGGAAAAGCTAATCTTAATAGTCAAAACATTTCCTGTGCTAATGGAGTAGTAAATAATAAACTGATGATAGAAATCAATTATTGAGCATGCTTTGATAATCAACCGAATCCCATATGCAGGGACTATTTAATGTGCCTAATTTCCCATGCAAACAATAAATAACAAACCAATTATTATATAAGATAATTGAAGGCAATTATTTGGAATTTGAAAGGTTGCTGATACATGCTCATTGTTCAGAAATTCCAATGACAATAGATTAATCACAAAAACGAATTATTTAGAGAGATGTTTTATATATAATTGTTGTGTAAATGACTATTATGTGCCTTCAGTTTTGGCGGACTAATTTAGCACCAAATTTACTCCAGCGTTTCTTCCGTTTATCACAATGTTTTCCAGTACTACATGTCTATTACTTTTCACTTAGCATTTTGAAAAGGTGCTTGAGTTTTGTGAAAAAGAAAATGGTGCTTGTGCAAAATGGTGCTTGAGTTGAGCACTATTGACATGCAAAGCAACTATAAATATAATGAAGAATAAGTAACCTTGGGCAACCTGTGCTCCCTGCATTCCTTACTCTTGCAGTGAGTCTTATTTGTCATAAAGGTTCAATACAATAAAAATGGTGCACTCTTGTGAATGATTCAGTGCCCAATATGACAACCCAGTAAACTTATATTCCTTCAACTCGATCTCAATTCTTATTCACCTAACCTAGGTCATAGAACACGCATCAATTGACAAAAGAATCGGAATTTAATAGTTAATGTGAACAAAAATCAAAATTATGAGCACGTGAAAATAGATTTCAAAACCACCAAAGTTTGCAAAGTCAGAACAATTGGGAGGTCATAGTAAATAAGCAAGACATTATCAGATTCGGTGAACTTGAACAATAAAATATGAGCAATGCACGAGTAAGCTTAATTATCTTTTATCAAAACTCTATTGGCATGTAAAATGCAGAACATAACATAATTGATTTAAAATATATTTGGATGATGAAATTAATTAAACAAAAGTGATACTAACTTCCAGACTTGCAGTACAATTTTAAAAAATAAACATTAATAGGTGTTTTTCTGAAAAGTATACTTTAAACACCAAATGCGACTAAATTTCAAAACCACCGCAATTTGCAAAATCAGAACAATTGACATGTAGCAGTGAACTTCAATAAAATATCAACAATACGCAGGTAAGGATTTGAACATGAAAATAAATAATAAAACAAAACAGAAACAAAAAGGTCACAACTACTATACTCAATCAGAAACTACCATATATCAAATCAATAATTTTGAAGGAAGCGTAAAGGCTTTGTAGCAAAGGGTTTTCAACAACTTACCTATTCTTCAATGGTGGTTCAAACCTATTATGGTCGTAATAGAAAAAACAAACAGATAAAAAATAAAAGTTATTTTGCTTTAAGAACCGAATCTAAACATTAATACTTACCGTATCGTTCACTTAACTCGTGCAAATTACATAATTTTTTATACAGTAAAATGACCTTTTTACCCTCAATTTGGGCTGGAAAAAAGATGCATCTTGCTAGTATAGATAATATTAATCAGTTTCTTTAGGCCTTCCTCAATTGTACGATCTCATACCCGTACAGTTTCAGAATCCCTCAACTCTACGGTCTCATACATGCATAGTGTCAGGATCTCTCTCGTTCCAGTGTGAAATCGGTTCATTCATGTGTCCCTCAACCTAAAAGCCTATCAGAAGCCGCTCCTTGTCCGTGCCTCCTCTTTTGTACCGGTGATCACTCCCCGCTCTCGTCAGCCTCGGGTGTCACACCTATAACATTTTTTCACTAGCTTATTGAAGTAACATTTTTTTTATAAGTTATTGAAGTAGCGTTTGAGTTTATAGCTTATAACGTATTATTTTCTCTCTCATTTTTATCCTTAATATTTTAGCTAAATTCATCTTTTATCCTCTGTTAAATAAAATAATATATCCTAAAAATATCCTCCGTTAAATAAATTAAACAATAGAGAATATATTTTTGTCTATAAAAAAAATAAAATTAGGCAAAATAGGTTGATTGGTCATATACGTTTATTTAATTTTTCACATCGGTCTCATAAGTTTTTTTTTTTCAAATTGGTCTTATACGTTATATTCAATTTCCACGTTAGTCCTTTCCGTCAATTTCGACCTAACGCCGCTAGTTTTGAGTTAATGTAGCCATGATATTAGTGTGACACGTGGCTCTTGATCTAATGCCGTAGGGTCGAAATTGACGGAAATGACTAACGTGGAAACGAAACATAACATGTAAGACCAATTTGAAAAAAAAAAAACTTATGAGACCAATGTGAAAAATTAAATAAACGTACAGGACAAATCAACCTATTTTGCCTAAAATTTATATATAAAATCATATCAACATGTCATTTTATTTATATAATCTAATTTTATTTTATTAAATAATAAAAAATAAAAAAATAACATTTTAATTTTTTAGATGATAATAATTTTAAATAAATTAAAATATTAAAATTGATAATTATTTTAAAATAAATAACATGTATATATATATATATATATATATATATAATATATATATATATATATATATTATAAATGTAATTTATATAAAAAAAACATATAAACATTCCTTTTATATCATTTTTTTTATGGATTTAATTGGTATACATTGTCAGTGCAAAGATTTTTTACATTGACAACCAATCAGAAATTGCCACATAAGCTAAAATGTTTGACTCTTATCTTAACTACCTTAAAAGTCACACACATCATGATTTCTGATTGGTTGTCAGTGTAAAAAACTTTATACTGACAGTGCATTGCAATTAAACTCTTTTTTATACTTATGAGTTAATTCAACTGCTAATTTTATCAAACACTTCAAATCCAATAAACTAGTTTATCTGTTATCCACTATCATCTAGTTTATCCATTATCCGAGAATTTTTACCAAGCAAAGCTATAATATAAACAATTGTTAAATTTCAAACATTAATACTGTTAGGTTCCCAATTTTTTTTTTTGGTAAAAAAAATTTAGGGTGAGGGGATGACGCCCCAGTCCATGGTAGGGAAAACCTCCGGACTCATTGAGTACTTATGAAGGGAATTACCTCGCCTCAAGGGGACTAGTGAGAGTTTGAACCCGCAACATGTCGGATACAAGCCCTGTTATGCTCCATCAGGCCAACCCCTTGGGGTTACTGCTAGGTTCCCAACTAACGCTTCAGTTCACTCATTTGGTCCTTGTATAAGTGGGAGGAAGAAAAAGTAAAAGTAAAAATCAAAATTTGTTCTTTTTTTTGGCACCTTTTGTTTGATGATACTAATTCAGTTAGTAGTTAGTTTATAAGCATTATGTGCTTCATTTGTTAATCAATGAGAATCAGATTTACTCATCATAACATGGTATCAGTTGAAAAATAATTTCCGCAATCTTCTCTTCTTTTCTCTTCTTGAAACTCTTCTCTTCTTTAATGGCAAACAATGCGCCATTACCCGCTCTTCTTGATCCAGCAAGCCTCTATTATGTCCATCCAAATGAAAACCCTTCATTGGTTCTGGTTTCTCCCATTCTTGATGGCTCCAACTATCATAGTTGGCAGCGTGCCATGACAATGGCATTGGAAATAAAGAACAAGTTCATCTTTGCTGATGGAACCATCAAGAAGCCAACGGACACAAATCCTACATTCTCAGCCTGGAAGAGGAAAAAAAAAACACTCTAGTTCTTTCATGGCTCATCAGAGCCATGAGTTCTGAAATTGCAACCAGCATACTCTGGATCAATGAAGCTTATGTGGTGTGGCCAGGGCCGGCCCAAGCATAAAGCGGCCCAAGCCCTTGCTTTAGGCCTCTCAAAAAAACAATTTTTTCTTTAAAAAAAAAGCCCACTTTATATTTTTTATATTATCTTTTTGATATGTTTCATATATCAACAAACATAAGTTAGCCCATTTGGTATAAAAGCTTACCATTAACTGCAAGGTCCAGGGATCAATTCCTTGTTGTGTACAAAATAATTAATATTTTAATTTTTTAAAAAGGCCTCATCATAGAGTTTGCTTTAGCCTCAATAGGTGTTGGGCCGGCCCTGGGTGTGGCAAACCCTTAAAAATCGTTTCTCCCAAGGTGATCAAGTAAGAATTTCTCAACTACACTCCGATCTTTACTCTCTCAAACAAGCAGATATAATAGTCACTGCTTATGTCACAAAACTCAAGATTCTATGGGATGAGTTGTACAACTTTCGTCCAATCTCTTGTTGTGAGTCTACTACAACAGGTGATTGCAATACCTTCAAGATCGTGCAGCAGTATAGAGAAAACACCTATGTTCTATGTTTTCTTCAAGGTTGAATGAGAACTATTATTCTGTTAAGTCTCACATTCTTCTCATGGATCCTCTCCCATCTTCGGACAAGGTTTTCTCACTTGGCATTCAGCAAGAAAGGCAGTTACACATTGGAATCTTGCCAGATCCCACAGTTCTTGCCACCACCACCAATACTCAAGGTAAAGGGTGCTTCTTTTTCAAGAGTTCCACTCAAAATAAATGGCTCTTCTAAACTTAGTACTCATTGTAACCGACCAAACTACAATTTGGAGACATGTTTCTTCAAACATGGTGTTCCCCCATATTACAAATCCAAGAAGGCCATAAACAATGTTACAACAGCCATTGATGATGAAGAACTTACCAAGACCTACACCATCTTGTCACATGTTTTGTTCTTCTATACTGTGACAACAATTCGGCAATCTAAATTGCTCAAAATCCTACCTTCCATGAAAGGAAAAAACACATTGAAATAGATTGTCACTTGGTCAGAGGTAAGGTTCAAGATGATGTCATTCATTTACTGCCAATTGCCTCGGCTGATCGGCTAGCTGACATCTACACCAAGCCTCTAAACCTGTCTCCCTTTCATTCATTCTTGTCCAAGCTGCGCATGATTAACATACATGGTTCAGCTTGCGAGGGGATGATAGATGATACTAATTCAGTTAGTAGTTCAATTAGTAGTTAGTTAGTTATACCTTCTGTTGTGACAATTACACAATGTAACTCTCTTGTATATAATCACTACATGCTTCATTTGTTAATCATTGAGAATCAGATTAACTCATCATAACACCTTTTATGTTTGGTCTTCGATACATATTTCCTCTTGCTTACATGGCTCGTGCATATTTACTATTATTACAAACATATAACTTTTTGTCCCCCAAAAAACATCAACAATAGTTGGTTAGTTAGTATGATAAAAAAGTAAAAATTCACCAAATCTTTTCAAATATTATAAATTTTTACAATATAAATTTATGTGATCCTTTCCAATCTTATAATTACAAAATCTTCATTATGAAAAAAAAATCTTATAAATTATTATATTTCTAGATAGTATTTTAAAATACATTAAATGTATATTTGGATTGGAGGAAGGGGGTGAAATAGATGAGAATGAAATAGTGTTTCGATGTTTAGATTGCATAAAAGAGAGCGACGGTATGTATTAAATTCATTTCATCTTTTTCCATCATTTAGTTTCTTTTTTCTTCCTCCAATATGAGAAAGAGTTTAACTTTGACATATTATCCGTATAAAGTGTTTTAGACTTTCAACTACTAACAAATCATTTTATACGTGACTTTTAAATTAGTTATTAAAAAAATCAAATATTTTTTAATTAATGATATAATAATTTATGATTGATGGACAATATAAAAATTATTTACATAGATAATATATACCAATCAAATCCTTTATGAGAATCACAAATTGATCTTTTGAACATTATAAAATTACTATTTTATCTCACCCAAATTTAACTTTCTATTTTACCTGGCATCAGCTCTCTTGCACCAACAACATTCCGCAGCAAACACTTTGCTCCCAGTGCAGTGAACGTTGCTGTCGCCGCCGTTCCAGCCGTGTCGCCGGTGTTCCACAGTCGAAGGAGAAAGGTAACTCTCTCCACTGTGCTATCTTTCTCTATCTATCACTCTTTACCGCTCTTCTTATACTCTGTTGTTTTGTTTTGCTTTCAAATTTTGAGAAGAGAATGAAGAAAGCAAAACTGGGTTTTGAATTCTAAAATGCAACAGACATCTGATAACCCTACAATTACCACTTCAGGTTAACCGCTAATGACGCATGAGCTAATGTCATAATTGTTTAGGAATAGATTGAAATTTTACTTGAAACACCAAAGGAATGTTTTTTTTATCTTAATATTTATAGTCTTGCCATCGGCTTTAGTTTTTTTCCATCTTCCACTCATATCAAAGTTTTTTCTCCATTAGTATATCGTGTTCTCCAATTCATTGTTCTGATGACTCGAACAAATAATCCAAGGTTTGTTTTAATAAAGAAAAAGCAAAGATAAGTAGAACAAACACACACAGACAAACAGAGGTTTATAAAGTGAGCCTTATTATCAAGATTTATTTTCTAACTAATACTGAAACTGAAATTTTCAACCAATTAAAGGTTTTCCAGATGAGCCTTAAAACTAACGCATTGTTTGATTCAAGGGAATATAAGAAGAAAGAAAAGGGAGGAGAGAAAAGGGGGTGGATGAGAGAGTGTTTTTTTGTTTTGAATGCAATAAATCAGAAAGAAAGGAACAAAATTATTGTAGGATCCACAAAGGTCTTTTTTCTTCTCTCCTGTGGGAACAAAACTGACAAACCAGAAATTGAGCGTGAGAATCAAGGAGTGATGTTGGAGGTGGGATTCACTAGGATGGAGGGGGACACCTGGCAAGAATAGGTGGGATGGAGATCAAAATTATTTTTTTTGTAATTTAAATATATGAGATTATTTATTTTATTTTAAAAATATATTTTTTTTTTTTTTCTTCCTCTCACTTTTTATACGATCAAATCAAACTAAGAGTGAAGAGTTCTTTCGTTTCAATGTTTTCTCTAACTCTTCGCTAACCATTGCGCAGCCGCCCCTAAAGAAAGAAATGTGGCCAAAGTGGAAGCAGCTGTCTCTAAAAGCTGTCTCTCTCAGTCAGAGTTTCCATTTGCGACATCGAAATATTGGAACAAAAAGAGTGGACCTGGAACTGCGTGAATCAATCGGCAACCAAACCCACGTGGCCTTCAACATTGCCAAGCACTTATTCTCAAAAGAGGATTTGGGTCGGGACAAAAACGTTGTGTTTTCGCCGCTGTCGATGCACGTTGTACTGAGCATCGTCGCTGCGGGTTGCAAGGGCCCCACACGGGATCAGCTACTCTCCTTTCTCCGATCCAAATCCACCGATGATCTCAACTCCTTTGCCTCTCAGCTCGTCGCCGTCGTTCTCTCTGACGGAAGTCCAGCCGGTGGGCCTCGCTTGTGTTTCGGTAATGGTGTGTGGTTCGAACAGTCCCTTTCTCTCAAACCTTCCTTCAAACACCTTCTTCACACTCAATACAAGGCAGCCTTAGCTTCCGCCGATTTTCAGAGCAAGGTATAAAATAATCCATGCCCTGCCTCTTATTATAAGCAATTATTTTACCTTGCCCAACAAGGCAGATTCTTTTTCTTTATCTTTTTTTTTTTTTGTGTTCATAATCTAATCTTATGAAAAAAATCAATTGATCTATTTGCATATTTGATTTTAAATGTGATGACGTTTTTAAAGGCCGTTGAAGTGGTGAATGAAGTTAATTCATGGGCTGAAAAAGAGACAAATGGCCTTGTTAAAGAGGTTCTTCCATTTGGGTCAGTTGATAGCTTAACCAGGCTCATCTTTGCAAATGCACTATACTTTAAAGGAGCATGGAATGAGAAGTTTGATGCATCAATAACAAAAGATTATGACTTTCACCTGCATAACGGCAGCGCAGTCAAGGTTCCCTTCATGATCAGCAAGGAGGAGCAGTTTATTAGTGCTTTTGATGGTTTCAAAGTCCTTGCTTGGTCTTCCTTATAAGCAAGGTGAAGATAAGCGTCGATACTCTATGTACTTATTTCTTCCAGATGCAGAAGATGGACTGTCAGCTTTGGTTGAGAAAGTGGGTTCTGAATCTGGGTTCTTGGAACGCAAGCTTCCTCTTGAAAAAGTGGAAGTAGGTGACTTCAGGATCCCAAGGTTCAAGATTTCTTTTGGTTTTGAAGCTTCAAATATGCTGAAGGAGCTAGGACTGGTTTTGCCTTTCTCGGAAGGAGATTTGACAGAAATGGTGGACTCTCCTGTGGGTCAAGACCTGCATGTTTCCAACATATTTCACAAGTCATTTATTGAAGTAAATGAAGAAGGCACTGAAGCTGCAGCAGCCAGTGCTGTCACTATAAGATTGAGGAGTCCGCAATTTCCGACTAAGATAGACTTTGTAGCTGACCATCCATTTTTGTTCCTCATCAGAGAAGATATGACTGGAACAGTTCTCTTTATTGGGCAGGTGCTCAATCCTCTTGCTGGTTGATTTTGGCGGCATACTGGACACAACAACATTAGTAGCTATACTTATGACACTTGACCAATCCGAAATTTGTGACTGTTTGACACTTGACCAATGGAAAAAAAAACTTACATATGGATCAGCATTGTTTATCCTTTTGTTACCAACAGTTGTGAGTTTAAGGGTCTTATGCACTAATGACACTTGAATGGTGTAAAATATAGGGCAAGTTATATTGACTTTTTCTGGTTTAACACTTTTCCTATTTTAGAAATTATTTATGATGTTATTATATTTGACTTTAATTTTGATCCAGTGTTCCTATAAATTTTTTGAATAATTTGACAAATTATGATTGGTTGATAGAGTATAAAATCTTTATGTTAACAGTGCATATCAATTAAATCCATTATATTTATCCCTTTGAGATTAACTAGCCATTAAGATTATGTTTACTCCTTAGTTTTCAAGTGTAATATTGCAAAATTCTATTTAAGATCACAATTCCATATCTAACCACACCAACTGTTGTTGCTGTTCTTTTGAGACAAAGAAAAAGTTACAGAAACTAAAATTGTATAAATGAGATGCATTAGATCTATTACAATACAATATTGAAACTTGAAAATTGAAATTGTTTAAAGTTATCTATTAATTAATTATAATAATAATTATTTATTAAATAATGTTATGATTAACTTAATATACCTCCTTTGTATTAATGTAAGAGTTTCTTTTGAACTAAGTTAGGGACATAGCTATGTCAGACAGTGACGTGGCACTGCAAAGATTTTAGTGGCATTGATTGAATTACTGGTTTAAGAAAACAAAGTATAAATTATTTGTTCTGGAATTTAGACATATCAACCATTTAAAGTCACTACATACTCTTGTCATGAAACATAAAATCATAATATATTGAAGATACAATAGAGATATAAATATAAAGCTCTTAAGTTTGGTAAAAACATCCATGTCCCTGAGTATCGGTTCATTATAATACTAGTACCGGTACCCATGCTGTCATACGGGTCTCATCGGTTTTTATACATGTTTCAAAATGATCGGTGTAGATATTAAATAAGCTGATATATACAAAATCTATCAATGCAGTTCATGGCTTTTACATACTAATAAGTTGATATAAGTTTATATGCATACACATGCATATAAAGATTAATGTTGAAAGTGGTGGTGGAATCGTTTCCATGCATCATCACCTGAAAATGCAATAACCAATTGATAATAATAATCAGAAATTCAAGAATAACAATCCAAAAAATAATAATCAGAAATTCAAGCTATGAAAAATGAGCATAACAAGAATAAGTATTTGCCATGAAAAATACAATCCACTATTTTAAATTTGATCTATATATAAAGGAATTGCCACTCCGGAACAATTCTTAATACTCACATTATCAACATTAGGAAGCTGATGCAAATGTTGCTATAGGAGAGAAACACAAGTGTGAACACCCTATTTTGTCCGGATATGTTTTTTATTTTGAAAATCATAAAAAAAAAAGAAGAAAAAAAAATAAAAATAAAAATAAAAATAAAAAGTAAACAAATGAGGTTTGGTGTTCGAATTTTTGTAACAGTCAGCAGAGATGAAGAGCCTCACATTTTCACACCTAATGTCCCATGAGATACAATTTGTAACCGAAGGAAAGTCATGAAGTGTTTTTTAATGGGGAAATCAATCACTCTTTAAAAGCCAGGTAGTAGGTTACAGAGCAGGAAGCCATCATCCATTGGAGGGGGAAAGGAAAAACTTTCGGTTGAAGAAGAACTCATTCAATGAAAAGATTCTCTTTCACGAGGAATTCTTTTAAGGGGAACTGTTACACATTGAAAGGAATTACTACTCCTATAAATGCTAATTTAAATCATGGGTTAATGGGGTGTAATCAGTTACAAAAAGGGAGTATGTGAGATTATGTGTGTATAAAAAGAAGGGGACCGATTCTGAAGCGGGGGGGATCTCCATCTTTCTCAATCTTTAAGCTTCTGCTCCTTCTTCTTTTTTTCAAAAACAATTATTTCCATCACAAACAATCAATCTCAGATAACAAAATCAAAAGGAGATCCAAAGTCATAAAAACTCCACCGCCATCTTCCACCGCACACGCTGTCGTCGCTGCCAGCGCCGGCCACTGCAGTCGGACCCCGTAAACAGAGCACGTTGCCGCCGCTGCACCAGGTCCCAGCCACCGCGAGCACGTTGCCGCCGCTGCACTGTCCGGACCCGCCGCCGTCGCGCCTCGCTACGCTCCCCGCCACGAGCCGCTGTCCGTCACACCTCAATCACCACCTAAAAGCTTCTTCTCTGTTTCACGTTGCAAGGTTCAGGGACCTTTCCTCTTCTTGTAGTTTGTTTTGCTTCTTTTTTAATTTTGGCTGATAGAGTTAATAATGGGTTAGTTAGTTTAGGTTTTTGTTGGGCCAAATCCTTGGGCTCAGAAGTTTTTGGTTTGACTAGTAATTATTGTTTCATTACCTATTTCATAGGATGCATGAATTGTACAACTCCGAATTCCTTAAACCCTTTTTTTTTTAAAAATAATTAATATTAATTGCATAGGATGCATGAGTTGTACAACTCAGAATTCCTTAATCCATTCTAAAACTCAGAATTCTTTAAACCTTAAGCTGTTCTAAAAAATATAATGAACAATAATTTCATAGGATGCATGAGTTGTACAACTCAAAATTCCTTAATCCATTCTAAAAAGAATAATAACTTAATAGGATGCATGAGTTGTACAACTCAGAATTCCTTAAACCTTAAGCTGTTCTAAAACAAGAATTAACAATAATTTCATAGGATGCATGAGTTGTACAACTCAGAATTCCTTAAACCTTTTTCTAAAACATAATTAATATTAATTTCATAGGATGCATGAGTTGTACAACTCAGAATTCCTTAATCCATTCTAAAATAATAATAACTTAATAGGATGCATGAGTTGTACAACTCAGAATTCCTCAAATACAAATCCACCTACCAATCAAACGTTTTTATGAGAACTACGTAGCTTTGAATTCCCTATCATACCAAGGGATACGTAGGAGCAGAATTAAACATTCTGTCAAGCTAAAACTATCTTTTCTTAATTTTTGTGTTTATTTAATTTATTTTCTATTTTTAAAATGGGTAAAATTAATATATTTTAAAGTTATTAAAAATTTGCACAATTAACTTGAGGTACCGTTCTTAAAACGGGCGATGTAGGGTGCTGATACCTTCCCTACTCGTAATCGACTCCCGCACTCAAACTCATTTTTTTAAGACCAGTTTTCCTTCGATTATTGGGTTTTCCAATATTTTCCCAAATTAAAAATGTTGGTGGCGACTCCCCTGATCCTATCTTTTCTGATGGCGTCCGGACGGGACGGTCGCGACAACAAGTCTAAAACAGAGGCAAAATTTCATTCCAAAATAAAACCTCTCCTGCATGATTTAAAATGAAAACTAATACAAATTGTCTGGCTAAACAATGTCAATTGATAGAAGAAACTTGCAAGTAGAGCTGAAATTATGGCTCAGAGAAGCAATTGATTTTCAATAGTTAAGTTTATTTGGTAGCAAAAGCATTAAACGTTAATGAGGAAGTAATGGTAAAGAGTCCATATTAATTTACGATTCAGATTACATAGAGTCCCAATTTATTCGACCAATAAAAAGATTTTATCTGCACCAAGGAGTTTGTGTGAAAGATGGTCTTGCTTTGTGTCCTGGATTTATTACAACCCATGTGATTCTGGTATGCTTTTTGTTGCCAAATATATTATAGTAGCTCTGCATTCACACTTGCCACATGGTTAAATTTGTAAATATCATCTCATTGTGTCTTACAATCATTATTGTGATTATTACTATCATTAATCTGCTTGTGGTTCAGTTTTGAGCCATTGGTAGACTGTTGTCTGTATGAGGAGGGCTGATAATGTGATGGAAAAAATATATACTTTTGCACTATGCATATGCTTAAAGTTACCATTGTTTTTGAGTTCATAACCTCTCTGGTTACCGGAAGTTTTCAGTAGGAGAGAGATAGTATTTTAAGGGATGGATCTATCTCTCTCCTACTTCCCCCATCCTTTGTTTTTACCCCTACCTCCCAAAAAAGTGAAGAAAAAAAATACTTGCTCATCATTTTTTTTAATATCAACGTGCTTCATTTGCTATTTATAATCTTCTACTATTTTTTTTTTATGTTAAACTAATATTACGATATCTATACGTGAGATTGATTTTCAATTTAATCCCTATATATAAAAATTTTTCAAATCAGTTCCTATATGTACAATTATTTTTAATTTGATCCTCACCGTTTATTGGTGTTATAACGCTGTCACATGACAGGGACCAAATTGAAGATGATTGTCACATGTAAAGACCAAATTGAAAATAATTATCATGAGTAGGGACCGAATTCAATTTTTTTTTGTTGAATTCAACCCCTACATGTGACAATCATTTTCAATTTGGTCCCGATACTTTAACTCCAACAAACGACGTTATAACATTAATAAACAGTAAGGATCAAATTAAAAATAATTGTACATATAGGGACTGATTTGAAAAGTTTTACGTAGAAGGATCAAATTGAAAATCAGTGTCACGTATAAGAACAAAATAATTAGTTTAACTTTGTTTTTAACAGTTGGTCATCATTTTTTTTAATCTCCTACTATTTTTTTTTTATATCAACGTGCTTCATTTGCCGCTAGTACATATAAAGTGAATTCTCTTTGTGGTCTTTTTAAAAATTATGAAGTACATAACACAATTTAAACCTATCCGTGTAAAAGAGGGTTTGGGCAGTTGAAAGTTGAAACGAAAAACTGTTCCTACTTTACTATAAAAGAGGATGTGCCCTCACCATTTTTATAGAAAAAGTTAAGTATTAAATATCATAAAAATAAAAATGGAATTGAAAATTTGTAAAATATATAGAAAAATAAAAAATCCATTGGACATGTAGAGCCTGTTTGGTAAATCTCTTCCGTTATCTTATAGCGGATAGATTATAGCAGATGAGTTAATAACCTGTTTGGTAAGTGTATTTATCATTAGCGATAAGCATTTTTCTACGAGTTTATAACGTTTTTTCCAGACGCTACTTCAAGTAGTGTTAGAGCATAAAACTTATAACGTTTGATTTTTTTTCTTTCTTTGACCTTTATTATTTTATTTTATGTCCACATTAACCCTCTTCAATTTATAATAAAATATTATATGATAATATAACGTAATAAATATTTTAATTCCACTTTTACCCTCTTCAATTTATAAATATTTTATGAGGAGTGCTAACAACACACTCTCTAACACTCTCTTTTCAATATACACTCTTCTATTGGTTGAGATCCATATGGATCCCACTAATTCATGTGGGTCCCACTTGAATTTTGTAGGACCAACATGAATTTCAACTAATAGGAGAGTGTGTGTTGGAAAGAGAGTGTGTTGCTAACATTTTTCATATTTTATTATAACGTATTATAATAGAATACAACCCATTATTTTAGTACAACATTTATTTGATAATATAACATATATATAATAATATAATTTTATATGATAATATAACATATTATAAACAGGTAAGATTACCATTTATATAACTTTTTTATATATAATAATGTATCAACATATTTTTATATAATAGTAATGTTCATAATTTATAATACTAACATATATATATATATATATATATATATATATATATATATATATATATATATATATATATATATATATAAACAACATTTATATAAAAAGGTAATAGATAATGTTCTTTTATGTCATTTAATATTTATCAGCTAGTTTAACCGTTAGTTTTACCCAATATTTCAACACCAATAAGCTAATTTATTCGCTATCCGTTATCAGCTACCGCATCCGCTATCTACTATAAGTTCATCCGCTATCAGTTAGTTTATCCGCTATCCACTAGTTTTACCTAATAAACTCCTAATAGTGGCAAGTTGTTATCAGTTCTGACCACTGGTATCTTCAAATATATATGCAACATTGTCTTTAGTAGTCAGTTCTGCTTTATATTTTCAAATATATATGCAACATTGTCTTTAGTAGTCAGTTCTGCTTTATATTTAAGTTCTTCAACTCTTGTGAGATTCCTAATGGCTACATAGATGTGAAAATTAAAATGACTTATATTTTTTTTTTTTTTTTTTCCTTCCAAGGCTTTTCATCCCTTACACTATCAGTTTCAGATTTGGTGATGCTACTTTCTTTTCCTTACACTCAATGTTGTAGAAATATTCTACCAAACCTTACCATGCCCCTTTCTCTCCAATAAGTTATTTTTCTTTCAACTTTTTTCAATTCATTCTTAATAGCAATTAATGTAAAGGTCACAGATGCATGGGACTTTTTAGAATTTGGATCAGAACTAAAAGAAATTAGATCGATCATGTGTTAAGTAATATGTATGTTAGCTATCAAAATTCATAGACTTATTTTCTCAAGTTTTCTATAATGACAATATAATCTGAACAGTTGTCTTACAGTAGCACATATAACAGACTATAGAACAAAGATAGTAAATGTTCCACTTCTTTCTTCTTTCCTCAAGTTGGTTGCCAAATTTATTCGTAGGTCATATCCACTTCTTGACTAAACGTTGTTCTGCAGCAAATACTAATTGCTTTTTGTTAAATTTAAGAAAGAAAAGAAATAGCAACACGGACTCATAGCCAAGCATATAAAGGCCAAGGCTAAATAAGCCAAAGTGATTGTATTTAAGCTGATAGACATTTAAAGGCCTCGTGTCCCAAAATTAAATATTTACACAGAGATGAATGTGGAATACAAGTTAAAGATATACAAAGCAGCAACCATGACATACACCACTCTCACAAGATTGAATTGTTATCAAATGAGCAGCAATATGGATGGGTTACCTTCAATGTCAAGTACCCTTCCCTTAATAATGTGAGAAGTCAATCTGCAAAGATCATGGACATATTAGTCATACGAATCATAAAACAAAGGATTTGAATTATGAAAAATAATAATGTTGGAGATATACATATCATAGGAACAATATAAATCTCACTGTTCTCAATTCCTTTCTTCAGACTCAGTCCCTCTTTTTGAGAATGCAACGGCCAGGGCTCCTCAATACAGTAGCTAAAATGATAGACCTGCAATGTGGGATAAGAAAGAAAAAAAAAAAAAAAAAGAATAAGCTCCAATAAATTGCTATGCTGATTGTGAGATAAAAGTACATGAAAATAGAAAACAATCCCAATTTAAAGGTCATATATTATATCAATAAGCACTAATTCATAACTGTTGACGATCAAGTGAGAATTAGCACAACATAAAAATGGACTTGGAGTGATCAAAGAACAAAAAATATTAAAAGAAATCTTTGTGAAACCAATAATAGCAAAGCCAACAATGACTCTGTTCTGACCTGAATGTCTGACTCAAACTGGTCAGTACAATCAGGAGGAAGCTTGCGAATACCTTGCGAATACCCTCTTCCTGTGAAGAGGGCTGGAGATATTGAAGATGACAGCTCTGTCTTACTATGGATTGAAGGTTCAAGGTTGAAGAAATTGCTGAGAAGTTTGAAGAAGCGTTCTTTGAGAAGCCTGAAGAAACAAATTGATAATGACAGAGAATAGAAGGCTTTGAGGTTTTGATGATGACAAGCCTCTCAGAACTTCCGGTCTTTGACCATTAGATATTCTATTCACATTTGATAGGTATGTTATGGATTCATACATTTATTGAGGTTCTTTACTTGTCTTTTTTAGAATAGTTTTCGTTAGGGTTTCATGAGATTTTTTTGATTTTCGGTTTGGCCCCTTTTTCGATTTGTATAGGTTCTTCGTTATGGTTATTCTATTGTTGTATACGATTGATTTTAAGATTTTTGAGACTGTGTTTGCTCCGAATTTGGGTATTATATGACAAATGAATTTCATTCTTTTGTCTATTGGGTTGCAGTCATTGTATCTTACTTTGAAATCCATGTTTCTAGTTTGAAATCCAATTTATATATTGACTTGAAAAAGGCCACCCCTGTTACCGAATGCACAAAATTATAGAGCAGCCCAGTTTTGCCCCTACTGAGAAAGAGCAGAAAAACAAGGGTTGACTTCAAGCCTTGTAAGATGACCAGGCTCCCTCACTATATACAAATAACTCCAATAATAGAATCTTCAAAAAGCATCTCTCAAAAAAGGTGATCAACCAGAGGAAATTATCATCCAACGAATATCCGTAAAGTGGTATCATTGAAATTAGCTCAACCAAGAGAAAGGGAGCTAGCGTGCACCGAGGCCCCAATTCAAACTGGGCATTGGAATCTCCAAAAGTATTTAACCAACTAAAAAACAAACTGGCCAATAACAGTATCTACAAAATCTTAAAAATATTTAACCATCTAAAAAAACAAAGCGGCCAATTTCAGCAATTAAAAAGGGATTAGGTAAGAGTATGGTCCTGTTTCACATGGAGGGTTCCATTGCATGCAATAACTAATAAAAGAGAAAGTGGAATGGCATTAGCTAATGTTGAAAGGGGAACGACACAATGCCGCAATGAAGAGACGATGAAAAGACAATGCCACCCAAAATACCAATAAAATCCAAGTGGTGTAACGAACAGAGCCGCAATAGTAACAACTCCGGGACAGGATAAAAAAAAATGACGAACAGAGCAGGGTTTGAAGGATGAAGAAGATGGAGACAAGGAGGTGAAGGGAAAATAGGGTTTAATTTCTACAGAAAGAAAATAAAAAGGTTTTTAAAAAATTTATCATGTTTTATTTTAAATTTTAATTAATTAGAATTATAATTTAAAAGTGAAAAAACTTATTTAGTTATTAGGGATAAATAAATGTGTAAAAGCAAAGGTTTACAAGTTAAAAATAAGACTTTGACTTGACTTCATTAAATGCACTACTATTCAACTATTGGTCAATAAAAAACTGTTCCAAAACATTTAAATTTTTGAAGATATCATAGAAGTTCTCTCAAAGTAATTTAAAAGTGAAAAAAATTAATATATTAACATATTCTTTGAATAGTATAAAATTAATATAATTTCCAAACAAATGTCAACAGTTTGCATTCAAAAGTATATTATGTGGCTTAAGATCACGGTGCAAGACATTAGCTGATTGCACATATTTCAGCCCCGGTAACAACTGGTATATAAAGTACCGCAGAAGTTTCATGAAAGATCAACACCAAGCTTAATTTCAAAAGGAAAAGCAGAAGTTTCATGAACGATCAACACCAAGTGAGATTGTTGTTTCTTGTCATAATAAAGAAAAGAGAACTCGTATTCAAGATGATCTATTTAAGTCATCTGTGTTGTCTACATTTTAATACTTCCTTAAACTTGATGAGTTACATTAGTTCTTTGAGTAGGATGATTAATGCAGGCAAATCTCTTCTGTCACACTAAAATAGAATATAAAGAAAGTATTTTAATACTTTAAAAAATCTTAGCAATATCATCATTGTCCAGAGATTTTCTGTACAGAATATGAATGCAAAACTGAAAACCCACATATTATTCGGAAAAATCAAAGTCCCATGTTGACTAGCTTATAGAGAGCTTATGAAAATAGCTTATGATAATAAACTTAAGCAAATAGTTTATTAAAATAGTTTATTATATTTTTATAAACTCTTTTTAGCTTATTTCCATAAGCTTGTCAGAGAAACTTATAAAAATAAGCTGTTTTTAGCTTATTTAAAAAAGAGCTTGATGCATAAGCGCTTAAATAAGCTGTGTATCCAAACGCACCTAGAGATAGAGCCTCATAAGAGCTTATAAAGCTTAAGCAAACCTCACCTCTTGAACTAGCTTTTGGGATTGAGTTAGGTCTAAAATCTAATATATATATACTCCATCCAGACATATTATGATTTCATTCCTACGGGAAGAGTAGAAGGGTAATATCTACAATTCTACATTGCTATTAGTAAGCAAAGTTAGATGTTCCTAGCAAATATTAAAAAAGACAAAGTTGCAACTAGAATAACAAAAATGGCATGCAATTAAGCTCAAATAGTAGCATTGGAGCCAAACCTGACAATGGTCATTGTTAAGAGGTTGGTCAGAACGAATTATTTGATGAAGATCAGTGTCCATCATTTCATAAACAACGTATACATCATTAAAGGACTCCTTTTTGGAGGTCGGCTGATATCCTCAATGGCAATGATTTGTGAAAGATGATAGCAGTTTTGAGCAACTAAACAGAAAGGCAGTGGTTAACTGAGATCAAACTCTAGAGAAACACAAGGACAAATATCAATCAAAATTAAAGTGAATTTTTTTTTTCATAATGCACAGTCTGTGAAGCTGCGGTAAAAGAACATCTATATATGTGCACCTGTGTGTGTGTCACTGTTAAGATGTTGGCTTTATAATTATTCCAATTCAAGTAATTATCCCCAAAAAATTAACAAAACATCAAACAAATTGAAACTTCCAATCAAATTTTCTCAATCTTGATTTCTTTGAGCTTAAAAGAGGACATTTCAGCAACTGCTAATTCAACCACCCTCATCAAAAGACCTCTTACCAGTCACAACCTTACATTAAGAGCAACCATGCTGACAATCCAAGCAAATCCCACCATAACAGAATTGGTATATGAAATCATTAAGAGAGAAAATATTAGACTTAAAAAAATTCTGAGCACGTTAGCATATACATTATACTAAGCACATGGAAATTTTTCCCCATGAATTATATCAGCCCAGTGCAGCTATTGCTCACTTGAACTGAAACATCTCACTTTATCAGGATCCACTTTGAGACATTCCTATGATCCACCTATAGCTTTTTCAACATGAATGACACTTGACCATCTATTAGGGGTGTTCGCGGATTGGATTGGATCGGTTGAGTCAAAAAGTCAACCGATAGAAATAACCTGCGGTTTGGATTAAATCGGTTTTCTTCTTTAAAAAAATCCGATCCAATCCAATCCAATCAAATGCGATTTGGATTAGATTGGATAATTCGATTTTCACCGATATATTGTTACATAGTTATCTTTCGTCAAAGACCATATTATAAACTAAATTAAACAAAATATTAAACATGTATATTAAAGAGAACGAGGGTGTTCGTTTATAAAAGTATGAAAAACAATGTTTAAGTATGAGTAGTAGCATAATTTAAAAAATAATAGTATATATATATAGTAGGTGGTCGGCTTAGATTGGATTGGATCGGTTTTCACTAGGGGATCCGAAATCTGATCCAATCTAATGAGAAAAGCGGTTTTTTTTTGCGGTTTTTGATTTGTTTGATTTTCGATTTCTCGATTCGGTTTTTGTGATTTGAATTGGATTGGATCGGTTGATAAATACCTTGACATCTATCTTCAACTAATGCATTTTGACTTGACTTTTTTGCTTGACCAAGATCTTCGATTTTTCGTCATCATTCAAAGCATCTTCATCATATTGCTCTGCTAAAGATGGGAAGCCAAAAAATGAATCAACAAATCCCCCCCCACCAGCACACACCAAAATGCATTTACAAATTTAGCAAGGCACAAATCAACATCTACAAATTCTGCCCTCCACAGCAGAATCGAGATACTTAAGGAATTTAATCATACACATAATGTTCATGACATAATTACAAAGGCAAAAATGTAAATACAATTCCAATTAGAACAATGCCATATACAGAATTTCATTCAATGATTTTCTGCCAACAACCATGTGGTAGATTCTGTTCTATCATTCCAAGTATCAAGTGTGACAGATCTCAATATAAAGTGCATTCTAAATTAAAATGAAGATGATACTACTATTAGTGATACACTTTTCTTATAGGTGGAATAATACACCACTCATATAATAATCAAGGTGTTGTTTTTTACACCATACCCCACTCATACCCTAACGACACTAGAATAGTACGAGGGAAAGACGACCCTCCTAAATTATTAAAATATATTCTATATCCATTGTTTGGATAGCATAAAAGAGAGAATGGAAGGGCATGGAAGTATGGAACCCATTGTATCCTATTCCATCATCTTTCTTCTCCAATTTGGGGAAAGAGTTTAATTTTGATGCACTATCGATTGTAAAAAATTTTATAATGTCAATCAATAATAAATCATTGTATATGTAACTTTTGAGTTAGTTATGACAAGAGTCAAATTTTTTTTTAATGATATGATAATTTATATTTGATGACAATATAAAAAAATTTTATATCGATAATGCATGTCAATTTTTTTGAATAATCATGTTATTGATACATAATATCCACCATCCTCGATATTGAATAATCCAAAGTCAATTAAATCCATTGAGGAAATGGGATGAAATGAGAAATTGATCTTTTGTAAAATTATAAAATTATTATTTTATCTCACCCTAATTTAACTTTAACATCTCATTTGTTTTTTACCTGACTTGCACCAACAACATTACGCTCCCGCCGCCGCTCCCGCCGCGTCGCCGGTCTTCCACATAATCCACACCCTTATTCATCATGACCCTTCACCCTTTATGCTACCAAATCAGTGTAGAGTTTGTTAGCTTTTCTCTCTCTATTACTCTTTCTTACTCCCTGAATTGTTGGACCACTTGCCACTTGTCCCTCTGCTGCTAACGGTTCTGTTATTCTTATTCCCTGCTTTGCCTCATTTATGTGTGTAACACAAGAGTGGACCTGCGTGAATCAACAATCGGCAACCAAACGGACGTGGCCTTCAACATCGCGAAGCACTTATTCTCAAAAGAGGGTTTGGGTTGGGACAAAAACCTTGTGTTTTCGCCGTTGTCGATGCACGTTGTGCTGAGAATCGTCGCTGCTGGTTGCAAGGGCCCCACACGGGATCAGCTACTCTCCTTTCTCCGATCCAAATCCACCGATGATCTCAACTCCTTTGCCTCTCAGCTCGTTGCCGTCGTGCTCTCCGATGGAACTCCTGCCGGCGGGCCTCGCTTGTGTTTATCTAATGGTGTGTGGTTCGAACAGTCCCTTTCTCTCAAACCTTCCTTCAAACACCTTCTCCACACTCAATATAAGGCAGCCTTGGCTTCCGTCGATTTTCAGACCAAGGTAGAATCCATGCCCTGCTTTTTATTATAAGCAATTATTTTACCTTGCCCAACATGCAGATTCTTTTTCTTTATCTTTTTTTATTGTGTTCATAACCAAATCTTCTATAGTGTTTTAATCCTTACAAGTAAATTTATTCCTAACCTTCTATAGTATATTGAATAAATTAAAAATTAAATATAAAATAAGGGTGCTGAAGTACTTAGAATAAAGACCCAAACTTGTCTATCACAAAAAAAAAAAAAAAAAAATAAGGGGACATTTTGTTTGTTGAGAAATAGAAAATAGCAATTTGGTTTTCAAAAATACAAAGTGCGGATCAAATTAGTGCTTTTTAGGGTATTTTTAAGGATATTTTAGCCTAACCAGAGACTATTTTGATCCGTTTTTTCGTTCATGATGATTAAATTTGTATTTTTCATTTTTCATGAACCAAAATGTCACCGTGTTTTTCTTGTCGATGACCAGTTTGGGTCTTGAGTTATTCAAGTATTTATGTCATGCTACTGTAACCTAAACATATGGTAAAACCTTAAAGTAGTGGGAACCGTGAACCCCCTTGGGGCTTTGAGAAAACACGGAATATTGGTCGTATGTGACAAAATATCGACTTTTATGTAAACAATTGCTGCCTTCCAAACTAGATGTCTGTTTTGGAACTCTCCTCATTGTTTTCTGGTATAAACATATTTGATCTGAATTTAACTAATTCCTTAACATAAATATGTGAGTTAAGATTAGCAAAAAATTACATTCTTCTGTTGAAATGCTTATGAAAAAAAGTATTCTGATCTATTTGCATATTTTGATTTTAAATTTGATGACGGTTTTAAAGCCGTTAAAGTGATGAATAAAGCTAATTCATGGGGCTGAAAAAGAGACAAATGGACTTATTAAAGAGCTTCTTCCACCTGGGTCAGTTGACAGCTTAACCAGGCTCATCTTTGCAAATGCACTATACTTCAAAGACGCATGGAATGGAAAGTTTGATGCACCAATAACAAAAGACTATGACTTTCACCTTCTTAACGGCGACTCAGTCAAGATTCCCTTCATGATCGGCAAGAAGAAGCAGTTTATTATTGCTTTTGATGGTTTCAAAATCCTTGATCTTCCTTATAAGCAAGGCGAAGATAAGCGTCGGTTCTCTATGTACTTATTTCTTCCGGATGCAAAAGATGGGCTGTCAGTTTTGGTTGAAAATGTGAGTTCTGAATCAAGGTTCTTGGAATGCAAGCTTCCTCATGAAAAAGTGGAAGTAGGTGACTTCAGGATCCCAAGGTTCAAGATTTCTTTTGGTTTTGAAGCTTCTAATGTGCTGAAGGAGCTAGAACTGGTTTTGCCTTTCTCGGAAGGAGATGTGACAGAGATGGTGGACTCTCCCGTGGGTCAAGAGCTTTATGTTTCCAGAATATCTCACAAGTCATTTATTGAAGTAGATGAAGAAAGCACTGAAGCTGCAGCAGTCATAGACTTTGTAGCTGACCATCCATTTCTCTTTATTGGGCAGGTGCTCAATCCTCTTGCTGGTTGATTTTGGCAGCCATACTGGACACTACAACATTAGTAGGTAAACTTACGCATTTATTCTGCCATGATCCGAAATTTGTCACTGTTTGACACGTGACTATATGGGAAAAAAAACTTACATATGGATCGGCGTTATATATCTTGTTGTTACCAATAGTTATGAGTTTAAGTGTCTTATGTACAAACTTACATATGGTTATGCATGTTAACATGTGTTGGTAAATTTGATTTTGGTGGCTAGAATGAAATAGAATTGGGTTCATTGAATGATGCAGCTGGCTCCTTGTTTCGGCTCATACTTAGATTGCACATTAAATTTTTGACAGAATGCTTGAATTGCCATTTATGGGATTTATCCTTTCTTTGAGTGATGGTTATGTCTCTTGGTAAAATATGTTCACTCTTTTCGCTTTAATTTTCTTACTTTGATAAGCAAGTTGCAAAGTAATTTTCAGGTTTGAATAATGATTTGCATTTTGAGTTTGGTACCTGTATTTGATGTAAGTATGTGGTGACAGATCTGACCAAAAAAATTTTGTTTGCCAATTGGAAGACATTGTTGATTCATTGTTCAGTTACTAGTTTGGTTTGAGCTCTATTGGCTAAAATGTTGAAAAATGTCCATCAAATTTTCTAATCCATATCCAGGCTGCATGTTAACTATTTGACAAAATGGATGAACCATTATGCTGTTTGCTTGGATTGGTGATTTTTCTTCTCCATGATGTTTAGATAAATATAGGCTTATGTGAAATCTGGAAATGGGATGATAAAAAATATCTTAGTATTAACTTGAGTTGTTGGAACCATTGAGTTGTTTATGCTAGTCACTTTTGATTTCTAAGCCACTCTTTAATCCAAGAAAATGGTTGATTGTATGTTCTTCACTTGCTGCCTTGATGCTTAAGAGACCAAACACATGGTGAGACAAGTTGGCATTTAGGTATATTTAGAGATGTACATGCCATAGTTTGATGCATTCTGCATTATTTTGTAAAAGTGAGAGGTTCCTGCATTCTTCCTTATTAACATCTCCATTTGTTTAATGAATGATTGACTTGCGCACTATTTTGGTATATAGCATCAAGTTGTAAAATTGGTTCTCATGCCCATTAATGGTTGCTATTTGATCTCTTAACTACTTTAAATGCAAAATATGATTTCTCTTGTGTGATTTTGAATCTTTTAAATCTTTCCAAATTTTATAAATCTTTTAAAATCCAAATCTAAAGTCTTCATTAAATTTAATTTTATAAATTATTATATTTGTAAATAATATTTTAAAATACACTATTTAGAAATGGAATAAAAAATTGATATTTTATACAATTACTATTTTATTTTATCTTCACCCTAATGTAAAATATCGCATTTGTTTTTTACTCGACGTCAGCTCTCTTGCAGCAACGAGCACTTTGCTCATAGTGCAGTGAACGTCATCGATGCCGACGGTCGGCTACAGTCGAAGGAGAAAGGTAACACTCTTGCACTATGCTTTCTTTCTTTATCTATCGCTCTTCTTATCCACTTTTATACTCTATTGTTTTGCTTCTGCTTCTCGTGCTTTCTAAGTTTGAGAAGAGAACGAAGAAAGCAAAGCATGATTTTATTCAAGAAATTGTTATAAAATAAATTAATCTTGTTATTATTAATTAGGGGTGGTGTCCTCACTTTGTTCACTACCCATTGCGCAGCCACCCCTAAAGAAATGTCGTCGAAGTGGGAGCAGTTGTGGACATGATGAGTTGGGTGCTATTTTTACAAACTATAGCACCCCTAACAATTCCATGGATGAGTTGGATCAGACTAATGTTGACACACGGGTTATGGTTAGGGTGATAAATATAGGTTATACATGGTTATGGTTATTGTTATTGAGTGACAACGCGTTTAAAACCATTAATAGCTAATACATGGTTATGGTTATTGGTCTATAAATATAGGCGATACTGATGCCTATATCAGCCACCTAAATAGTTAATCTAATTCACATTCCCTCCTATTATCATAGTAGTTATTAAGAATTTCTCATCATTTTCTCTCACTTTCCCTTGTTTTTTACCTTCTCCAGTCATGTTTAGATACAAGGACCTTGTAGTATCGGTATGTGTACTGCTCCTCATCATATGCATTTTTCTCGCACTGTATAGGAGGTGGTATAGGATGGTGACAGACTACAACCACTTTGGTCATCAAAAAATAAAGGAAATTTCCTTAATGCTATCTGTGAGAACATTTACATACATCTAGAAGCTCTCGTGTAACGACCCGGACTGCTTTTAGGATTGTCGGTTGTCCCCACAAATCAGCACGGATCTTTTCAGCGTGTTTTGTCCTCACTCACATGCTTTCTGGGAAACTTCCCAGAAGGTCACTCATCCTTCAAGTGCTCCAAGGCAAGCACACTTAATTATGAAGTTCTTATGTTCTGGGCTTCCGAAAAGAATATGCATCTTGTTGGTATAGGTAGTACCGATCAATTCCTTTAAGCCTTCCTTAACTATGCAGTTTCATACCTGTACAGTCTCGGGATCCCTCTCATTCCGATGTGAATTATGTTCATTCATGTGTATTTTTGCTTAGAAGTCTGTCAGGAGCAGCTCCTTGTTCGTGCCTCTTGCATTGGTTATCACTCCCGACCCTCGTCAGCCTCAGGCGTTATATCTCGTGCTTGACAGTTGAAATTGTTGCAATTAAACAGTTGAAAACTGGGAGTCGACAGGGGGAGCATGAGTTCCGGATAGAAGTTGAGGTCATCAATCGTATCCATCATGGACACCTCGTTTCTCTAGTTGGATACTGCGTTTCAGGCATTCACGGAATGCTTGTGTACGAGTTTGTCCCCAATGAAACACTTCAAATTCATTTGCACAGTAAGATTTATTAGCACAAGATTTTACTTCATTGCTCCAACTTTTAGACGTATGTAAATGTGCTCACAGATAGCGTTAAGAAAATTTCCTTTATTTTTTTTGACCAAAGTGGTTGTAGTCTGTCACCTTCCTATACCACCTCATATTCAATGCGAGTAAAATGTATATGATGATGAGCAGTACACATACTGATACTACAAGGTCCTTATATCTAAACATGGCTGGAGAAGGTAAGAAATAAGAGAAAGTGAGAGAAAATGATGAGAAATTCTTAATAACTACTATGATAATAGGAGAGAATGTGAATTAGATTAACTATTTAGGTGGCTGATATAGACATTAGTATCATCTATATTTATAGGCCAATAACTATAACCATATATTAGTTGTTGGTGGTTTTAAACGTGTTGTCACCCAATAACAATAATCATAACTGTGTATAGCCTATATTTATCACCCTAACAATAACCCATGTATCATCATTAGTCCGATTCAACTCATCCGTGGAATTGTTAGGAGTGCTATAGTTTGTAAAAATAGCACCCCTAACAACTGTGAAAAGCTCTCCCTCTCACTGGGAGTTTCTTGCAAGATTTCTTTTGGTTTTGAAACTTCTAATGTGCTGAAGGAGCTAGGCCTGGTTTTGCCTTTCTTGGAAGGAGATTTGACAGAAATGGTGGACTCTCCCATGGGTCAAGAGTTGTATGTTTCCAGAATATTTCACAAGTCATTTATTGAAGTAGATGAAGAAAGCACCGAAGCTGCGGCATTCGGTGTTCTTATAACGATGGTCGGGTGTGTGCCATTTCCGACCAAGACCAAGATAGACTTTGTAGCTGACCATCCATTTTTGTTCCTCATCAGAGAAGATATGACTGGAAAAGTACTCTTTATTAGGCAGGTGCTCTATCCTCTTGCTGGTTGATTTTGGCAGCCATATTGGACACAACAACATTATTAGGTAAACTACGCATTTATTCTGCCATGATCCGAAATTTGTCACTGTTTGACACGTAGTCATATGGAAAAAAAACTTACATATGGATCGGCGTTATATATCTTTTTGTTACCAATAGTTATGAGTTTAAGTGTCTTATGTACAAACTTACATATGGTTATGCATGTTAACATGTGTTGGTAAATTTGCTTTTGGTGGCTAGAATGAAATAGAATTGGGTTCATTGAATGATGCAGCTGGCTCCTTGTTTCGGCTCATACTTGGATTGCACATTAAATGTTTGACAGAATGCTTGAATTGCTATTTATGGGATTTATCCTTTCTTTGAGTGATGGTTATGTCTCTTGGTAAAATATGTTCACTCTTTCACAGCCCGGGTTCCTTTGCTATGTATGTTTGTTCGCTTTAATTTTCTTACTTTGATAAACAAGTTGCAAAGTAATTTTCTGGTTTGAATAATGATTTGCATTTTGAGTTTGGTACCTGTATTTGATGTAACTATGTGGTGACAGATCTGACCCAAAAAAAATTTGTTTGCCAATTGGAAGACATTGTTGATTCATTGTTCAGTTACTAGTTTGGTTTGAGCTCTATTGCCTAAAATGTTGAAAACTGTCCATCAAATTTTCTAATCCATGTCCAGGCTGCATGTTAACTATTTGACAAAATGTATGAACCATTATGCTGTTTGCTTGGATTGGTGATTTTTCTTCTCCATGATGTTTAGATAAATAAAGGCTTATGTGAAATATGGGATGATAAAAAATATCTTAGTATTAACTTGAGTTGTTGGAACCATTATGCTAGTCACTTTTGATTTCTAAGTCACTCTTAAATCCAAGAAAATGGTTGATTGTATGTTCTTCATTTGCTGCCTTGATGCTTAAGAGACCAAACACATGGTGAGACAAGGTGCTATGCATTTAGGTATGAGATGTACATGCCTATTGTTTGATGCATTCTGCTTTTTTTTTTTTTGTAAAAGTGAGAGGTTCCTGCATTCTTCCTTATTAACATCTGCATTTGTTTAATGAATGATTGACTTGCGCACTATTTTGGTATATAGCGTTAAGTTGTAAAATTGGTTCTCATGCCCATTAATGGTTGCTATTTGATCTCTTAACTACTTTAAAATGCAGAATATGATTTCTCTTGTGTGATTTTGAATCTTTTAAATCTTTCCAAATTTTATAAATCTTTTAAAATCCAAATCTAAAGTCTTCATTAAATTTAATTTTATAAATTATTATATTTGTAATAATATTTTAAAATACATTATTTAGAAATGGAATCAAAAATTGATATTTTATAAAATTACTATTTTATTTTTTTTACAATAAAATTACTATTTTATCTTCATCCTAATTTAAAATATCTCATTTGTTTTTTACTCGACGTCAGCTCTCTTGCAGCAAGAACATTCCGCAATGAACACTTTGCTCACTGTGCAGTGAACATCATCGCCGCCATCGTTCCAGCCGCGTCGTCGGTCTGCTACAGTCTAAGGAGAAAGGTAACACTCTTGCACTATGCTTTCTTTCTCTATCTATGACTCTTTATCGCTCTTCTTATCCACTTTTATACTCTATTGTTTTCATCTGCTTCTCGTGCTTTCTAAGTTTGAGAAGAGAACAAAGAAAGCAAAGCAGGATTTTATTCAAAAAATTGTTATAAAATAAGTTAATCTTACTTGTTATTATTAATTACTGGGGTGGTGTCCTCACTTTGTTTACTACCCATTGCGCAGCCGCCCCTAAAGAAATGTCGTCAAAGTGGAAGCAATTGTGGACCTGATGAGTTGGGGTGCTATTTTTACAAACTGTAGTACCTCTAACAATTCCACGGATGAGTTGGATCGGGCTAATGATGACACACGGGTTATGGTTAGGATAATAAATATAGGCTATACATGGTTATGGTTATTGTTATTGGGTAACAACGCGTTTAAAACCATCAACAGTTAATACATGGTTATGATTATTGGTCTATAAATATAGGCGATACTGATGCCTATATCAGCCACCCAAATAGTTAATCTAATTCACATTCCCTCCTATTATCATAGTAGTTATTAAGAATTTTTCATCCTTTTCTCTTTTCCTTGTTTCTTACCTTCTCCAGCCATGTTTAGATACAAAGACATTGTAATATCGATATGTGTACTGCTCGTCATCATATGCATTTTTCTAGCACTGTATAGGAGGTGGTATAGGAACGTGACAGACTACGGCCACTTTGGTCATCAAAAAATAAATGAAATTTCTTCAATTCTATCTGTGAGCACATTTACATACATCTAAAAGCTCTCGTGTAACAACCAGGACTGGTTATAGGATTACCATCTGTCTCCACAAACCAACATGGGTCTTTTCAGCGTGTTTTGTCCTTACTCACACGCTTTCTGGGAAACTTCCCAGAAGGTCACCCATCCCTCAAGTGCTCCAAGTCAAGCACGCTTAACTATGAAGTTCTTATGTTTTGAGCTCCCGAAAAGAAGATACATCTTGTTGGTATAGGTAGTACCAATCAATTCCTTTAAGCCTATGTAGTTTCATATCTGCACAGTCTCATGATCCCTCTCATTCCGATGTGAATTCTGTTCATTCATGTGTCTCTTTGCTTAGAAGTCTGCCAGGAGCAGCTCCTTATTCGTGCCTCATGTACCGACTATCATTCCTCGCCCTCGTCAGCCTCAGGCATTACATCTCGTGCTAGACAATTGAAATTATTGCAATTAAACAGTTGAAAACTGGGAGTCGACAGGGGGAGCGTGAGTTCCGGGTAGAAGTTGAGGTCATCAATCGTATCCATCATAAACACATTGTTTCTCTAGTTGGATACTGCGTTTCAGGCATCCACAAAATGCTTGTTTACGAGTTTGCCCCTAATGAAACACTTCAAATTCATTTACATGGAAAGATTTATTAGCACATGATTTTACTTCATTGCTCCAACTTTTAGACTTATGTAAATGTGCTCACTGATAGCGTTAAGGAAATTTCCTTTATTTTTTGATGACCAAAGTGGTTGTAGTCTGTCACCTTCCTATACCACCTTATATACAATGCGAGGAAAATGCATATGATGATGAGCAGAACACACTAATACTCCAAGGTCTTTATATCTAGACATGGCCGGAGAAGTTAAGAAACAAGAGAAAGTGAGAGAAAATGATAAGAAATTCTTAATAACTACTATGGTAATAGGAGAGAATGTGAATTAAATTAACTATTTGGGTGGCTGATATAGACATCAGTATCACCTATATTTATAGGCCGATAACCATAATCGTATATTAGCTGTTGGTGGTTTTAAACGCGCTGTCATCCAATAACAATAATCATAACTATGTATAGCCTATATTTATCACCCTAACCATAACCCGTGTGCCATCATTAGTCTGATCCAACTCATCCGTGGAATATTTGCACCCCTAACAAAAATAGCACCCCTAACAACTGTGAAAAGCTCTCCCTCTCACCAAGAGTTTCTTGCAACTTCAAAATATTAGAACAACAAGAGTGGACCTGCGCGAATCAGTTGGCAACCAAAACGACATAGCCAAGCACTTATTCTCAAAAGAGGGTTTGGATCAAGGCAAAAACCTTGTGTTTTCGCTGCTGTCGATGAAAGCTGTGCTGAGCATCACCGCTGCTGGTTCTAAGGGCCCCACATGGGATCAGCTACTCTCCTTCTTCCGATCCAAATCCACCGACGATCTCAACTCCTTTGCCTCTCAGCTCGTCACCATCATGCTCTCCGAAGGAACTCCAGCCAGTGGGACTCGCTTGTGTTTCGCTAATGGTGTGTGGGTCGATCAAAGCCTTCCTTCAAGCACCTTCTCCACACTCAATATAAGGCAGCCTTGACTTCCGTGGATTTTCAGACCAAGGTATAAAATAATCCATGCCCTGCTTTTTATTATAAGCAATTATTTTACCTTGCCCAACATACAGATTCTTTTTCTTTATCTTTTTTATTGTTTTCATAACCTAATCTTGAACAAATGTTAATCCTTACGATTACATCTATTCCTAACCTTCTGTTGTATATTGAATAAATTATAAAATAAGGTTGCTAAAAGTATTTATGTCATGCTACTGTAACCTAAATAAATGGTAAAACCTTAAAGTAGTGTGAACCGTGAACCCCCTTGGGCTTTGAGAAAACACGGGATATTGGTCGTATGCGACAAGATTGAGACTTTTCTATTTTCTTCTTAAATCCATCCACTTTAAATTGGAAACCGGGTATTAATCCTCTTTGAGACCTAAACTATTTCATATCAAAACCTTAAATCACTTCCTTCTATAGGCTTCTTTGCTAGTTAGTAGTTGTTTGGTCCAATCCTTGATGTAGTTCTAACTAATAAGCTCTTGGAAATCATTTGAAAGCCTTTTGGTTTCAGTCTAGAGAGTAGACTCTTTGCCTTTTCCTCTGAAAGGATTTAATGCTTATTCAAATAAATCTGCTCTTGCCAAAATTCATGTTTGTAGTCATTACCAATTTTAAATTGATCCAAGCCTAGTCTTCTCTTTTTGAATGTGTGATTAAGCTAAACATGTGCTGCAATTCCTTGCCATCAAGAACCCACGACTCTTGGAATAGTAGCCAGCTTCTAATTTCCAAGTACTAGAGAGAACGCAACTCACTCGATCCTTCTGGCATACAACTGAAATGCTTTTAGAGCAGCAAAAGTGTTGACTTTTATGTATACAGTTGTTGCCTTGCAAACTAGACGGTCTGTTTTGGAACTCTACTCATTGTTTTCTGGTATAAACATATTTTATATGAATTTAAGTAATTCACTAAAATAAATATTTGAATTTACAAAGGGTTACATTCTTCTGTTGAAATGCTTATGAAAAAAATCAATTGATCTATTTGCATATTTGATTTTAATTGTGATGATGGTTTTAAAGGCAGTTGAAGTGATGAATGAAGTTAATTCATGGGCTGAAAAAGAGACAAATGGACTTATTAAAGAGGTTCTTCCACCTCGGTCAGTTGACAGCTTAACCAGACTCCTCTTTACAAATGCACTATACTTCAAAGGAGCATGGAATGGAAAGTTTGATGCATCAATAACAAAAGACTATGACTTTCACCTTTATTAGTGCTTTTGATGGTTTCAAAGTCCTTGGTCTTCCTTATAAGCAAGGTGAAGATAAGTGTCGCTACTCTTTGTACTTATTTCTTCCAGATGCAGAAGATGGGCTGTCAGCTTTGGTTGAAAAAGTGAGTTCTGAATCTGGGTTCCTGGAAGGCAAGCTTCCTCATGAAAAAGTGGAAGTAGGTGACTTTAGGATCCCAAGGTTCAAGATTTCGTTTGGTTTTGAAGCTTCTAATATGCTGAAGGAGCTAGGACTGGTTTTGCCTTTCTCGGAAGGAGATTTGACAGAAATGGTGGACTCTCCCGTGGGTCAAGAGCTTTATGTTTCCAGAATATTTCACGAGTCATTTATTGAAGTAAATGAAGAAGGCACTGAAGCTGCAGCAGTTAGTATGACAAAATGTATGAACCATTATGCTGTTTGCTTGGATTGGTGATTTTTCTTATGTTTAGATAAATAAAGGCTTATGTGAAATCTGGAGATGGGATGATAAAAAATATCTTAGTATTAACTTGAGTTGTTGGAACCATTTGAGTTGTTTATGCTAGTCACTTTTGATTTCTAAGTCATCTTTAATCCAAGAAAATGGTTGATTGTATGATCTTCATTTGCTTCCTTGATGCTTAAGAGACCAAACAAACGGTAAGACAAGGTGCTATTCATTTAGGTATATTTAGAGATGTACATGCCTATCGTTTGATGCATTCCGCATTTTTTTATATAAGTGAGAGGTTCCTGCATTCTTCCTTATTAACATCTGCATTTGTTTAATGAATGATTGACTTGCGCACTATTTTGGTATATAGTGTAAGTTGTAAAATTGGTTCTCATGTCCATTAATGATTGCTATTTGATCTCTTAACTACTTTAAAATGCAGAATATGATGTCTCGTATGTGATTTTGAATGATAGCTTGTGTGGTTTTCATGGATCATATGTATATTATATTGCCTAGCCATTCCTGCTATTTGGTTCATAATTTGAGCTAGAAAAATTGGATTTCAGTTCCATTTGTCTTGTTAAAAGCCTGAGATACAACGTGTTCAAAACAAAACAAAAAAAAATCTTGGATTAATTCTATTAAAAATTTGGGTCAGTTTTGTTTAAATTCGTGTGCATTCTGCATGATTTCTTCTGATGGCAGGTGTTCTTAGAGTCATAACTTCGGCTATAAAACTCGAAATCAGTCACCGTGTTTTTTCTTTGAAAGCTGGCATGTAAATCTTCAAGCCATAAAAATTTCAGGTCAGAACTCCTTCTGTGTTGCTGTCTTTTTTTTTTTTCAAAGTCGGTATGTGTTCAGGTCTTTTCGGACTGCTTCTGACAACAGGTGTTCTTTAAATTATAACTTAGGCTATACAACTCGAAATCAAGCACTGTTTTTTTTTCCTTGAAAGCTGATATGTAAATCTTCAAGCCATAAAAATTTCAGGCCAAAACTCCTGTATTGCTGACAGTTTTTTTTTCAAAGACATGGCTTGTTTTTGCATTTTTTTTCAGTTTTT
This sequence comes from Ammopiptanthus mongolicus, assembly GCA_039655645.1. Lineage (NCBI taxonomy): Eukaryota > Viridiplantae > Streptophyta > Magnoliopsida > Fabales > Fabaceae > Ammopiptanthus > Ammopiptanthus mongolicus. The sequence goes on from CM077345.1 coordinate 4,376,963, forward strand.
AGACAGCATTCTCTTACCTGCATATAATCATGTTTAGAAAGTCTTTTTTTGCTTCCTTCTTGAGTGTTGTTGAGTGTCTAAATTGCTTGATATGGTTTGCTTGCTATATATCAATGGAGATTTGAGGTATAGAACCATTTGAGTCAAGTTATAATTGCCGCATGTTCCATTGTATTGGCATATTGTATTCTTGCAACATGATAAGTTCTTGTTCATTGGCTAATGGCATTGTAAGTATGGTGAACTGTGAATGTACATTGTTATTTTTACTGAAAGTATGCTTTACTCATGCAACCATGATACAATGTTGAGTTTTTGAAGTAAGGTTTGGGCAGGAACATTTGATGGTGTTAAAGTTGCCTTTGCCACTCTTTCAGGTTCCATGTCTTTGGTTGAATAAGAAAATCCAAAGTCGCAACACTCTAATCCTTTTCTTTTTCTTTGTTTAAATAAATATATAAAATTACAAAAGAAAAATGATTTGTTTTTTTTATATACTTTTGTGAATACTAATTTCTTCTTTTCAAGGGAAAAATAATTAGTTTCATTTTTATCTATTTTTTTACATAATAAGTTGATTTTTTTTTAGTGATGTCTCTCGTGATACGTTGAGCTTCACTTGCACACAGTAAAATGAGACAATTTAATTGTAATGATTTATTGGTTTTGAAAGCTTAGACTTTCCTCTTCACATAAATAATAATGACAACAAAATCTTTTGAAAGAATAATAACAAAAAATCTAGAAAATAAGAATTATTCGTAAATAAATTACTCCTAAAAAAAATTAATAAAAATCTTTCAAAAATAAGGGAATCAATTTAGTTGTATAACTTATACTCCTCAACCATTCTAGTGACATCTAAGCTTGTACAACTTAAGTAAGGTTGAACAATCAGATTTTTTTAAGAAATAAAATTACTTTTTTTACACTAAAAAAAATATCTATCAATTTTTTTTTTTAGTTTACTCCTCAAAAATAAAAAAAGAAGTACTGCAATAAAAATAAAAAAAAGAATCAATTTAGTTGTACAACTTTTTGATTCCTCAACTCTTCGAGTGACATCTAAGCTTATACAGCTTAATCCCTCAAGGTTTTATTTCCTTTTTAAGTGAGAAATAAAAACTTGTCACTAAAAATATAAAACAACTATCAAAATCCTTTTTTTTAACAATCTCCTTCTCAAAATAAAAAGTCTGTCAATAAAAATAAAAATGATTCAATTTAGTTGTACAACTTATTGATTCTTTAACCATTCGAAGGGAATCTAAGTTTAAACAACTTGATCTCTCAGAAGTTTTTTCTACAAATATTTTCCCCTTATTTTACACAAAATATATAAAAAATATGAAAACATTCTTACACAAATAATGAAAAATAATTAATTTAGCTATAACAACTTATTGAACCCACAGTTCGAGTCATTTTGACCGAAACGATTTGAATGAGTTGTAAGGTGGTTAGGATTTGAATCAAACATTTATACTGATGTGTTATGATTGATTGACAGTGTAAAAAATCTTTACACTATCAATGCATACTAATTAAATCATTATACTTAGTTTTAATAATTTTTAATATTAATATAACTCTTTCTTATTTATTATTTTTTAATATATTTGACTTATTGAAGATTTTCTTTTATCTAAGTAAATTTGAATTTTTTACCTAACTAATTTAGATTGAATTACATGACAAAAAATCAAATTAAATTAGGATGTTTGTAAAGTTCAATTTATTGAGTATCTTCTAAATTTTTTTTGAATATCCGAAGGATATAATTCGTACCCGATGCACGGTCAACAATCTACTAATAATAACAATAACAATATATAATATAAAGTAAGATTTTGCTTTTTGGGTCCCAAACCAAGTTGATTGAAATCAAAAATCAAATTGAATCATAACTAGAGTTCATTTTTATTATTATTATTATTACATAAAATAATGTTATGTCAATGTTAATAATTTACATATCAAAAAGAAATTTACGTATTCTGTCTAAAATATTTTTGTTTTAATTTTTTATCTCCTAAATTTCACATGGAATTTCGACCTCTATCAAAATATACTATCATCATCGTCATATATCATATAATTCATATTAAATATTTTACTAAAGTAATGATTTCAAATATAAATTAAATCAAAATTAACTTAAAAATCATAGAAAAATATCACCTAATCTATAAATACTCACATCTTTACGAAAAAAAGTTATCCACTTAACCTTACATAATTCTTTTATATATGACCAATTACACATTGAGTGTCCATGTTTAAAACTTCAAAAAATTTGTATCTCAAGCATCCAATAAGTAAGAAACCATTATTAATCAAGAAAGATAATTTTTATTTAGTAAGAGTCTCCTTCTTTTAGATAATTTTAATTAAATATCAAAACATCCAAAGTAAATTTTTTTTATTTAGATCTCATGTATCATTGTTACAATAATTATTTTCCTTCAAGACTATTTTTCAAAAATTATTTTCATTGAGCACCAAAAAAATTTATTTTTCATCAATTTATTTCATAAAAAAATTATAAATGAATAATTTATCAGTTCTCAAAATTAAAATTTAATTATAATTATAATGTTATACAAATAAGTTAATAAAGTAACCGATTAATAAGTTAAATTTAACAAATAAATTTACGTAAATAATTTTTCAATATTCAAAATTAATTATTTTTAATTTTAATATAATTCAAATTCAAATTGGCTCAAGTAATATAAAAAATTAAAAAATGAATTTAATATTAAATTAAAGAGTAAAGGCTCATTTAAGTCCCCAATAATTTTTGAGGTGCCACTTTTCATCCCTGAAAAAAAAAAACTCACCGAATAGTCCCCGAGAATGATAAAAGAGGGACAATTTAGTCCCTCCATTTGTTTTCATCCTGAACAAGTCATTAGAGTGTTGATTTGTATCGTTAGTATGTCAGGTGTTCAGGCAATAGTCCTACATGCATAATAGACCATGAGAATAATTATGCATTAAACAAATTAAGTCCCTTACTATTATTTAAGTAACCCAATTTAGTCCATGACAATTCTATCGTGTGACATTTTAGTCCTTACATGTTACAAGCAACATATCATATGCAACAGATGCACCACACTAGATGCACCAATATAGGTCATATGGACGAGTTTAATGGACACCTGGGCACATTGACGGTATATATCAACGTTCTAACATTATGTTTAGGATGGAGATAAACGGAGGGACTGATGTGTCCCTCTTTTGTCATTGTCAGGGACTATTCGGTGAATTTTTTTTCTTAAGGACGAAAAATGGTGCCTCAAAGATTGTTAGGGACTAAAATGGGTGTTTACTCTAAATTAAATTACCCAAATAGATAATGTGATAACATTTTTTTTTTTTGGTGGTGTAACACCCCGAAAATCTTATATATGTTAAATAATTTATTTTATATGCCTGAATTATTTTATTAGATGCGTTATCATAGTTTATACACTCTTGCAAGACAAAATATTATGATATTTTATTATTATTATGTGTTAGAAAAATATTATTTAAATAATATAGTTGAAAGAAATTATTTTCTAAATTTAATCTATTTGATTTTAGATTTGAAAATAAAATGGTTTGGATTCAATTAAAAATTTATTTTAGATCATTGATTTTCTATGTTGATAAATTCAATTATCAATCTCTACTCTAATTCAAGTTTTGAAAATTTAGATTTGTCCCTCTTTGCTTTTAGATCGAAGGGTAGAGATTTATTTCTTTTTTTTCACTCAATCTCAACTACTCATTTTTCACCTATAACTACAAAAATTAAAGAAAAAGAAAAGAAACCCCTGACCCCCACGGCACGGATCCAGATCCTCTTCATTCATCAAATTCACGCATTCACCCCTGATCTATGGTCAGGATCTCATACATTTATTTTACATTAATATATTTGTCCTATATAAATTTAATCAACGGTCAAGATCTCCTTGCATTCACAAAGTGACTGTAGGGGATCTATATCCCCACGGCACCCACCCCCACCGCCCCACTTCCTCTCTCTCTCTTTTTCTTGTTTCTTTCTTTCTTCTTTCTTTCTTTTTTTTCTCCCGTGGACGTCGGTTTCGCTCTGTCTCTAACTTTCTCTCATTCTCTCTTAATTTCCGGCCAACTCCGGCCACCTCTCACAAAACCGAAAATCTTAGAAATGTTCCCTACCTTCTCCTCTACTAGAACATTTTTCCAAACGGAGAAGGTTGATGACGGAGCCACCGCCACTGTTCGAGCATTTTCCGGCCACCGTCCGACCACCTTTCACCAAACCAACCTTATAACTTTGTTCTCCTCACCTTCCTCTACATTTCTAAACCAATATCTTCGCGAACAGACATCTTTGACGGTGGAGCCACCGTGAAGCCGCCACTGCTTTGGGCTTTTCCAGCCACCATTTGGCCTCACTTTCCATAAATGAATCGACCACGTGTAAGACCGCATCTTTCTTCACGTTTTGGACCAAGCACCGCCACTGCCACCGTCGGAACCGCCGTGCGCCGCCACTGCCTGGATCGTCGGAACTACTCTTCCTTCCTCCTTGATAAGAATCCTTCATTTACTTCTTCACTTTTCTTGGCTTTGGATCTCATGGGGAACCCTAACCTTAAATCCCCAATTTGAAAACCCTAACATTTTGATTTCATGCTTTAAATTTGAAATTAATTATGTTTTTATGCAATTGAGTATATCAATTTCAAATTCCCTATGTCGATTGCCCAAGTTTCCTCTTAAATTCAGATTTCCCAATTCCACTAAATCCCTAAATTTTTATCTTACTCTAATCATGAAATTAATGTTGTCTTAGTTCAATTAGAGTAGTTAATTAATGATTCCCTAGGTCAATTTCATATTTCCATGACCAAATTGGTTTTTCCCCAATTTTGTTAATGAACCCTATTTTCCCAATTAATTTTATTAGGAAATTAATTCTGGTTTTTATTAAATAAAATATTTAAATCCCTTAGATTATGTTTTTAATGATGATTAATTAATTGATATGTTGTTGGGATGTTGAATGTGTTTGGATGTTATCTCTTGGTTGTTGGTTGTGGCTATGCTTACTTGAGGGAGCTAGGTACATAATTGTTGGAGCTGTTGTGGAGTTGTTTGCACGTGTTGGGAAGCGCCAAAGGAACCCGAGACGTCAATGCCGCCTTCAGCCACCTCTTGGAGTTGACGCTTGGAGTTTGCTCATCAAAGAGACTTCATTTGAGGTAAGGGGGAAATGTCTGAGGGATTCTCCCGATGACTGCATGTCATCATATTTGATCTGTATATATGTAATTAAGTTGTGTGGTGATTGGTTTATTTACTTTCGGTAATTATTTGATTTGTTGATAATTGTTGGTTAATATGTGTTATAATAGTTGAATATGCAATTTAACTGTATTATCTGCTGTAAACATATTATGATGTTGATTGTTGATTGAGAAGCCTGACAGTGGCCAGTGCTCAATTAATTAACGGGGATAAAAGCCTTGAAAAACTTTGAATTAAATGCCAAAGATTGATTTGGGAAACATTGGGTATTTTCAACAACGCTGTTTTTCTAAAGAAAAAGTGGATCCAAAAGTAATTTATGAAATTAGTGGGAAAAGTTAGTTTTTAATAATAATTTAATCTTTATGTGGGAAAAGTAACATTAAGAGGAAAGAGTCAAGTTTTTCAACTTAGGACGTTTTTTTTAACGCTAATGACGTTTTAATTTCGAAAAAATTTACGGAAAACGTTTTCGAAAAACAGTAATGCTGTTCTGGGACGACGTTTTTGGTCTCAGCTGTCTCCTTTAAAAAATTGGTTTTGGGGAAGGGACTTTCAACCAAAAGTAAGTTTTATCAGAAATTCAATGGTTTTCAAAACAGTTTCCAAACAGAAAAGTTTTTCTGTAAAACGAGTTTTTCCAACGATGTAAAGACCGTCAACTTGGATGAGTTGCGGAGTTTTCGTTTTAGATTTGTATTTCACAGAACGAAAAACGGTGAATAAACGATGAAAACGTGAACTTAGTATACGAGACGTCGGGATACTAGTGTTCTGTAAAAATAGCACGAGAAGCCGTGCAACGATGTTATGGACTGCGTGTCCTGTGGACTGTGTGTCCTCCTCTATTATAGGCAAATGTCCTCTTATTATGAGGAAACATGATTAAAGGTGAATGATGTTTTCTATTACCACAAACCTCGGGCCGGTGCATCGTTCTAGGGCTCCGTGATTGAGCACTCGGACGTTTCGTCCTATGTTAACGGTGAAAGGTTTTAAAACGGTGTAAATTAGTCTGGAGCTCTGAGCTACGACAACGAAAGAACGAACACAAAGAAACGTGACAAGACTGGAAACATTTTTCTCATGCATTTGTTTTTAGGTAGACGTGTCATCTGGATGGGGAACCTTGATGGCAGGGAACCCTGTGATGACTTTAAGTCATAGCGTAACATTATGCCTTGATGGACAATCGTGTACATACGAACGATGAATATTGTGCCTTGAGTTGGGCAATAAAGTATGACCATTTACAAATTTGTCAAGTACCGTTGAATGTAATTCCATGTAAACGCGACCTCATGGTGTTCATGTACCTCTGAATAAGCACTTAGGTGCCGGTCATCGTGCCTAGGGCCAATGTACCTTGAGCTTGATCAGCTCCGTTTTTACACAACGGTGTTGAGATCTCCGGAGATTAAGTAAAGAATTAGATGATGAATATTAAAGTGTCATGCATTTCTTTTGAAAATGAGGATGACTGTCGGGTATGAAACCCCATGATATACTACTTGTTTATCTAGTAGAACCTTATACATAATAATTGTATATACTCATGTGTCGTTGATGTGTAATGCATGTAGTTATCGTGTTTGAATCCATATATTGATATCTCACCCTTGCCTGTACATGTTGGACACCCTGTTGTGTTTTTGAATACATGTATGGATGCATTTCAGCGAATCTCTGGGTCACTTTGGGACCCCGAAGTTGGAGTCTCTTTACGTCGACGGCAAAGACGTGTGGACTAATGACAGCGAGACTTAGTCTCATGGGTTTGAAGTATACTAGATAGTATACTCTATCGCCTTTAGATGTCTCTTTAGACTAGCTCTTAGAATTTTTGATGTACGGGTGGTGTACTAAAAGATTGGAAAAATGATGTACGCCTTATGACGAAGTTAAGTGATTATTATAAATGATGAATGTCAATTTGTTTTATATGATTGTTCTGTTTATCTTTGGTATCAGTTTTCTACAACCGCTCGAGTGAGTGTTTTTCTAAAAAGTTTTTAGTTTTCTACAACTTTAGTTTCCACAACGGGTTACCATGTGATATCCCAGAAGGGGGTGTCACAAAAAATGCATCAATTTATTTGTACAACTTATTGATTCTTTAACCATTCGGGGGGAATCCAACCAAAACTTATTAGGTGCTTTCTCAGGTACCCCTAATAATTTTGGGGTAAAAATTATCCTATCCAATCAGAATGCGCCACCTCAATTAAATGGGTTGTGTTAATGGGTCAAGTCAAATAATTATCACCTTTTCATTTGACCACCTAGACAGGATAAGTTGTACTTGAGATGTCAGAGAATTCACCTCTATAAATACTCACATCTTTATAAAAAAAAAAAAAAACATTATCCAGTCAACCTTACATAATTTTTTTATATATGACCTATTACACATTGATTTGAGAGTTCATGTTTAAAACTTCAAAATTTTTGTATCTCAAGCATCCAATAAGTAAGAAATGATTATTAATCAAGAACGATAATTTTTATTTAATGACAGCCTCCTTGTTTTTAGATAATTTTAATTAAATATCAAAACATCCAAGGTAAAGATTTTTATTTAGATCTCATGTGTCATTGTTACAGTAACTATTTTTCAAAAATTATTTTCATTGAGCACCAAAAAAAAGTATTTTTCATCAATTTATTTCATAAAAAAGTTATAAATGAATAAATTTTCAGTTCTCAAAATTAAAATTTAATTATAATTATTATGTTATACAAATAAGTTAATAAAGTAACCGATTAATAATCACCCAAAAAAAAAGTAACCGATTAAAAAGTTAAATTTAACAAATAAATTTAAGTAAATAATTTTTCAATTTTCAAAATTAATATTTTTTACTTTTAGAGCCTGTTTGGTAAGGCATTCCTACGAGCTTATAGCGGATAACTTAAAGCGGATGAGAAAGTAGCCCTGTTTGGTAAGCCCCTCTGTCACGAGCTTATAGCGTTTTTTCCAGACGCTACTTGAAGTGGCGTTTGAGCTTAGAGCTTATAGCGTTTCATTTTTCTTTCTACTTTTATCCTTATTATCTTCATTTAATTCTACCTTTATTCTCTTCTCTCTCTTTTATGTAAAATCATTAATGAAGATATACTTTTATATCATTTTATATTTTTCAGCTAGTTCAACCGCTAGTTTTATCAAATATTTCCATAGAAAATAAGCTAGTTTATCCGCTATCCGCTATCAGCTACCTTATCCGCTATTCGCTATAAGCTATCCGCTATCAGCTAGCTTATCCGCTAACAGCTAATTTTACCAAACAGGCTCTTAATATAATTCGAATTCAAATTAGCTCAAGTAATATAAAAATTTAAATTTAAAAATGAATTTAATATTAAATTAAATTACCCAAATAGATAATGTGATAACATATTATTATATATATTACTGTTTAACAAATTATAAAAAACAAAGAATGAGATATGATCATGTAGTTTTATACTCCATACATTTAAATTGATGTTGAAAATCAAATGGATTAATACTTAAAATATATCTAAAAGAAATTATAAAGTTTATACAAATACGGTAATCATTTAATAGCTTACCAAAAAAAATGTAATCATTTAATATATTTAAAAATAATAGAAATTGTAAGTAAAACATCAAACTTTTTAGAATCAAAATTTGTTACCTTTATTCAAAATTAATTTACCAACATGTGGTTGGTTCGAGAGGAAATAGGCTCGAGACCAGCCTTAAACACTAGTTTTTGCATACAGACAAAACCTGGTTGAGAGAGTTAGCCTTTTAATGTCGTTCAGTACCTCGAGAAATTAGTTTCCCAAGTTACGCGCGGGATATCTTGAGAAATCAAAAAAAATTCAAAATTAATTTCAATAATATATTATACGGTAGAATAATAATAATAATCTATTTTAAAATAATATTTCACATTTTGGGTCCCAAATCATGTGTTTCCATCACATTTATTATTTTTTTCTGCAAATAATTCTTTATTTTATTATTTTTATTAATAAATAAAATTTTATTTTAATAAATTAATATTTTATATGTTATGAGAGATCATATTTAAAATCAAAATGGCAAATCGTAATCTGGTTTAGTTTAAAAATTTTGAAACAAAATTCATGTTAAATGTTATTTTAAATATAAATTTAACAAAATCAATCAATTGATATATTCATAATTGTTTTAAATATTTTTTAATTTTTTTTGAAACAAAAATAATTTTTAATATTAAAATATGAATAGTTCATACTCCCATTTTCTCATTTAATTTGTCATTTAACATAATAGACACATATTAAAAAAATTATTAATTATACCCATTTTCAAGGTAAAATTATCTTTCTTTTTTCTACTAAAATGTCATTATTGTAGTAGGAATTAGGTAGAAGGACTAATTCTTAGGAGTTATATTCTTTTATTTAACATTTAGTTTATTTATGTTTTAGGATATTTTAAGTAAAAAGTCTCAGGTTATACTTTTTGGTAAGAATATATTTTTTTTGGTAAGATGTCTCATGTTATAAGATATGTTTATATTTATTTATTTTTTCTAAAATTGGGTTCGATCCTAAAAATTTATTTTGATAATAGAGTACAATATATGAATTTTAAACAATTAATATAGTCATTAATACTTTATGATTAATATAATTATCAAATAATCAAATGAGTATATTCTTATAAGTTTAATTGCTATGCATTGACAGTGTAAAGTATTTTACACTATCAACCAATTAGAGATTATGGTTTGAATGACTTTTAAGGTAATTAGTATAAGAGTCAATCATTTTTACTGATATGATAATTTCTGGTTTGTTGACAGTATAAAAAAACTTTACACCGTCGGTGCATAGCAATTTAATCCTATACTTATTTATGTAGAATCAATCTAATGATTTTATTTTAAAAAAAATTAAATGAGGGAAATTAAAGATTATAGTTATTTGGATGTAATTGATTTAGTAAACTAAATTTAGAATGTTCCATTAATTATTTAGTCAACTTGTATAAGACAATAATTATGCAATTAATAATTTGCTTTGGAAATAAAGTTAGCCCATTAAAAAAAATTAATTTGCTCTACATTCTAATATTAGATAATTTCAAACTTTACAATTACAAACTTCTTCTTTTAATTTATTGATTAGTTAATTAAATTTAATAATATTTGATATGATGTATAAAAAAATTATTATACTTAAAAATATATAAATTCAAATTACTTTTTTTTCCCCTAATTTAAAGATATTAAAATCTATACTATTAAACAAATGTGTAACACTCATGTGTAAAGTGTTTTTTATCCTCAAATTTGCGTGGGAAGTAAATCAATTTTTTTATAATTGTTGGTTGATGATTCCTAATATACAATTTATTAGAAAATTTTATATATTTAAAAGGTAAAATATTTTATAGACATGTTGGAAAGCAATATATGGCACGGGTCACTATTCTAATTACTATTAAAAATATATAAATTGTTGTCCGTCGAAGAATATGAACAATAGTTGATCGATTAATATCATAAAAAATATTTTCAATTTTAGAAATTCTTATTCTTATAATATAAATCTAAAAGATCCTTTCAAATTTTATGAATCTGTTTTGATCGAAATTTTACAAGTCTTTTAAAATCCAAATCTAATGAATCTTCATTACAATTTTTTTTATAAATTATTATATTTCTAAATTTCTACATAATATTTTAAAATCCACTATTTAAAAATGGAATCAAAAAATAGATTTTTTATAAAATTATAAAACTACTATTTTATCTTCACCCACCCTAATTTAACTTCTACATCTCATTTGTTTTTTACCCAACGTCAGCTCTGTTGCACCAACAACATTCCGCAGCAAACACTTTGCTCACAGTGCGGTGAACGTCGTTGTCGCTGCCGTTCCAGCCGTGTCGCCGGTGTTCCATAGTCGAAGGAGAAAGGTAACTCTCTTCTACTGTGCTATCTTTCTCTATCTATCACTCTTTACCGCTCTTCTTATACTCTATTGTTTTGTTTTGCTTTCTAATTTTGAGAAGAGAATGAAGAAAGCAAAGCAGGGTTTTGAATTCTAAAATGCAATTGGGGAGCGTTTCAATAAATTGATATAAAATAAGTTAATCTTGCTTGTTATTATTAATAATAACTGGGTGGTGTCCTCACTTTGTTCGTGATGAATAAGAATGTCAATGTTTATTCATAAATAGTATTTTAATCACTCTTCACTAACCATTGCGCAGCCGCCCCTAAAGAAAGAAATGTGGTCAAAGTGGAAGCAGCTGTCTCCAAAAGCTCTCTCTCTCTCAGTCAGAGTTTCCATTTGCAACTTCGAAATATGAGAATAACAACATCAGTTGGCAACCAAAATGTCATGGGCAGAATGGAATTGCGTTGCACAAATCTGAAGACCTTTCAAGAACGTATAAGTCAAATCATAACGAAATGTATAACATATCAATAGTAATTATCAGATTAAACGATTATACAAAACATAAGCCATGCGGACCCTGAGTTAAAATACCCAAGTTTAAAAAAAAGAAACAAACCAAAAGAGTTTACAAATCATAAGGAGATTGAAAACTCTAACACAAAGGAGATTTCTCATATGACAAAACCAATCAAAAGGAATCAACAGCATCTACTCAAGCACTACACACGTGCGAGGATTTCCTGAGATGACTTCCTTCATGAAGTACCTGAATCTGGATCAAAAAGGGCGGGGATGAGTCCCAGAACTCAGTGAGGGATAAACAAAGCATAACATCAAACAATATAACATATAACCATATATTTAAGCATATGCCAATATGTAAATTACAACATACAAAACCATACACAACTGATCATTTCTTGCCATGGTGTCAATTTAGGATTGGCCAAGATGCTTGTGTATCCCCTTGGAGTTGTTCACTAGAGTCTCCCACTCCGACAGTCGCATTTCTATCCCGGTCGAAACCGCTGATCGGCAAGTGACCTTGGTCACTACACAACATCCCTCCAAACTCCGGGGTTGTTCACTAGAGTCCCCTTCTCCAGCGGTCACATTTATACCCTGGTCATGTCTGCTAAACGATCGGATACACCAAGTATTGCTCAATGTCCAAAACCAAACCCTTTTTCATATGCATGACATGTTCATGCAAATCAACTCACAATATCACATCTTCACTATGCGCCTCAACATAGCTTACATAACCATTATAACGGTATCAATAAATTTCATAATGATCTCAATCATAAATACATGTAGACAACATTATAGTCATTTCATTCACAAATTAGAAGCATCTTACCAATTAGTTTCAGCACTTGCTTCATACGCAAATACATAGTTGAGTCAATAGACCTTACCTTTACATTTGTCAATAATTTTACGGCAAACTTTGTTCACCACAATAAGCATTTGTTTCACTTTCAAAGCTTAAAACTTAATATACAAAAAATACAATAACCTCATAACTCAATAAACACGTGAATAAAAGGCCATTGCCCATAAACCATCATAAACATAGAACACAACAATAATTCACATATACATCTACTTCATTTTCACTTAATTACTTTCTTCATAATACTTGTGTACATTAATCGTCTTAACTAACGTTCCTTATCGTATTTAGCACAGTTAATCAGTAACGCTCTCAACTATACTCTATTCTTTTCATAAGAACCAACTTAATCATAAGGAAGAACCATTCTTAGATTCAACAAGAATATAAACATTGACTATCCCACTTTAAACAAACACTTGTACCACATAACAATCCTACCACTACATTTGTCTAATTCACCATCATATAGCTTCATTCCAGTTTTCATACATTCCTCTTCATCCCTTTGTGTTTCGTAATCTCACATCCTATAAACGTAGTCCGCAATTATGTTCCTCTCCTTTGATATTATTACTTTACACCAACTAAAAATAAGTCGTTCACGATCCTCAAACACATTCTCACATTAAACAATCATACTCAAGATTATAAGACAACACCAGCTATACTTCTCTTAATTACACATGTCTTAACCCTACTTATAATATAGCATTAAAGCGGTATTATCATGTTATCTCTCAAATCTCTCATTTTATTGGCACATCATAACTATATCATCATATGTATATGTTCGACATTTTATCAACTTATTTGTTACCCCACACTATGCCACAAAAAACTTTAACGTATAATTCATCAATTTTTATAATTCATCAATTTTTATAATTCAAATCATTCATGTTTATACCTCTACATACATGTAACTTCATGATAATTTTCCTTTTATCACTAATTTCACCATAATCTTTTCTAACATGTTTTTAATAAACCTCCCTTGATATCATGCTACTTCACATTTAATTTATTTTGTTTACACTCATCGTAATTCCTTACCTCTTCAAGAGCAAGAGTGGAGAAACACAACAGCCTAAATAATTATTTTGCTGTCATCAAGCTATCATAGACTTTCTCTGTATATATATAAAAAAAATCATTATATCCAAAGAATTCATCCAACCAATCATATTTAATCTCTTCATCATATCACATGTATCCTCTTACCACAATTTTCACCTTTTTATCCATATCACAATTATTTTATCAACAGATCATATCTACATCATTCATCTCTAACAAGATATAATAAATCTTCTTTGGTTTTATAACATCACATATATTTCAAGGTCATTTAAACCATCCTTTTTTTTATCATGCACCTACTCCTTCGTGTATGCATCATAGTCATTGTAGTATAACATCCCATATTTTTATTTCATCATGCTCCTATTAATCTATGAGTACCACACAATAATCTTAGTTGTATAAAGGTTTAATTTCTAAACTTTAAAACAACTCCAACTAAAGTAAAGATCAATTTTTTTTTATAATGAATTAAACTTATGTCGCGACTCGTCTACACTATGCCACAACACAAGCTTGCTGCCAAACTATCAAGCAATATTATTTTCTATTATACTTTGATATCATGCCAATAGTTAGTCCTTATGTTACTAATACAACAAATACATGAATGTCTATTCAAGACCACTCCTCCCATTAAGCATCAGTACATTAATAGCATAATTAATGTAAAACAAATAAATTCATACAATCTAACACAAATAGAGAAAATTCCTCGCATGGTTATCTCATGGAAGCTCCACTCAGGCTTAAGTACTAAAAAGAAACCACCAGTATTTATTCAAAACAAAGATAATTTATATATATATATATATATATATATATATATATATATATATATATATATATATATATATATATATATATATATATATATATTCTTATAGTCACAAATCTATAGCACAAAAGATTGAGAATAATCCTTAATTACTCTCACATACAAGACATGCATTCATCATACAGAAACGCACACCACTTACACTACCCCCCCCCCCCAAACAAACATTATCCATCTCAGGTTGCTACTTATAATTGTCATATGAGAATTCTCCCATTTTCAACGGCTTACATTAAAACAAAACCAAATTAGTTACTAATGACTTATGGAATGATTCCCTCCCGGGTTCGAGAATTATTACAGAACTCATTAGTGTCTAATCCAACTCAGGACCTATAACCATTAGCTCTGATACCACTTTGTCAGGACCCAACTTAGGCGTCCCTGACCGGCCAGAATGAAACTCTGTTGTTCCATTCCCAAAGCCATTCAAGAACGTATAAGTCACATCATAGCAAGATATGTAACATATCAGTAGTAATTATAAGAGTAAACGATTATACAAAACATAAGCCATAGCGGCCCTGAGTTAAAATACCAAAGTTTTAAAAAAAGAAACAAACCAAAAGAGTTTACAAATCATAAGGAGATTGAAAACTCTAAAACAAGGAGATTTCCCATACGACAAAACCAATCAAAAGGAACCAGCAGCATCTACCCAAGCACTACACATGTGTGAGGATTTCCTAAGATGACTTCCTTCATGAAGTACCTGAATTTGGACCAAAAAAGGCGGGGATCATCCCAGAACTCAGTGAGGGATAAACAAAGCATAACATCAAATAGTATAACATATAACCATATATTTAAGCATATGCCGATAATTTTCATTCGAAGGGGACATAAATATCTTCATGCATTACTAAAACAATTTCATTTTTTTGAACTAAATTTGAATGATGAAATAAACTAATTTTCATTTACTTTATGTTGTTTTTATACGATCATCAACTAAACCAAAATTTCTTAGAGAAATGTTTTTTTAACATCAGAAAGTGGACACCATACGATGTCCCTTTGTTTTTAGGTGTATTTTTGAGATACGTGTATACTTAAGAAGATAAAAAATAAGTGAGAGATATAGATAAACACATACGATATCATATACAATATCTAGATTTTGATGTTCAAATAACGCAACTCAATTTCTTATTAGTTGAATTTCCAAATGTGCGTTTCAATAACTAGATTTTCCATGTTATTTTCTACACAAATTTTGAGTTAGTTATCATAACTATGTGCCTAATTTTGCTTTTATATTTTAATTAATAATATAATATTATTCATTTTTAATAAAATTATTATCACAATTATTATTATTTTTTTGACAATATTATTATCCCAATTATAAATATTATCAAATTTGGAACAAATTTACTTTAATGGAAAGTTTACCCGTGCTTTTGAAGCACGGGTGAAAAGACTAGTATAAAATAAGGGTGCTAAAGTATTTAGAATAAAGCACAAAATGGTCCTTTGGTAAAAAAAAAAAAATACTGTGTTGATCTCTAGGAAATAGAAAATATCAATTTGATCTTTGATAATATAAAATGCGATTTAAATTAGTCATTATTAGGCTAATTTTTAAGGATATTTTAATACCAATCAGAGACTATTTTGACACACATATATATTGATGAGGATTATATTTGAATTTTATATTTCTCAAGCACTAAAATCTCACCTTTTTTTTTTTTTTTTTGTTGTTGATGACCATTTTAGGCCTTTATTCAAGTATTTATGTCATGTTACTGCAACTTAAATAAATGGTAAAACCTGAATGTAGTGTGAACCGTGAACCCCCTTGGGGCTTTGAGAAAACATGAAATATTAGTCGTATGTGACAAAATATCGACTTTTATGTAAACAATTGCTGCCTTGCAAACTAGATGGCCTATTTTGGAACTCTCCTCATTGTTTTCTGGTATAAACATATTTGATCTAAATTTAACTAATTCGCTAACATAAATATGTGAGTTAAGATTAGCAAGAAGTTACATTTTTCTGTTGAAATACTTATGAAAAAAAAGTATTCTGATCTAATTGCATATTTTGATTTTAAATTTGATGACGGTTTTAAAGCCAGTTAAAATGATGAATGAAGTTAATTCATGGGCTGAAAAAGAGACAAATGGGCTTATTAAAGAGCTTCTTCCAAGTGGGTCAGCTGACAGCTTAACCAGCCTCATCTTTGCAAATGCACTATACTTCAAAGCAGCATTGAATGGGATAAGCTATTCGCTATAGGTTCCTAGGAAAAGCGTGCCAAACAGTCTCTTAATTTCAATGGGATAAATATAATAACCTCATAAACTTCAAGCAAGCCAGTATAATTTCTAAAATACACTATGACTTTCACCTTCTTAACGGCAGCTCAGTCAAGGTTCCCTTCATGATCAGCAAGAAGAAGCAGTTTATTAGTGCTTTTGATGGTTTCAAAGTCCTTGCTTGGTCTTCCTTATAAACAAGGTGAAGATAAGCGTCGGTTCTCTATGTACTTATTTCTTCCAGATGCAGAAGACGGACTGTCAGCTTTGGTTGAGAAAGTGGGTTCTGAATCTGGGTTCTTGGAATGCAAGCTTCCTCATGAAAAAGTGGAAGTAGGTGACTTCAAGATCCCAAGGTTCAAGATTGCTTTTGGTTTTGAAGCTTCTAATGTGCTGAAGGAGCTAGGACTGGTTTTGCCTTTCTCGGAAAGTGATTTGACAGAAATGGTGGACTCTCCTGTGGATCAAGAGCTGTATATTTCACAAGTCATTTATTGAAGTAAATGAAGAAGGCAGTGAAGCTGCAGCAGCCAATGCTGTTACTTTAAGGACGATGAGTACGAGATTTCCTACCAAGACCAAGATAGACTTTGCAGCTGACCATTCATTTTTGTTCCTTATCAGAGAAGATATGACTGGAACAGTACTCTTCATTGGGCATGCAGGTGCTCAATCCTCTTGCTGGTTGATTTTAGCGGTCGGACATACTGGACACAATACAACAATATTAGTAGCGAAACTTACGCCTTCATTCTGCCATGTTCCGAAATTTGTGACTGTTTGACAGATGACTTTATGGAGAGAAAAGAACTTACATATGGATCGCCGTTGTCTATCTTTTTGTTGCCCTCAGTTATGAGTTTAGGGTGTTATGTACTAATGACACTTGAATAGTTGAATGGTTTAAAATATAGGGCAAATTATATTGACTTTCCTGCTTCAACATTTTTCCTATTTTAGAATTTATACTGGCATGCTTGAAGTTTATGAGGTTATTATATTTATCCCCTTGAGATTAAGAGGCTGTTTGGCACGCCCCTCCTACGAGCTTATAGCGAATAGCTTATAGCGGATGAGAAAGTAGCCCCATTTAGCAAGCGCCTTTGTCACAAGGTTATAGTGTTTTTTTTTCACGAGCTTATAGCGTTTTTTTCCAGACGCTACTTGAAGTAGCGTTTGAGCTTATAACTTATAGCGTTTCAAATTTTTTTTCTTCACTTTTATCCTTATTATCTTAATTTAATTCTACATTTATCCTATTCACTCTCTTTTATGTAAAATCATTAATGAAAATGTCCTTTTATATTTTTCAGCTAGTTCAACCGCTAGTTTTATTAAACACTTCCACACAAAAAAAACTAGTTTATCCGTTATTCGTTACCTCGTCCACTATCCGCTATCAGCTAACTTATCCACTAACAACTAGTTTTACCTTTAACTAACGGTTAACATTATATTTAACGTCTGTGTTTGGTGATGCGATTGAAAATCACTTCAAGAGTTAATCACGGTCAAAATGGCAGAAGAGTAATTAAAAGTGAATCAAAAGCAAAAAGTAACTATTTTCTACTTCTAAGCCACGTCCTGATTGGATGTAATTCCAAACATATCATTACTCAGTTTTCAAGTGTAATATTGCAAAATTTTAACTAAAATCACAACAAAACTTGATTATTTCTCTCAAATCATCATTTGGTTGTTGTAATTGAGGATAACAATCAATTACTCATCCTTTCTCAAGAAATCTGGACTCTTGTTTATAGTTACGAGTTCCTCACCTTTCAGTATTGAAATAATCTCGTATGGCAGGTCTCCGAGAGTTTCACGGTTACACAGGCCGCTGCTGTTTCAATCATTTGACTATTTGATATTTGATTCGAGAATCTCAAACTGCAATTAAGTTGAGGTTCAACCAACTCTTCAATGGCTCTTTTTCCTTTTTATAGCCAACAACATCATGTTCATTTTTTTTTTTGACAAAACAACATCATGTTCATTTGATGTTATTGTTCTTAAACTTTAAATGCAGCGTCGGAATTACTAGCACAAATGTTGCCTGGCCAAACTTTGATGGAAGTTTTCTTCTATTAGAAAGGGAAAAAAATCTAATTCACTTTCAATATTGCAATGCACACAATTAGTATATGCATTGATTTCACATAATCAATGTATATTGGTCGAATGGAGGGAGCTCCAGTCCCGGTGAATTACCCGATTCTGAAATAGATAGAACATTTCAAAGACTAAATAAAGTGAATAGTGAGTATAAAACATTAATTAACTCACTAACTTGAGAAACTAACCTAACAAAAGTGACTCTTTATCTCTCTGTTGACACGCATTTTAGCGTTTGTCAACCGGGGACTCTTTCCTTTGTGTAGTCATATTTCTGGATTCATTTACTTGTTACTTTTTGGTGGTGGCGGTATTTGTTATTCTTCCTCCGGGCGTCACGTCACGTATTTTATAATTTTATTAATATTATTATTACTGACAAAATGTGAACCGAAGGGTCGTGTTTCTGACTACAATCCATCCCAAGCAAAGCAACTATGACGATAAGGTTAATGGTTGTGGTAAGTTAGGTTTGAGTTTTGACCTCAAACAAAAACCCGAAGTCAAGAGGCAACTGGCTGGCAAGCCTCACTCACGTTGCTCTTTCTAACTTGCCAAATCTCTCTTCAAAATCATTTTTTCCTTTAATTTAACCAAAAGTCATAGGTGTTGACCGTGACAATATTGATTTTCATTATTCACACAATAAACAAGGCAATTTGATCTGAGTTGGAAAATTTAGCAAGTGTAGAAAGAAACACCTACGCTGTTTCCTTCCTTCCTTCCTTCGCTATGGCAATTAGTGTTTCTTTCATTCTTTGCTATGGCCTATGGCTAATGACTTATTAGCAATCGGAAAAGGGAAGGCACCACTCTCACATCACATGACGACTTCAACAACAACAACAATCAGCAGCAGCATGCTATCAACAGCTGAACCTCTCAAATGAGTCTTCCTAACAAAAAATTCTCTCCTTCACCGTCCTCACATAGTGACGGTAGTTTGGGTGATAATAGCAAGGGACGATCATCACTTCAGCATCGCAGGCTTACAAGGCAGAGGAAGCTGCGTTACCTGACCGACCAAGACGCTGGCTTATATTCTAATTCCTTACCGTCTTCTCCTCTGCCTTCTTTCAACTCTGGTTCTTCTTCTGACCACTGGTCCTCCTCTGCTGTCCCTCAACCCCTGCCTCTTCCCGAAACACCCTCTACCCACCGACACGACTCAACCGCTCCCACTTCTGGATATGCCCACCTCGGATCTCTTCCTTTTGGACATCGGGCTTTTGCTTTTTCCAGGTAAATAAAGCTTATTAATTCATTATTAGTATTAATAACTACGAATTTGTAAGTTGCTATGTTCTCTTGAATTTATGTGGAAATCAACACGGTGAAAAGCTTTGTAGTTTATGTCCCAACTCATGAAAACTGATACCTCTATGAAAAGCGATAAAAAAAGTAGTCAACCTTGGTAAATAAAAGGCGACCTAGTCCACGAGGCTCCCATCAGTATTGGGTGTGGGAATGATAGATGTAAGTAGCTTTGCCCTTACAAGCGAAGAGACTATTTTCAGGATTTGACATGTGACAGCTCAACCTTAGTAAATAACTTGGATAAATTTTCTGTGGCAGGGGTGCTCAGTTTCTTATTTGATTGCTGTATGAAATTTGACCTTTTGAACTCCTTGTTTGTGTTGTGTTTTGATATTACTTGTGTATGTTTATTTTCTATACCATGATTTGGTTTCTACTTTTTAGAATTGGCTTCCAATAGAATCAGCTCCTAGTTTAGCATAATTACAGATACAACCATGAGTTATATTGTATCAGATGTTGATTCGTTGTAGTCATTTTCCCCCCTCTTAAAATTATCAGAAAGACGGTGGTTCATGATGCACTGAGAGACTTTAGATCTTCAAGCAATTTGTGTAGATCCTCCTTTGATCTAATGACTGCAAATGCAAAATATGACTTGAGAGTCAACGTTCCGGCTACAAGAGTCTTGGCAGGTGATTTCTCCATTCTTAGTTCACTTCCAGAATTAAATATAGGAGATCTTTTACCCTTCTTGCGTTGTTGTTAATGCAGGCCATTGTTCATGTAAAGATCCCAGAGAACTCTCTCATGAAAGTATTTCCAACTTGAAATTGCATTTTGCTGCCAAGAGTGCCCCAACAAGCATATTCTCTAGTCCTGTTACTAGTCCTCGTAGGGCAAGCAATGTAGATTTATTTGATCCTTCAGTCAATTTTCCTAAAGATTTTAATGACATTTTGAAAGTGTCACTAGCTAAAACTGTTCGTAGTCCAGACCATTCTCCTCTTCGTAGCCCTGGGAGCTACGGTCCTTACCTCAATCCTAACAATCAAGAGGGGTCTAAGCAACATAAAGTTTGCGCCAGAGTGTGGCCTGAAAATAACCATGTCGATGCACATCCGTTGCCCCTTCCTCCTAGTCCTAGAGCTTCATCGCCAGCTCAGTCGTGTACACAGCATCAGTCAAGTATCGTGCATCACACTACAGAAGATTCACCTTCAATGAGAGGTCAATGGCAGAAGGGAAAACTTATTGGACGTGGATCATTTGGAAGTGTTTATCATGGAACCAACCTGTATGCAGTTCATTTTTCAGTTCATTGCCTGTCATCTGCTTTAAAGTATGCATTTTCTATAGTTACGCACATGCTTCCTTTCTATTTAACAGAGAGACTGGAGCCTCATGTGCAATGAAAGAGGTGGATCTAATTCCTGATGATCCTAAATCTGCTGACTGCATAAAGCAACTAGAGCAGGTTCTGCCCCCAAGTCATTTAATTTTGTCTTGTACAAAAGGAATACCACAGAGAAGAATATTAAGCTGATTATCTATCTCTCTCTCTCTCTCTCTCTCTCTCTCTCTCTATATATATATATATATATATATATATATATATATCAAACCCATAGTTAGCACAATTTGATTGTCCCTGAATATTGCCCTACAATTGACATCAGATAACCAAATTACCACTTCAGATTAACTGCTAATGACGCATGAGCTAATGTCACAATTGTTCAGGAATAGTTTGAAATTTTACTTGGAACACCAAAAGAATGTCACTTTGATCTTGCCATCGGCTTTAGTTTGTTTCCATCTTCCACTCATATCAAAGCTTCTTCTCCATTAGTATATTGTGTTCTCCAATTCATTGTTCTGATCACTAGAACAACTAATCCAAGGTTTGTTTAAAGAAAAAGCAAAGATAAGTAGATCAAACACACACATACAAACAGAGGTTTATAAAGTGAGCCTTATTATCAAGATTTATTTTCTAACTAATACTGAAACTGAAATTTTCAATCAATCACACTGTTAGTGCAAGTCACACAAATACATGCACACAGAAGGAGAGGTTTTCAAGATGAGCCTTAATACTAACATTTGTTTTCTAACTAATATAAAAAACCAAATTACTATTGTCAATTATGCTGTAAGTACAGTTTCCGATGAAATTTGATTCCACTTCTTCTTTCTCTTTTCCAAGATTTTTCACTTCTTATTTCTCTTTACTATTGTCAATTATGTTGTCTTTTCTTATATACGCTATCATATTCTGTACACTGTTGCCAAATGGATGGTATTTAACCTGTTATTCTGATTTGTGAATTGTCCTTGCTTCAGGAAATCAAAATTCTCCGTCAACTAAACCACCCTAACATTGTGCAGTATTATGGCAGTGAAATAGTGAGTTAATTGTTGGTTCTTGTTTGATGTATACTAATACAACCTAAGGAAAAGTTTAAGAATCTTTATGATTGTTAATAAGATTGAATTTGTTAAACATCTTTGTTTTCAGGTTGGTGATCACTTGTGCATATACATGGAGTATGTTCATCCTGGATCAATTAATAAATTTATGCAGGAACATTGCGGAGCTATGACGGAATCTGTGGTTCGCAATTTTACACGGCATATTCTCTCTGGATTGGCATACTTACATAGTACGAAGACTATCCATAGGTAACAACAATGATGAAGGGAACTAAAATACCCGATTTATTTCTCTGAAAGATGACTTATTATATCTCATGAACTATATATTGACATCTGATGAACAAGCTGAATCAGGCTAAAATCATAACTCTTAAACAAATAAAAAGATCATATGAAATTTGTTCTCAGTCTGTTAATGAACATTGTTTTTGTCGGGTTTCTTGCTATAAAGTCTGATTGGTATTGCTATATTTGGTTCTGTAGGGATATTAAAGGTGCAAACTTGCTGGTTGATGCATCAGGCATTGTCAAGCTTGCAGATTTTGGGGTGGCAAAAATTGTGAGTTTTTTAAGTTCTACTCTTCTATTTACATTTTAATTATGTATAGGTATATAGATACTCTTCTAATCTTCTCATGTACATTTGTTAACTTGTGTCTGTAGTTGTCATAATTAGTTTATCATTGAAGCCAGCATCTTTTTGTTTTGTTTTTGGTTTCTCGTGGTCTTGTTATTTGAACAATCTGCTCCTTCCAGCTGACGGAGAAATCATTTGAACTTTCATTGAAGGGCAGTCCCTACTGGATGGCTCCAGAGGTATTTTATTACTCGTATAATAACGTCTTATCTACAGATTTTAGATGGGTAATGAGAAATGACATGCCCTTTTTTACTCTAATTTGTTGATTGAAGCTCTTGATGGCTGCCATAAAGAAAAAATCCAATCCGGACATTGCAATGGCCATTGATATATGGAGCTTAGGGTGCACCATCATCGAAATGCTGACAGGCAAACCTCCTTGGAGCGAGTTTGAAGGGGTGAGCATCTGATTATGCTTGTTAACTCATTAGAGTCAAGGATTGCACATATTAGGGCGCAATTTGGTAAAAACAAAATTGAAGGACGATAGGGTAAGTACACGTCTAAAAGTCAGTTTAAATGACAATTCTAACAATATTCCATGTACCAAAACTAACAATAAAATATCCAAATATAAGTCAGTTACTATAAACTCATTTTTAATCAAAACCAAAATTGCAAAACTCAATCAAAAGTTGGTTTTGCAAATAGATCCAGAACACAGCCTTAGTTTGTTGGTTCAATTTAAGAAGATCAATAATCCCTGCCCCTGTGCTAGATGGCAGGGCAAATGTGCAAAACATATATGTCATCTATAGCAGTTCTCCTTTTTCACTTGTTTTGGCATGGGTGTAAGTAATAAGGAGAAAGAGCTGTACTTGGTACTTACGTGACATTCTGCTTGTTCCCGGAATTAGGGCACAGTAAAGTTGAGTTGGATTGAAGTTTAAACAATTCGTAGTTTGCAATAATATTCTTCTTCTTTTTTCTTCTCTCTCTCTTAGCCTCAAGCCATGTTCAAAGTACTGCACAAATCCCCACCTATACCCAAAACTTTATCTTCAGAGGGACAGGATTTCCTTCAGCAGTGTTTCAGAAGGAATCCTGCAGATCGACCATCCGCGGCAATGCTTCTTACGCACGCCTTTGTCCAAAATTTGCATGAACAAGATGTTTTGGTTCATCCACAAGGCTATCCCAGAGGAGACCCAGGACCCGGGGTAAGTGCTAATTATATTTTGGAGCATTATCATTCCAATAATTAATTCAGGCAAGTTCTCACAATATCTGATAATTGTTTTATGCACGAAGTACACATATTTTACTCATAAACCATTAGGTATCACAAGAAGCTGTCAAAATCAATTGTCCAAATTACATTTTCGTTATATTTGAACTACTTGATAGTGAACCGTTGACAAGGTCCAAGAGAACAATCATTATGAATTATAAATCAGCACTTGCTTGGGTTGATCACAAAAAGACAACGTGAAAAAGGTGAAGACGTGACTCATTGATATGTTGTCCAATTGTTTGTGCTTCTTAGGATAGTCCTGGATGCAGTTCCAAAAAGGGCCGTGATGTAGTGCCACTGCCAGCCTCCATTGGCGTACGGATTTTGAACAAACTTCATAATTTTATCGGGTAATATATTCCTCTCTATTTGATTTTACCTGTTTTAGTATTTCACTTTTTGTGAATGTTAAATTTGATAATAATATGCTTCTGGCTGCCTGATTGGCTTCATTCTCTTTGTTGTTTTATTTGTTGACAGTGATACTTCCAAAAAGTATAATACTGAGAAATCTAATCATATTAAATCTTCTCCTGATTCTCCTTACTCCCTGACCAAAGTTAGCGGAAGTCAATCTGCCTTGAAATCTAGTACTCTCAATTACATGCCTGTTACAAATTCCAGCAACAAACCCTTCACCGTTATGAGAATCATCAAGCACCTTTGAAGCATGTCGTCAGCTGATGTTTTGCTAAAATGTCAGATGGATACAACGGGACAGGGGCGGGGGCATGAATTTTCTTCAGTACCTCAGTACTTTTACGAGATAATTAACATAGCAGGGATTTAGAAGCTAGTCATTCATGATGTTAGAAATATATCAACCTGAAGATTGAGAGGTAAAAGAAGAGTAAAGATTCTCTATTTCTCAAAAGAAATGGAAGGCTCCATTATTATAGTTTTGGGTATATAAAAATATATATTTCTAAAATAGGTGGCATTTATTAGGTTTTTATGTGGTTTATACACCTAAAACTTTAGTAATGGAACCTTTCATTTCTTTTGTGAAATGAAGAGGATCTCAATTCGTAAAAGAAATGATGCAGTTCATATTGATTTGCAGTTATTAAGTGTGCATGAGCATGACTGTAAAAAAAAAATTATCTATGCCCATGAAAAGGCTAGGTTAGTTGAACTTACTCCAAAGCGAGAGTTCCACATGTAAATTTGATTGATTATATATTATATATATTATTTAGGCAAAACCATTATTATTTTGTACATTTAAGAGTAAAATGCAACTAATATCCTCCATCAAACCCTTCATCTTTGACACATGAACAAATTTTTTTTGATTAATGACACATGAACAAATTAGACTTTAGGATTTGAAAAAGTGAAAATACCTTTTTGAATTTCTAAGGTCACATGTTAAACAAACATTTCAATATACGAGCAATAAAAACTCCACATTCTTTTAATGAATTGATCTAACAATTTTTTTAACAACTTGAAAAAAGTCCTAAATGGTTTTTAAGTTGTTAAAAGCTTTTTTATTTGATATTTTCTATTTAAATAATTAAAAGGATGTTGTGAGAATAAAAGTATAATACTTTCTTCAAATTGACGTGTGTAAATGAAAATGAATGAGAAACATTAGAATGTGGAGCCCAAATATTTTTTTTTTGTTTGGAATTCATCATAATTAGGGTCTTTGACTCTTCAGTGAATCCATTGAAGTGTCTTCACAGCTTCGGCTCGCAATGAGACTAATCCCCGATTAATTGCATTGCAACAGTGAACAACTACACATTTTTCATGATGTATATCATAATTTGTTGGGTGGAAAGGCATTTGCCTATTAAAAAAGAGTGAAGTTATTTTTAAACAATTAATACAGGATGAGTAAACCAACATTACATTCGTACGAGTGAAACTGGATTTGGACCCCTTAAGCAATGTTTCGGGTTCGAGTTTTGTGGATGAAAAAAAAAGTGGTTGGAAGGGGAAACCCCACTAAAGGTGGTCAGCCAGGTTCTCCGATGGAGATCAATCGTCGACAAAATCGGTGGATATTTTACATATATAACATCCTAACCAAAAAAACAGGATGAGTAATTTAGGAGGAGTTATGTATTTTTTCAGAAACATCTTGAATAAGAAGTTACTATTTTTAAAATTTTAATATTTTATTTGGGCTAAGTTATCTCGTATAGTTCTGTGAGTGTACTAATTATTAACTATTAATAAACTCTCATGTATTAAATTAGAGTGCTCCTTCTTCAATTTAAGTCATTCTTCACAACCTTTTTTTTCCTTATTAAATTGTGTGAAGTTACCTACATTAAGATTTTTTTAATTTTTTAATATATTTTCAAATCTACTAATTAATAGTTATTTAGAGCCCTTGTTTTAGGATAGTGTTGGTGTTTGTTTTGAGCGCTGTAGTGGCAGTTAGTTTTGTTTATGGGGTTTGATTCCCCTCCACTAAAAAAAAAAAGGTGACTCTTTGGTAGTTTCAATAATTTTAGTGTAAAAGTTATCCTGTCCATCCAGAATGCGCCATCTCAATTAAATGAGTCATGTTAGTGGGTCAAGTTAAATGATTCTCACCATCTTATTGGACCACCTAGAATGGATAAAGTTACCCTTGACATTCAATAGAATTCACGTAAAAAAAAAAAAACATTTAAATTTTAAGGCAAAAAGTTAAGGCAAGGAAAGTAAATGGAATTCAACTAACTGTAGATCGGCCCATGGTCAAGCCCAATTGAAACTTGCCTGCCTCTCGCTGACGGAGGGTGTCCACTGAGACTGAGTATTGCCTCCGCGTCCGCCATTAGCATTTCAAAGCCATATTCCGATCTCCACGCTCCGAGCCACGTCCTTTCTTTCTTTTTCTTTTTCTTTTTCTTCTAACCCCCTCCCGAAATTGAAAATTTTCGCGGAAACAACTTTTCCTTCTCGACTGAGCAGCATAAGGCGCATTCGCTCATGAGTGTTGGGTAAGTCAGAATTCAGATGGGGGCAGAACCACAAATCTCCCGAAGCTTAATCCACAAAATCTACGCTCCCTTGGCTAATGAAATACATTTTGCAACTCCCATCTCCTCCTTGAGAACAAATGAACTTGAACTCGTACGCTTCACTCTCTCTCTCTCTCTCTCTCTCTCTTAACTTCATTCGCCACTGACCGTTTGATTTGTATTATCGTCGCGATTTCAATAAATTAGACTCGCATTGTTCTTACTTTCCTTGCAATTTTTATTGAATGCCGTAATTTATTGGTGTGTTTCTACATCTACTTGTTAATTAATTTGATCAAAGGTGCGAGGTGTTCTACGAATGCTGCAAGGGTTTTCCGGTTCCTTGTTCTCTTGGGATCATAGTGCAAACACTTTTCGTGCCAAGAGCGGAGTATACTTGAGTCATTTGTCCCTGAAAAGTCTTCACTCCCTTCTCAATCATTTCATCCATGCAGCAACGTGTCTCCAATTGGTACAGATCATAGTCAATAAAGTTGAAACTACAGTGTCAAAACCTCCTCCCACTTTGAAGGCTTTTGTGTGCTCTGCTTCAGCGTGGCTTAAGGTTTGTGTGTGATACTGATACTGATAGTATCCAACTTTATACGTGTTATTCTCTATCAATTTTTATTTCCTTTTTAAATTAAATCAAATTCACTTATTCTTACGCAGCGGTTACGGAATATTGCCTTGAAGGAGGAAATGTCCACGAGCAATGCAGATTGCATGACCACCCCAACCTTGTTAGGATTGGAAAATTCTTTATCGAGGTTTCTACTTGTTAAAATTTTAAACTTAGCAGAACTAAGATTATGTTTGTATGTATGCTAGCGAGTTTCCATCAACTGTGTTTGTCTGACTAGAAGTCACTTTACATAATGTGGAACTTTACCAAATTGTTCTTTAAGATCACATCTCTCAAAATCATAATTTATTTCAGCGGTTGTCAGTATGTGACATTATCTGATGGTCATTTGTTGACTCCAGTCTTTGCTCAGGTGCTGAGTTTCTATTGCAAATAATCTATGAGGCCATCCCCACAGTATATTTTGAGTTCGGTGCATCTGTACCGGCAGCAGAACTGGCTGTTCACGTGCTTGACTATCTTCATAAGAAGCTTGATGAAATGTGTCTTATACAAGGTGGTGAGGTCGTGACTATTTTTCTTGTTGCACATATGTATTTTTTTTTGAACATTTTTCCTGGTTCATGCTGTCCAACTCTACAAACTATATCGTGATCACAGGAGGAAGCTTATCAGATGGTTCTTTATATGTATGTTGGAAGCTTATTGCCATATATTGAGGGTCTTGATTCCTGGCTTTTTGAAGGAACACTTGACGACCCTTCTGATGAGGTAATTGTTATATAGTCCTGGAGGGGAAAGAAGTTTTTTATCTCTGTTGTGCACAAGAGTGTCATAAAAATAACTCGTGTTTTAGGTTGTCAAATAACGAATACTCTCTTCAATTTTTCCTTTGGTGCAAAATGCTAAAGAAAGTTTTTCTTCGTACCTGTTGCATTCTTCAAATGGTTATGGTGGATTTGTTTTGCATGACACTCACCAAACATAGTGTTAAGTGAATCATTTGCATGCATATTGTTCAAATATGTGGCCTAAAGTAACTTACAGATTTAAGTAGGTTATATTGATGTTGGAATTTCTATATTTGTGGTTTTTGTGGCACATATTGGTTAAGAACTTGTTTGGATTTACTTAAATTTTACTCAATAATAGCTTTTCAGCTAAAAGTTCTCTTTGTCGCATTTTCTATTTTTTTATTATAAGCTTTCCTAAACACAAAATAAATTAATCCAAACAAGCACTAAATGTTGTATTGATCATATCATCTCTGTTTTTAGATGTTCTTTTTTGCTAACAAAGAAGTCACGGTTGATGAAGCTGAGTTTTGGGAGAAGAGTTATTTGTTAAGAATGCTACAACATAGTAAGTTAGATGCTGAGTTCTCTTCCACATATTATGTCGGTGATTCTGTGCCAGTATCAAATGACAAGAAGGAAATGGGCAGAAGGGATTCGGTCTCTTTGTCTGGTACAATTAAAGGAAAAGAGCAGAGCATTAGAGACCGTCCAGCTTGTCCTTTTTTTATTAACGATATAGCCAAGTCAATAGTTTCTGCTGGAAAATCTTTGCAGCTGATGCGCCATGTCCCTACTTCTTTAGCAGTATGTTGCAAAGGGAGTGATTGTGAGATTGGAAATACCAAATATTTTAATTATGGTCAGAGGATGGCTGGGCTAACGTTGTCAGAAGTTTTTTCTGTATCACTAGCTGGACTTATAGGTCATGGTGACCATGTTTATAAGTACTTTTGGCAAGGTGACTGGTTTGAATCTGTATCTGTTTCTTCCTTTGTATCTTCTGTAAATGTAAATGATGAAAAACAAGAGAATGTCAATAATGGAAATTTAACTGCTTTTCCATACTCAGAGAAGGTTTGGTATAAGTTCTTAATTGATACATTATCCCAGAAAAGATCAGCTGATTTGAAGATAAAATATGAAGACATAAATAATGGCACAAGAGACCTGAGAGGGGTTAGCGTTGTTGAAGATGAATTACTTCTCTTAAGATCGCACATAGAAAATCCAGTTATTACTGTATGTCGAACAAACCTTGGAAAGAATGGGGATGCCTTGAGAACACTGAATTTATCTGGAAAATTCTGCTTGCCTTCTTTAAACGACGAGGTTTTGAGGAAGGCTATATTTGGTGGAGAAAGTTCAGCATTTTCTGATAGTGAAGGAACGAACTATACTTTCGGTTTTCGATTTGGTGAATCTGAATACCTTCGCTTACAGGACGAGAGAAAGCTGTTAGAAATGTTGTTTCCTTTTCCCACCCTACTGCCTTCGTTTCAGGTATTTCTACTGGGTAGTCTGAGCAGCTATAGATGTTGGTTGTAGTACTTTGGTGTACTGAACTAATATTTAATTTGAAACAGGATGATCTTCCTGTGTCGGAGTTCTTGCCTTTCCAGAGAAACAGCACTCTTCCTTCGAGAGTTCTTCGTTGGATGCAAAATATTGACCTAAGAACTACTCCACTTCCTCCTGTTATTATGCAGTACTGTCTAACCGTCTACATTCAGAAACAGGTGGATTAAATTAAACCATCTGACAAATCTGGATTTCATGCTTTGATAATAAATAATCGTGTCATTTCTAATAGAACAGGTGGATTATATTGGAAGGAATATGCTATTGAAGTTGATGAATGAATGGAGGTTGATGGATGAACTTGCAGTTTTGCGTGCCATATACTTGCTTGGTTCAGGTATTTGCTTATTACATTAGTTGTTTTTATACTGTTTTCTATATATAGTATATTGTGCTTTAATATTTTGTTTTACCACTTTATTTTGGTAGGAGTCAACTTGGTTTCTTTGTCTTCTGTATTGATATTTTGTCTTGTGCAGGTGATTTGCTACAACACTTTTTGACTGTAATTTTCAATAAGCTGGATAGGGGTGAAACATGGGATGATGATTTTGAATTAAATACAATATTACAGGTGCAGTTACTTGATTTTATTAAACATTTAATCTATGCTATTTGCTTTGGTATACTTTTTGGTTCTACTCTATTTAGAGTCTTCCTAACATCTGCTGCTACTTATTCCTCAACTTGGACAAGGAAGTTGCTTCTAAGTTCTAGTTTCTTATATTAAATTATATATAAATTTATTCTGAGGTTTAAGAATTAAAGGAATGGGTTATCATATAATGTTCTAGTCTTAATCTTTCGTTGTTATAACCATGCTATATTTTGTTAGCTAGCAGTTTGGAATTTGTTGCAATACTATCATTTCTACATTCAAATTCTATCTAACATGCAAGTATTGAACCCCAGTAAACCATATCCATTTGTAATGTTTTGTTCTCCTGGAGTTTCTTATAGCCTATTTTGTTATTGATAACATTTAGACATGTGGAATCGATCGGAGAATGATGGGACATAAGGTTGTGTCTCACAAATCACTAAGTTAAATGCTTGGGAAAAAGATGATGGAGATGTAAACTTGTGAATGATACCTTCTATAATGGTTTGGCAAAGTAGTAGATAATAAATGATTTTGATCGTATGATATGACTATTGCTGTATACTGAAGAAGAGATTAGCCATATTATATTAATGGATTCTATTGCGTGTATGGGCTTATTAATATTTAGGAATCTTTCTATGCTTTTGTTTTTTATGTTTTCTATTCATACTCTTTCTATGCATATTAACTACAGGAATCAATCAGAAACTCTGCTGATTGTATGCTTTTAAGTGCTCCAGATTCTTTGGTAGTGTCGATAACCAAAAATGTTGTTGACAGTGATGAGCAAGCTATCACAGCTGGTGTTGTTTTGAGTACCCCTCATAAAAGTCATGTCAATAGCTTTGGAATTGATGGCCTTGATATGTTGAAATTCACATATAAGGTCATTCTTTAGTCACTTTATTTTGCCTTTCCAACTAATTCCTCTTTGTTACAAATATGGGTTTCCATAGAGTAAATTTATGAATAAGGGTAAATTGGAAATTTGGAATTGGCAGGTCCCTTGGCCTCTTGAGCTCATTGCTAATACAGAGGCAATTAAGAAGTATAACCAGGTATCTGGCTTGTCTTTGGGTTTCACTTGGCCATTTAGTTCTTTTCATCATCCAGATTATGATAATTCTTTTTTGCTTAACCTAATCTGCTCCTTTTTTTTTTTTTTTTTTAAAATGTATATATTTTAGGTGATGCGGTTCTTGTTGAAGGTCAAGCGTGCAAAATTTGCATTAGATAAAGTGCGGAGATGGATGTGGAAGGTGCATCCATAGATTACTCCCCATTTCTCTTCAGTGGAGCATTTGCTTCCTCAGCTATATCTTTCTTGAGGATGAATACACTTGATGATCGAGTTTTATATTTTACTATCACTCTTTGCAGGGTAGGGGATCTGCGACAAACAACAGAAAACGTCATTGGTTAGTGGAGCAGAAACTCCTTCATTTTGTCGATGCTTTTCACCAATATGTGATGGATCGGGTATGTAAATTGTCTTAACATAATTGCAAAAATTATTGTTCCAAGAGAAGATTTATCTGCAAAGCGCACACAATATACATGGGACGTGGTTAATTGACATTGAAGTCATGATCCGGCATAAACACACATAACAATAGGGTCTGCTATTACTAAGTCTTTTTGCTAGATTTTGGACGAAAAGGAGGGGGATATAATTACAAAATTGAACCTTCCAATAGAATGGCTAGTCGTAATTGCTTTTAATGCCTTCTAATTCGTTTTATTATAATCACTTATCACACAATGGAATCTTCCCATCAGTCATGCTTTATGGTTCTGCATGTTGTTAAGGGAACCTGAGCATTTTACCTGTAAGTACAATTACTATGCAGGTATATCACAGTGCATGGCGTGAACTATGTGAAAGTATGATCGCAGCCAAATCTCTGGATGAAGTCATTGAAGTCCATGAGGCTTACATGTTATCAATTCAGCGGCAGTGCTTTGTGGTTCCTGATAAGCTGGTGATTTATCATCTCTCTTAATTTGGGTGTTTGTGTTCTCCTTAAATGCACATATCATGTTTTGACTGATATATTTATAAATTATAATGGAGCAAAGCTTGAGTAGTTTCAGTATTCTTTATTGCATTTAGGGGGCTCTGATCGCCAGCCGCATTAACAGCATCCTTGGCTTAGCTTTGGACTTTTATACCATACAACAGACGTTAAGTAGTGGTGGAGCTGTTTCTGCAATAACGGCAAGGTGTGAGATGGAAGTGGACCGGATAGAGAAACAGTTTGATGATTGCATTGCTTTCTTACTCAGGGTATTCTTCTACAAATTTTTCCAACTATACTGCCATTTTGTGACTGCTATTTCTATTTCTCTTGTCTTGATGAAAATAATGGATTTTTTATGCTTTGACTGTGCATCTTTTTCGTCATGTAGTTGTTTATATAAATTTGAAAGAGGAAAACTGGGCACTGGGGGGATTTACAAATATACACGACATTACAAAGAAATGCTTACATGGATTGTATGCTTGCTATTGTTATGCGACTTTACCAAGAAATGCTCACATGGATTATATGCTCACTATTGAGTTTGACGATAATATTATAATCTATAATGTGCTCTGTAACACGAAGGCACATTGATTTTATAATCAAGATGCCCTCAACTTAGCAGTACATAGTACATAAAAGTATCAAAGTTTGAATTTATTTTATTGATTTTATACTTAGTAGTTCATGTCTTTATGACATGTAGATGTTTAGTAGAGAGATTACTTGTGGTAAAAAATATTATTGGGAAATTGTAGTTAAGTGCCCAATCAGCCACCATAGTTCAGTTCGATGCCTGATTTTACGTGCAACCTTTTTTTTAAGTTGCCCTTTGACTCACCTCTCCTTTGTCTTTACAACATAACATCAATGATATGTTGTGGTGAGGAGTGATGAATGTTTTTGCTATTTCAATATTTTAACAAAAATAACCCCATTGTATTACAAAATCACGATATTTTTTGGAATTTAATTGGTATGTACATTCTGTGTAAAGATTTTTTACATTATCAACCAATCATAAATTGTCACATCATTAAAAATGTTTGACTATTATCGTAACTACCTTGAAACTCACACATAAGATGATTTGTGATTGGGTGAAAGTGTAAAAAACTTTATCAAAATTAAACTCTATTTTTTGTAATGGAAAGTGGTTTATTCAAAGGAAATTTTGCAAATAAAAAGAAAGTACACGGAAATGGTGATTTCCTCAATATTATTGTGATAACATTTTACTCATTTGTGTAACCCTTGTTGCAAATAAGTGAGTTTGCATTTAAGATTGCATTTCCTTAGTATGTGAAATTTAAGGCTGTGATTTGAACACAACCAGAGGAATCTGGTCATATCCTTCCCCTCCACCTGCCAGAAAAGTAAAAAGCTTAATTATTGTCGGTGTGAGTACTTAATAATATAATTCTTATCCTGGATTTTTCAGGTCTTATCTTTCAAACTAAATGTGGGGCACTTCCCTCATTTGGCTGATTTGGTCACCAGAATTAACTACAACTATTTCTACATGTCTGCTAATGGAAATTTGATGACTGCCTCCAGCTCTGGAAGTGTCACTTCAAGATTAGGGAAGGCCTCTGGGTAGAATTGTTTGATCTAAGGTGGCTGGTCATTACATTTATCTGAATATGAGAATAGTTCTGCACCTGCTTTTATGTCGTATAGTTTTATGAGAGAGAATATCCTCCGTTTGCTGTCTTTGAGCTTAGTGAAGAATTAAATTCAAGGCCGAAGAGTTTGGTTGACCTGAATCCGCTTGATATTTTGATCAGACTAAGTGTGTTTTCTTTACATGTTATCAAGAATCATTGGAACGCTTGTTTTTTCTCTTGCAACATATCTATTCATATTTGGATGTTAGTGTATGCTTGGGCAGGTTTTCGGATGGTTTTGCCTGTAGATAGCAAGGTGCACTTTCTACAACACGGAGGCTTGGTGAAAGGCAAAAGACTGGATCAGGCTTGGATGGTATTATGGTTTTCTGTCATTTGGTCAATTTGGCTAAAGCGTAATGCTATTATATTCAAACATGAGAATTTTGATATGGTACAAATATTGGACCTTATTAAGGTTAGATTGTGGGATTGGTTTCTGTCTAGAGTAGCAGCAGGTAGATGTATGTTTTCTGACTGGTGCATGTTACCTCTGGACTGTATAAAATCTGCTCTTTACCTATATGTATTTTTTTACTGTTGAAGCTTTGGTGGTGTGGGTTTGTCCTCTGCAGGCTGAGGTATGCACATTGAAAGGTAATTTGAATGGGCATTGTGCTCTGTTGGTCTAGTTTTTAGATTCTTTTTTCGGCTGTGCAACAGGCACATACTCTGGAGGTGAAGATCTATCTTTATGTGGTGTGTATTTTTCATCAGTTGGTGTCAAATGTATCCACCTGGTGGTTCGAATATCTTTATGCTGATTTGGGACTTTGGTTTTGGTTTATAGTTGTCTAGGGCTGTTTCTTTCTTTTCTTGTTTTGTATTTGGTTTTTCTCAAGTTCTGTTGGTGTGTTATTGAATATGGGTTTGAATACCCTTTGTACTTCTATCAATATATATTTTGCTTATAAAAAAAATTGATCAGACTATTTTCTTGAACTCAACTCGATCGATAATGACCATATCGAAAATAAGTCAACCTGATATGTAAACATTATATATAAATTTGAATTTTATAGATAGCTAAGTCATAAAATTATAGGATTAGAAAACTAAGACTAAGGTATATCCACGTATATTTCAAAATAAACATATGAATATAGATATATTATCATGTATTTAATTTAAGCAAAAAAAATATTTATAACTAATTAGAAAAAGTATGTTTTAAATAATTTGTTATATCATACATGTTAGAATGACTCAAACTATATAACTTGACTTGAAAATACATTGGGTATAATTTTTAGAACCTGAACTTTCGCCCATTAACTTTGGGTCAGGATGGGATGGGTTACTAGGATGGGTTGAGTTTTCAACATTTTTTGTGTGGATGAAAGTAGGGGTGTCTAAGACCTGACCTGTTCTACTAACATGTCCTAACCCAAAGCTAATTGTGGCGGGTTTAGGTTTTAGAAATTAAACTTGGTGTGTTTTTGGTCAGGTTTGAGTTATATTTTTTGTTGTCTCAACTCGGCCTGATGTGACACTCCTTTAAATCTTGTGTTTTTTTACAATTATGTATAATTATTAAGACTTCCAGATTTAAATTAATAACTTTTTGCATAATATGATAATATATTTTCTTTTTGTTTTAATATATATATATATATATATATATATATATATATATATATATATATATATTAGTTTTAATTTTCTACTTGTTTGATTTTATGATTTAATTATGCATAAACTCAATGTATACATTACATTAACATATTGGGTGAGTATGGTTCCAACTTGGTCATTATCGAGTCAAGTTCGTGTCCAAACATTTGATCACATCAAATTATTGGGCCAAGTACGGGCCAAGATAAACCCGTCTCGCAAACACCTTTATGTGGAAGAATGGGCTGACACCCTGGGTTATTCGAGACCCATCTCGACCCTATGGTGTTTGGCTATGGGTTCGGGTTCTAGAAATTAAACATAATAGTGGTGTTCAAGATTTTTCCTGTCCTACTAACATATCCTTATCTGAAGCTAATTGCGACGGGTTCGGTTCTAAACATTAGATCTAGTGTGTTCTCATGTTAGGTTTGGGTTATGCTTCAAGTCGTCTCAATACGATCCTGTGTCACGCATTTTTATAAAACTTATGTTTTTTACAATTAAATATAAGTAATAATTATTTTTACTTAAATTAATAACTAATTTCATAACATGATAATATGTTTATATTAATATTATCTGGGTTAAGGATGTTTTTGGTTTCTAGTCTCTATGACTAACTATAGATGTGTTAGTAATATTCTCACACCGGGGTAAGGATATTGACACTCTCCATTTGTCTATTCAAATTCTTCATTGACTAATAATAATTTTATAAAGTAAAACTACAATTATATAATAAAGGGTGTGTTCGTATAAGAACGGTGTCCCGAGTAGTCTTACGAGAGCTCTCGAGACTGGCATTCAAAGTGGGAAAAGTAACCTGCTTATGCTTTCTCTGGCCTAGTTTTTATAAGCTCTATTCATTACATTCGCCATTAAGGCTCTTAATTCCCCGTGCGAGATCTCCGCG
Organism: Ammopiptanthus mongolicus; assembly: GCA_039655645.1. Taxonomy (NCBI): domain Eukaryota; kingdom Viridiplantae; phylum Streptophyta; class Magnoliopsida; order Fabales; family Fabaceae; genus Ammopiptanthus; species Ammopiptanthus mongolicus. Next base: position 4,414,211 of record CM077345.1, read on the forward strand.
TCATTAATTATCGGGTGGTGCCTTGAATGACTCGGCTTGTGCAACCTCGACTTAAATACCATGGGCGGCAGATCCTCAAAGCTGTTACAATTTCTTAAAGGCATGATTGATCATATCCTCATGGGCAAAGTCCACCATGCAATGGGTCCAAACGCAAAAACTTCACGATCCAGCAAGCGAAAGTCAGAGATCTTCTCGTGGGCTGAGGACAATTCAGTCCATGTAAGAACAGAGCGTGAATAGGTTATTTGAAGTGTCAATTAGGGGTGTTCATGACTCGTCCCTTCCCACTGACCCGTCTCAGCCCAACGCTAATTTTGATGGGTTTTGATTTTAGAAATTAGGTTATACTCCGGGTCGTCGCAACCCGGCTCAATCTTCTATATTCTTTTAACATTTATATTTTTTTAACTAGGTATAAGTAATAAGACTTCTTGACTTAATCAATAACCTTTTGCATAACATGGTAATATATTTATATTTATATTATTTGTTTTGAAATATATATTGTAAAATATATATTTGTTTTACTTTCCTATTTCAACTCTATGATTTAGCTATGCATAATATTAAAATTTATACATTGTGTTAACAAATTGGGTTGCCCGATCCCATCTCATACATTATCGGGTCATCATTGGGTCGGATTCGAATCCAGACAAACAACCTATAAAAAATATCCAAGCCGGACTGGGACCAAACTAAACTTATCCCATAAACACCCCTCGTGTCAATAGTATTTGCTTTCACACAGCCATCCAAAACGCTTTACATAGGCCCCATGCCAGAAGATGTAGCACAAATGTTGAAGGATGACAACTGCCGAAGTTCTTGAATCTTGATGGATGTCTTGCTTGGCTTCACATATAAAACAATGGTCCAGGGTTAGCATTTAAAAGGGCATCCTCAGAATGAACACCTCTGAGTCTGATATAAAATCATATGAAACACAATTCTGGCATTGAATGAGCGGCAATAATTCAGTAGTAGAAATCTTGATTACAACTAAACATACAACAGGTCGAAGATAGCAAAGTTATGAAATTCTGAAAGAGTATGGCAAGGTTGGAATGGCCCTTGGCCATTATAACTTTTTTTTTTTTGGGTAATAATGACATATGTATGAAATATCCACCACCGTTAGAAGTGACTAATCTACGTCGGGAACCTGTTAGGCACATAAGGTGGGTTCTCCCCTCTCAGACAGGTTTTCTCCATACACAAGAGTCAGGATTCGAACCTTGACCACTTGCCTAAGGTGTCCAAGTCCCTTACCACTCGGACCAACCAGATGTTGATGGCCTTTATAACCTAAGAAACATGGATAATAAAAAGTAATTAAAAATATCAAAATATCCAATATACACAATGACCATTTTAAAATATCAGTGGTACATATATTATAACCACCAAATCACTCATGATATTGATATTTCTGAATTCTTTACTAATGATTGCACATCAGTCCAAAGACTGTTTTAAATACCCTAATAATTCTGGAATCAGGTATCCAAGTGTGGAATAATGTTATTCACATACGTTACTCGTCGCATTTATACAACGAATCCTATGTACTATTTGTTACCCATTTATATTCTAATTATGATGCTTTCTCTCTCAATATGGCGTGTACGTGTACTTTAAAATTGTGCAACAAGCATTAATGTTCAGAGTTCACGCACATGGAATTAAAGAAAGCGTTTCCACACCGTATTGTTAAGGTTGTTCACTCGTGGCTTGATACAGTAACCAGACTCCTGAAAAAGCTCGTTGATGTTGTTTTGAAAGGTGCTTCTCGAGAAAAGGGTATGCACTTTACTCTCCAAAGATTCCATTTTTCTGATTTCTTTACCCTTTCCTTTCGTCCTTTTACCGTCCCTCGAGGTTCTCAACTCAAGGTAATAATAAAATAATTTTAACAATTCCAAGCTTTCACATCCTTCCTATGAAACTCTCCTCGAACACAAAATAAATAAATAAAAGAAGTGAAGGGGGGAATGAATGAGCTCATGACATCTCTCTTTATCTGCAATATGTAACTCTCGTTCGTCTGCAACACATCTTAGGTTGCTTTGGTTTTCTAGTAGGAAACAGGAACCAATCAGTTTTATTATTGTTGAAATATTCTTCACATTTTGAGAGGGTCAGAGTTATTCATTCCCAGAGGCCAAAATGTCAATGCCAATGTACCAACAACCTCCTCCAGTAACAACCGTGGCACAGCAATCCTCCTATAATGGTGATTCAGAACATGGCTCCATTGGTCCCTTGGTTGGAGTTCTCATAGTGGTAATTGTGTTGGGCGTAATTGCGGTTATGATTGGAAGGTTATGCTCGGGAAGAAGAATCATGGGGTATGGCCAGTATGATATAGAAAGCTGGGCAGAGAGAAAATGTTCTACTTGTATTGATGGCAGAATTAACTCGCTGCCCACCAGGGCCACCGAATCTACCACCTCACTTCCTGCAACACCTATCCGTACAAATCAAGATACCAAGCAAGCCGAGCAAATTTCTCAGAACTCAACGCCTACCTAATTAACCTTCGATTTCTATGTACGTACCTTTTATTCAAAATCATGGCTCATTTCAATATTTTGTTGCTGTGTTAGTAGTTTTAATTTCCTGTCTCTTTTCTGTCTTATAATGAAGTCATCCATATCAAGTTATCAAAGTTTAGTTTCTTATTGAGATGTAATTTCTATAGGGTATATAACGCTACAGTACTTGTGCATGCGGTATCTCTCCATCCTTGGACTCGTTTTAAATTTACGGAGAGGATGTTTGACTATGCCACTAAGATTATATATTGTAGTTTGGCACATGTTCTTTTGATCATTGATCCCCAGTATACATTCATAATTGCAAGTCGATTAGAATATAAGAAAACATCAAACTCATTTTTTTGAAGCCGGTAATAGTATGCAAAGCAAAATGGAAAAATGACCATAGTGGTGCTTGAGATTTATTTTATTATCTATAGCTCATTCTTGATTCTCCATTTCTAGGAACACGTGTTATAAAATAAAGAAGAAATATTTTTTATTATAAAACTGAATGTATTAAATATATCACTGCCACTAATTTTTTTTTTTTTAATTTATTAACCAATGTCTGGTACCATTTGTCATAAAGAATCTTTTGCATTTGCAATACTTTATTAACTAAATTATCTATAGCTCATTCTTGATTCTCCAATTCTGTTAGGACCATTTGAAAGACACAAATGAACTCCGCTCATGATTGCTAGCCAGCCCCACCCCACCCCACTTAAGAACAAGCGAACAACTCACAGTCTCACACTATCGTCGTTTAGCAGCCCTTCATTTATTTTTATTTATTTGTGGTATATATATATATATATATATATATATATATATATATATACATTCATTTCTCCGATTTCCGTTATGATCCTTGTCTCTGGACCATCGATAGGTGGCTCCCAGAATAAGTAGTATCATCCTCCCAAGTTGGCTGGGCACAGCATTAATGTGGATAAGACTTCCTTAATGGTTTGCCATGTAATCCTCTCCACAAGGTCGGAGAAGCATTAAAATCAATCTTGGAGGGCAGAAGCTCACGTAGCTGATACTGTAACATTTTTCTCTCTCTCCGGTGGGTTTGAACTTTGGATAAATAATTTAATTAAATATTTATTTAATATTTTTTTTAAATAAGTTAAATATTATTTATTTGGACAAATTTCTCTGATAAACTTATGAAAATAAGCTAAAAAAGCTTATAGGAATATTATAAACTATTTTCATAAATTTAAATAAATTTTATATAAACTCTTTCAAACACACCCGAAATAGATTTTTTATTATTATTATTATTAGAGCTGTGCATTCTGCATTATTCTAAAAAAATATAAAAATAAAGAACTCATGCATAAAACATCACACTAAAACTTTATTTATAATTAATGTGTCCGATAATCATTTTATAATTTATAGGAGTAATTATAAAAACCAATTTAGTTCATCTTTTGTAAGCTCATAATCATTATCTTGACTAGACGCTACCGACAGAAAAATTAATGATAAAAAGTTTTAGAATAGCAATTTTGATCTGTTATTTATACCCTCATATACAACAGATAATTCATTACATAATATTATTAGGCATATGCGTTAAGAGTATTGGTGAAGAAATAAAAACATAAATAAATTTATATTAAAAATGATATATTTAATTAATTAATTTAACCATTTATAGGAAATTAGAATTAATTAGGAGGGCAAAAGGTGACTCTACCTCTTTGGAGGAAAGTAAATGTTGTTTCACCGAAAAAGAAGTATGCAAGAGCAGAGATCGAGGACCCCTCAATTAATTACTTTCTGTACGTACATTGTGTCTTGCAGAATCTGCTCTCCTCTCCAATCACCATTGCTAAGTACTTTCTCGCACTTTCTGTGTCTGGCTCCTTAATTAAGAGTTTCCTTGTCCTTATAATTAACTTGTCTCGTTCACTCACTCTCTCTTTCTTTCTATGATGATCAGTTTTTAAGGTGTATCGTTGTGTCCAACTCACCATTCATCAGAAGGTCCGGAATTCACCGCTTGAACTGTGCAAATTAGTCCTTTGAGTGTGATAGGAACTAGAAAGAGGAAGGGTTTGCAGCTTTGCTTCTTTTTGTTTTCTCCAACATAGTCTGCATGCCAATGCCATGTAGAAGAGAAGAGAAGAGAATCATTATCATTTTAACACGCACGTACAGACAGACACCAGAGGAAAGCTTAGCCATGCGAAATGGAGTCATCCTTGTCACAATCATAATTAAAGTTGCACCACTCGATCGTCAAGAGAAAGAGAAATTACAGGAACCAAACGAAAAAGCCCACCTCACTTTACGAATCAGATCAGATATTCGATTCTACACTGCATGTCACTGACATTACCTTTTGGATCGGTCATTTCGCGCATCCTACCCGCAACCAATCTTTTTAATCCACTCTCCTTGTGTAATTTCCTAGAGCAAAAAACTCAAACAAAATTGTAAAGTAAGAAACGAACATTTATTCATTTTTGATTAATTAAAGTAACTTGATTAGGGAATACCACCAACCTCATCGAGGGTTTATAATGAAATGCATATATCGCCTACCAACAGAAAAATCTGATAATCAAACTCAAGCCACAGCAGCGAGTGTGGACGTTTGATCAGATGTGTCAACCCCTATTGATATATTGCTGCTCACTTTAAAAGAGCCTAATCCATAAGTAGGAATAGAATTAACTATAACTCCAAGGATAATACTTATATTATATGGTGTGGGCTAAGTTGCGCCAGCACCAAATAAAGAGTATGATGCTCCATAAAGTTAATGCATCTTGAGCCAATTAAAATGTCACCCTGTCACCACTTTTTGAACTTTGAAAATTTGACCAATCAAAGGTATATGTGTGGGTCAAAGGTACATGAAAATCTGTATTTGCACTTTGGTTCCTCTTATTTTCATATTTGAACCTTTATTTTTAAATTTTCTATCCTATGTTATTTATTTTATTTAAATAAAATATTATTTTATTTAATTACAAAAATAAATAAAAAATTTTGATGGTTTCCCTTCATCCTCCCGATTCTGTTCATCTTCTAAGTTAGGTTCCTTCTGCATCTTCAAATATTCCTTCCTCTCATCCATCTCGTGTTGATTTTTGGGATTATGATTTTACACCATGAAGATACTGCAGCAATGGGGAGGTTGTGGACTAGAACTATTATATATATGCCCACATATTACCACTGTGCCCACAAAATTCCATGGAGATACTATTTCTTCCTCAAGTATTACCACGATTCTCATTTGATAGATTGCGTGAATCGAAAATTTGTAATTTGCAATGCCTACAGTGATAGAGACCATTTCTTTTTTATTGTATTTATTTTTTGTATGTTAAACTTAGGTAAAAATTGTTAAATGGGAAGGGAAAAACATAAGAGCGGGCTATTGCTATTACAAGATTAAACAAGTATAATAAAAAAAACTTTAAAATAAAATTTAAGTGTACTATTATGCAAATACAATAAGTGTCAACTCCATTATGCAAATACTACAAAAGTTGTATTCCATTGGATGAGTTGACTTGGTCAAATAGTTAAACCAAAAAGTGGATGCCATGTGACAATTCTATTGTTCTTGATTAGAGATTTAGAAGTGTGACGGTACAGCGAAGGTATGATCAATTCTAGGGACAAAATTTAAGAGTTTGGAAAACTAATGAAACACATAATAAATTTACTTACCTAAGCCTAATATCAAAACCAACACAAATGGTCTAGTGGCATAATTGTTCTATAACATGATAGAAACTTGTGTCTAATTCCTATATGTTCAACCAAGTTTTACTATGCAAACGATTAGATTGTGTTTGTATTAGCGTCGCGTGAGGGAAAATCACATTATGAGTGAACAGTAGTTTATTTTTTTTAAAGGAAATGTGAAAGAAAGTTTCCCTTGTTTTGGTATCAGGTAGAGGGAAACGTTAAACCAAACATGTTATACTTAATTAAGATTGGATAAGAGGTTGATTCCCAATTTCTACAGTCCGATCCACCGGTCAAAAAGGATATTGCACAATATAGTAGTGGCCTTGATGGGGAAGCCCTCTACGTAGCTGACTGAAATACATCCAGATTCCTACAAGAGAATTAATTATTTTACAGCATTCGTGCTTTTAACATATGTGGCTGATTTTTATGTCAAAATTACAAGTCTCCTCTCTTATGTGTGTGATCCGATCCTATCTACGTTTAAGTTCTTCTATGCAGGCCGTGATGAATGAGAATTATGTAATATGTATATGCGATATATAACCATTGATTGGACCGATCGTATTGGTTTGAATGATTCAGTCCAGTGAAGAAGAAGAGCGTTCTCACAACATGAAATTTGACGAACATTGCTGAGTGGTACGAAATTCATTTCGACGAAAAAATTACGAAAAGCGTGAACCATTGATTATTCAAACTGATACCACTTTTTTACAAGTTAAAATTTCAAAAGCATAAAAAGAGTTGAAATGAAAAAGCACGCTGGGGAGTGGGGAGACGCCGTTGCTTGACCCTTCAAACATAATTAGGACTTTAGTTAGTCCCATTTATGCACCTTTGCCTAACTACCCACGAATACAGAAAATCTAGTAATCTAATCGACCAAAGCTAGCTAAACCGGTTTTTAGCTTAATTGGTTTCTTCTTACGACCATGAGAGGTAATAATCTAATGATTCTAATAATATAATAATAATAATAATAATAATAATCAATAAAATGAAGAATAAGTGAGCAAAGCCATCGAGAGCGTAGTATTGGACTTTTAAGTATGAAAATGTTTTGAGATTCGATCTCTCTGATCTTTTTTGTTCCGTGTAACTACCACTACCGCTGCTATCTATTCGTAAGTTCAAGTCATACTTACCAACCTGCAGTAGTGTGGGAAAATAACTGAAATGAATTGAAATTGGAAGCTAATTATGGAGTGGTTGATTAATTTTGAATCAGGTTATATAAACCCCTGCAACTCATCATTTACCACGGAATTAGATCATAGCTGCTACAAGCTTATATATTAAAGATGCAGAAGCATATGGGTGCCACAGCACAAGGAGTCGTGTTCCTTGTGATAGCGTGTGTGGTTGCGGGGAGCGAGGGCAGAACCATCTTGGTTGGAGACTCTGAAGGATGGCGTGCCGGCACTAACTACACCGAATGGGCTATCCAAAATAGCCCCTTCCACATGAATGACACACTAGGTCGGTATCAGCTAGCTAGCTAGCTAGCTCGCTAGCATCAATATTTTCAACTAATTAATTAACCATATATGTATGTATGTATGTATTATTATTATTATTATATTTATATTTGAATATGTAGTTTTGGCTGGGTTGATTGATTGATCCATTAGTTTTGGGATATATATATATATATATATATATATATATATATATATATATATATATATATGCAAATGCAGTGTTCAAGTATCCTCCAGCAGGCAATTCCACCACGGCACCTCAGAGCGTGTACTTACTACCAAACATGTGGAGCTACAAAACGTGCGAATTCACGAGGGCAAAGCTGTTGGGGAACGCTGCTCAGGGCTTTAAGGTTGACCTCAATCAATGGAAGCCTTACTACTTTGCCTCCGCAGAAGGCAACGCCTATGACTGCATTGCTGGCCTCACCAAATTCATCGCTGTTCCTTCTCCACCTTCCTCACACTCACGCCTCAACTAGATTCAATCATCTCCATCTCACAAATTTAAATAAACGGATCCCCTTCCCCTCTACAAACACACTACTCCTTTGTTTTATTTCTGCGTTATAATAATCATATTGGAAAATGTTCGCCCCACTTTTTTACACCTAAAGCTTAATCATTTATTGTCTTCAAAATAAAAAAGTGATTCCATCAATTATTATAAAGTAGATAGATGTAAAAAAGAAATGGTGTAAGAATATTATTGTTGAATGATATTCATATACATCTCATGTTGTATTATTGTTGTCTCTGTTTTGATTAAAACTTTGCATTCGGCGTGCATCTGTTTCGGTTGATGCTGCATGAGTAACCCAATTGTGTTGAAAGCCCATGAATATTTCCATTCGTTTCGGCTCTGTCCAAATCCAGAAGCCATACTTTGAGGCATATTACAAACCCGATACTGATCTTTGGGCTAACAAGCCATCCTTTTAATTTTGACACTAGTACTAGTAGGGTCTAGACCCAACAATTATCATTAATTTGCAATCCCCTTTAAACAACAAATGCCATGACCGAAAAAATTAAAACTACAAGAAATTGCATAACTGGTCATTTCAATAATTTGGTCGCACGAATTTGATAATTGTTGCATAAAAAGCTATAAGCCAATAAATTAGAAAGTAGAAAAATATATTTTTACATGAAAATACAATTAAAGTAGATTATATATGTATATGTAGAAGTTTTATACACTAGGCTTCACAAAAGTTCTTCATAACAATTTCATAATTAATACATCAAATTATATGTTATCATATTAGAAAAAAATTGTGAAGGATCAAGCGAATTGATTTGTTGCAAAATTTGCAACTAACTTTTTTGCCGTGATAGCTTAACTTCGACAAAGCTGATCGGTGTTTCTTCGGGATGTTTGGGACATGCGTGTTCAGATCGCTTTATATTGATTTTGAGACAAAAAGTTATCTGATTCAAAGATTAAAACAATATATACTTTGGTTCGGTATGGATTGTTTCTTTTTTAAAAAAAATGACCCGATCCTATCCGATTAAAATGTGGTTTGGATTGGATCGGTTGATTCGATTTTTACCGAAACATCATTACATAGTTATATTACATCGAAAAATTAAGATTACAAGCTAAATTGAACAAAATCTTAAACCTATATATACGTGTTGATACATTCATGTAATAACATTTCATAAAATATGTCTAAAATAAATAAATATCATCATCATTTAGTTTCAGAACATCTTTTTTTTTTTATGTTTGGAACATTAAAAATATAAAACATTACGTCAAATCAAACTAGTAAGTATTATTAGGGGGAAAAAACCAACAAATAAAAAATTAATAATACAAAAAATAGAATAAACAAATATTAAATTTTATATATGTAGTTTGGTTTGGTTTGGTTCGGTTTAAAAAAAGAATCCAAAATCCGATTCGATCGATTTTCATAAAACAAGATCCAAAAAAAATTCAATAGACATCAATTTTATTCGGTTTTCAATTTTTTTGGATTGGTTTACGATTTTCTTTTGAATCGATTTGGATATAAACACTCCTAGTTTATGGTAAATATTCGCAGTAGATATAATCGCCACGAATTTGCAATGGAGGAAAAAACCATCATACATAATGTTACATCGAGACTCAAATTTTGATTTTGCAGTATATATTAACCAATTTGCAACAAATTTATCCATCAAAAAACTAATTTTCTTTAGTATAATGTGGACTGTTTGAGCCGAGAGACTAATTTTAGGTTTAAGTTAGTAATACAGTTGCTTTTAAAGATAAAAGGTTAATAAAATAAAATTTAATGGTAGATGTTCCTTGAAAAATTAATTTTAAAAAAAACTCTAAAACGAATAACGCATTATTAAAAAAAAGTTCATAGCACAAACGAAAGAATTGTAAATTTATGCAAGCACCATATAATTCCAGTAGTGTTGTGCATTTATCCCAAGCCATAACTCCTACTAGTACTTGTCTACAATTTGTCTTGTGATGCCTTCACGCGGTGTATAATTTGGCACATTGGAAACATGCATGGTAACTTCGATTACTAAATTCCGAACTTGCGATATAAAGTCGGACACATCTAGTGTTTGTCCACTGTCTGACCGAAACACACGGTTCTCAAATTGACAATTAATGTATTTAAATATATATAGACAAATACTAAACAATGTCCTAAAGATATTGATTAAGAAATCAAATATAGAAATTCTGTATTAGAAGTGGTGTATTTAATACGTTGAAAATTCAAAAGTTACATTTTCTAACAAAAATTTTCTATCTTTGGATTTAAGTGGGGATCAACTTAGTCTAAGAGTAACTTTAAAAGAATTACTCTAGATCCTTACCCTTCTTTTACTGTAATCCAATATTGGAAGTTAATTAACTTCTTTAATGAATTAATATATGTCATTTGATTACAATAAAATAAAGGGTGAAGATTTGGAATAACTCTTTTAAAGAGTAACTTGACCCTCGCTTTATATTATTAGTCTAATTGAGTTATATTATATATCTGAGTTTAATTTGAATATATTATTAGTTTAAAATTTTTACCGATAATTATTATAAGAGTCAAATATTTTTTAATGATGTGGTAATACATAATTGATTGATAGTGTAAAAAATCTTTTTATCAATAGGTATAGATCTAAATGAGCTGAGATATTCATAAATTATTGGAGCTTGACTCGTTAAATACTTAATCAAACTCATTTATTTTTTTAACAAACAAGCTTGAGCTTGAAGTTATGGATTATTATCTAAACAAGCTAAGCTAATCCTTTATATACTTAACATTAATAATTCAAGAATACCTCGTTTATGCGTATATTACATAGAGATAATGGCTAAAAGTTGTGAATTATTTTGTAATGGATTATAAATACAAAATTATATTTAATTTATATTTTTATTTCATCTTCTTGCATAAAGATGTTTGTTAAATATTAAATTAATAAACTTAAAAGTAATTTAAGGATAAATTTAATAAATAAAATATTAACAACAGACATGACATTTTATTGATCCTGATTCCCCAGCAAAAAGGGAAAAAACAGGGAATAATTGAAATAGCAAAAGAATAGTGAGGGAAAAACATTTCCATGTGATTCTCCAATTATGTGAGAGAAAACAAATACATTAGGAATGCAATTTCAATATGATAAAATGAATATTAAAGATATAATCAGAAAGATACCTGAATAGTAATGAAACTAAAAACTGAAATAGTGAGTGCACTATTTGGAGAAACAATAGAGTGGAATTATTGAAGGGTTAAAAAACAAAACCTACTAAGTTGCTGGCTGATCGAGGTTAGAATTTGAAGAGTTAGATTTGTGTCAACATACACTTACACAAAATATAATATTAAGAAACAAAAAAGAAGCTTACTTTCTGAACCCATTGGTTGATGATCGAGTTGATACTTGATACTACTTCTAAAATTTCTCAGCAGTGAAAAATGAATTTAAAAAGACATTCTTCAAATACTAGTTGTAAAAAGTTATCAGAAATCAAATCAACAATCATCAAAAAAAGAAAAGAAAAAGAAAGAAAGAGTAGAATTTGAGATTTGGTAACTCACTCCAGAAGCAGTCAGAGTTGTATGAAAGAATGTGTTGAGAGACAGAGACACAAATGAACTTCATGTTGAGATGAAGTCAAAGTTGCACAAGGAAAAAACCCTAGAGAAAGGATGCAGAAAGTTGAAGGGAAGTGATCAAGAAAAAAAATGGTGAAAAGAGAGAAGTGCACAACGAAAAGAAATGGAATGGTGTGGATTTTGAATCCGAGAGAGAGAAAAATTGGGTTAATGAAGAGTTAATCCATTCCTAAAGACAACCATTAATTTTTCATTTTAAAAATACAATTTTAGCCCAATTTATCATATTATCTCTATTAACACAAGTGATTTTATAAAAATACTCCAATTACTACATTTCTTTTATATATATATATATATATATAAAGATAAAGATAATATACACGGATTTTCTTATATCACTAAATTTATTCTTTTTCGTACTGTTATAAATGTATATATATCTTTTCAACCTCTAATTAATAGCCTTCTATGACAAGACTGCATGAAAACATTTCATCCTCAAATTTCTATATAATTTTTTTTTGAGCCGATAAGCCTGGGTAACGATAAAAAAAAGGTGAATTCTTTGATATCCCCTTAAAATTGGGAGTAATGTTTACTCCGCATATGTGGCTCAATCAGCTACTGCCAACTAATGCCACATCATTTAAAATTTGACAGCTTATCCTTGTTTTAGTCAAACCTCCTATACTTTCAATTAGACCCTTGGAGGGCCAATTTGCAAAATCAAAACTTATTATTTTTGTTTTTCCCTAAAAGTCAGTCGCCTCCCTCCCTCATGAAGCTTTCAGCAGCTGAGTTTCCTCTGCAATGAAACCCTTTCTCTGCAACTTGTAACTAAATAAAATGGACAAATTCGAGGAATGAGACCTTTAGTTGGAGAAACAAGTGAATCAAATAAAAAAAATGCAAATATGAATTGAAAGGTGACAAAAACTTTAAAAGAGAAGAACTTGAAACGCATCATTCATTCTCTCAATGTGTCTCTTGATTTCCTGGGAGCAAGCTTCACAATGCATGTGAACATTCAGAACAACTGTAATAATCTAAGGCTGCACAATAAAATTAAGTAATTAATTTAATTTGATTAGCCAAAACAAGAAAAAGATCATCAGATTCAAAGAAATTTAAGTAAAAATAATAGTTTTATTATAAAAAAAAACCTCATATTTCTTCTCCTCAGACTTGGGTTTCTCATCTTCTGCCTTTTTCTTTTCCTCTGTCAGTGGCTTTGGGATAGGAGAAAGAAGCTCAACCTGTTATGGCTCTTCCTATGCATTCTCTCCAAAACCTTAAGCAGGTCTGCCTTTTCTCCTTTAACTACCACATTATGAGACTTGCAATCTGTGATTGCATCTTCAACCCCTGACAACTTAAACACCCATATAACAAATTCAAATAAAGTCTGAAATCACATCACATAAAAGGTTAAACAAAAGTGTCAGACACTCACTCACTTGGGAACCCTTTGAGGGACCGAAGAACCTTGCGAACACAACCTTCACAACGCATGAACACTTTAAGCACAATCTCTGGCGGCGCCACTGCTTCCTCTTTTGATTCCTTCCCATCTTTTGATTCCTCCATCGATTTTTCCTTCACAATGCATGCCTGTGTTTCGTTGCAGAGGAGGCTCAGCTACTAAAAGCTTCGTTAGGGTTCGATTGTTGCAAAGGAGGGTCCAGGGACATAAAGGGAAAAATAAAAATAATAAGTTTTGATTTTGCAATTTGGCCCTTCAGGGGTTTAAATGAAAGTATGGAAGGTTTGACTAGAACAAGGATGAGTTGTCAAATTTTAAATGATGTGACAATAGTTGGCAACAGCTAATTGAGCGATATATGCGGGGTGAACATTATCTCCGATTTTAAGGAGGTACCGAAGAATTCACCTAAAAAAAAATGTTAGTTACTCAAAAAAAAAATTTGATTACTTTTTCTTATATAATTCATAAAAAAAAACTTGTTTGTCTCGGGGGGAATATACAATAGATTGAGTTAACTATCCATATGACATTATGAACCAGTCAAACTTCTGAAGCTCAACTAATTAAACTACTTGGAAACTTTGATAAATCTTCAGGAACAAGTTAAACTAACGGCCCCTACCCCTTGCCAACTTGCTGCGCTTTAAATGCTTTTACGAAGTTTGTCTATTTTGGGTAGAACCGTAGGGTCCATCACCAAACAAGTTCCAGAATCAAGAATATTTTTTTGGCTGCATTTGGTAGGAGCATCATCATCATATATGGATCATGCTACACACAATTAACCAAAAGATATATAGTCGTTATATAATGGCTATTATTTACTAATATGTTTTATCTAAACCGATAACATTATTTTTTTAAAACACAAATAATAATTTTTTTTGCTAACAAAAACAAATACTTTTTTCTACTGTTTTTCATGAAACCTTTTTTATAAGGGTTTGTTTATCCTGTACAACCTTGCACAAGTTAAGAAATTCAAAAACAGTAACTATTTATTGAAAGGCTAAGCATCTTATTTTTGAAAGTATAAAATTCATAACTTCCCATATGAAATTACTCTTTTAAAATCTTTAACTTGTACAAGTTTACACATGATAGAAAAATCTTTTTTATAAATATTATAATGGTTCGTTTTTTATCATTGCTTCCTGAATAATTAACACCCAGGGCTGTGCCTATCTACCCTTTGGGAATTTATGCAGCTGCCTAAGGCTTCTAAAAAGAATCTCTTATATTATTATTAAATTGTATATATTGTTAATTTAAATGATAAATTTTATTATGATAATTATGTAATTTTAAATCAAATACATTATCAACACAATAATTGATATCATTTCTCGCCTTATACAGTAAAACCTATAGGAGTATGAATTAATAATGTTGGAACCATGAAATTTTATTAACTTAGAGAGATATTAATTAATCGAAAAATTAATAATTTATTAATTTAAAGAGTGTTTTCTCCATTCAACGAATATGAAGTTAATTATATAAAAAATCATTATGTATATCAGTAATAAACGATGTATATGTATCATATTTTATGAATTAATTTAATAAAAAAATTCATTGTACATATATATTTATGAAAATAAGTAAATGATGTTCATAACTTTTAGTACTTAAACAATATTCATTATATTGACTAATTAAATAACTTTTAATAGAAGTCGCTTGCATCTATCGTTCATTGTACTAGAACTAAATACATGTACTTCAACCTATGATGACCGAGGAAGCTACTATATAAACAATATAGAAAAATTCTTAAAATCATACTCAACAATAGATTCATGTGCGAAAAGTTAGACATGAAACCACCTATTTATATTTTAAGAAAAAAAAAACAAACAACAAGAGATTCATATTTTATTGTCTTTATTATGTTTGTAATTTTAGAGAATTATTAATTTATGATATTGATAGAACTATAAGGATTTTTCTAAAAAATATTATCTTTTTAATTTATCGAAATTACTAATTTATAAACCGATCCAATCGAAAAAAAAATTTTATTTTAGGAAGGTTGTTAATTTACCAATTTTAACTTATGGAGGTTTAATTATTGGTGCATTCTCTAGTACCTTCAATAATTTTGGGATAAAAGTTACCCTATCCAACCAGAATGTGTCACCTCAATTAAATGAGCCATATTAATAGTTCAAGTCAAATGATTCTCACCACCATCTGATTGGGCCATCTAGGCAGAGTAAAGTTATCCTTGGGGTACCATAGAATTCACCTTAATTATATCTAAATTATTTCTATAGTTTTCAATTCACAAATGTAAAATAACAAAGGTGAATTCTATGATACCTTAAGGGTAACTTTACCCTTCCTAGATGATCCAATCAGATGGTGAGAATCATTTAACTTGACCCACTAATATAATTCATTTAATTGAGGTGATACATTCTGGTTGAATAGGATAATTTTTATCTCAAAATTATTAGAGATATTTAAAATAGCACCAATAACAAATAGTACATTCACAATTTCTAGACACATCGGGTGAATACCAAATAGTACATTCACAAGTTCTTTAAAAAAAAAAATACTAGGCTAACGTATTTTGAATAACTGTTGTTGGATACGAGGAACTTATCTCAAATAACCCGTAGAGTATGATTTTTTTGGTGAATTAAAATGATAGAAAATGAGTTATTGGGACCTGGAGTAATATAGATAGAATTCCTTTTTAAAGAATTTATTTTATATAAGATGAGGATCAAATCAAAAACCTTTTATTAAGGAATATTTCCGTACACATTTTTCTATCTTACAAACCTAATATGTTTCTATTAGATCAACCTCATTTGGATACGATAGAGTATGATTTACATCGTCTAATAGAGTAAAAATATAATATTCTAGTTAAGGTAGCTCAATTTTGGTATCTATAGCTATCTGAATCGGTAAAACACAGTGAAAGAACAGCGTGCTAACAGCTCAGGCGCCTATGAGAATGACCACAAACCCCAACATTTAAACCCAGCAATCAATAATATAAAACCTTAAGTCAGTTCTAGTTGGTTCTACTTTCTGATTTTTGATTTTAAAAGTTAAATTTAAAAATAAAACTTATTCGGATAATATGAGATTAAATTAATTTTTTATTTAATTTAAAAACAGTTTTTAGCTAAAATTTCAAACTATAAAAATAGGTTTTATAATTCTTGTTTCAATTTTAAAGCTATCGTCGCCCCCACCACTACCACCACCGCCACAGCCACCGCCGCCGCCGTGGTTGTTCATTTATAATATTTAATTTTAAAAAAAAGTTATTTTTATTTAATTTTTTCAGACTTAAATATTTTTGTCATTTTCAATTTTTTTTATGTGTCAATATTTTAAATAATAAGTGAATTCATAGTGAGACGAGCTAAAGAGAGTGACTTAACTAAAAAAAATTGAAACTCAACTCATAACTAAAACTCAAAACTCAGAGCTGAAACTATATTTGGTTTTTGAAATTTTCAAAACATAAAAACCAAAAACCACCCCGAACGGGGCCTGAGGGTTTCTTTAGTTTGTTTCTAGTTTTTTGTTTTCATTTCATGATTCCAAAAATAATTACCACACAAATATTTATAAAATTGTTACATTATTTTCATTCTGTTTCTTGTTTCCAAATATTTGTATAGGAAACAGTGAAAACAAACAAAAAGTTGTTTTCAGTATTTTTTATACAATTTTTTGAAAATAAGAAACAGAACAAAAATAATATGACAATTTTATAATTATTTATGTTGTAACTATTTATAAAAATGAAAAATAAAAATAAGAAACTAGAAACAAAATAAACATGTAGATTGTCATATTCCTGACTTTCCATCTTCACTGCTGTGCAAGGTTGATGATTTTCTGATTAGTTATATATATAAAATAATTTTCTGATTTTCTATTTTAAAATGGGTTCCAAACATGGTTTTTAAGTTAAAATTAAAAAGCTTAATTTTTATCAACATGTGGTTGGTTCGAGTGGTAACGAGCACGGTCCCTTAACCAAGTGATCATGGATTTGATCCCTAGTTCTTGCGTATGGAGAAAACCTGATTGGGAGATGTTAACCCTGGGAAACAAAAAAAAGCACTTAATTTTTATAAATTTAATCTTATGAAATGTTAGTATTTATACTAACAATCAATCATATATTGAGTTTAACTTTAATACATTATCAGTATTAAAGTTTTTTATACAAAAAAATAATCATATAATATGACATGCGTAATTTTAGAGATAATTATTGCAGAAGTTGATATTTTTAATGACATGATAATATATAATTGATTGTTAGTTTATATTTTTTACACTAACAATACATATAAATTAAATTCTATAGTTAAATTACAATATAAAAACTTTTATACCAAAGGTTAAACTAATAATTTGGTCTCTATACGTGACACTGATTTTGAATTTGGTCCCTATACGTGAAAATTTTTGAAATTGGTCCCTAGTACAATTATTTTTAATTTGGTCCTCTTTGTTTATTGGTGTTGTAACACCGTCACTTGATAGGGACCAAATTGAAAATGATTGTCACATGTAGGGATCAAATTGAAAATGATTGTTACATACAGGGATCGAATTCAAAATAAAAATTTGAATTTGGTCCTTACATGTGACAATCATTTTCAATTTGGTCCCTATACTTTAACTTCAACAAACGGCGTTATGACACTAATAAACGGCGATGACCAAATTAAAAATAAATGTACATATAGGGACCAATTTCAAAAAATTTCACGTATAGGAACTAAATTCAAAATTGACGTCACGTATAGGGACCAGATGATTAGTTTAACCTATATCAAAATATATTTGTATTCATGCAATCCGAGTAACAATATTATAATTACTTTCTTGCCTTAATCAGGGTTGACCTAAGGATGAGGCAACTAAAGCCCTAACTTTAGACCACCAACAAAGAAAATTATTTAATCCTAATTTTTATAAAGCAAAAAGACACACATGTTGACAAAAAAGCTCAATCTAAAGCACAACTTAATTCAAATATACTCTCTTATTCAAAATAAAAAAGACCCACTCAAAATTTATTTTAGGTCTTACTGAGTCTTGGGTCGACCCTACCCTTAACTTTTGCAGGTATTATGTAAGTACTGACTAGTCATCATAGTTATTATTTAGAATCACAGTGAGTGTGACTTATTTGTAAAATATTTAGTTAATTATATGTACTATTTTTTATGGTATGTTAAGTGTCAGTGTTATTAATAAATACATTGAGTTGGAAATGTGCCAAACCATGATTTGGAGTCAATCTAAATCAAGACTAATGCTTTTGTTCGAAGGGGTTTCATGATTTCGAACCATGCTAAACGCATGGTTTGGATAGGTAGAAATAGAGGAGAGAGAAGTACAATGAAAAAAGATATTTTCATGGTTTGGACATGAAAAGAAAGAAGGGAGGTAAGAAAATAGAATAAATATCCAATTTGATCCCTGAAATTATAGGGTCATATCAACTTAGTCCCTCACATTATCAATATTTTAAAATGATCCCTGAAATTACAGAAAGTTAATCAGATTCGTCCCTCCGTTGATATTTGCATGGACTATAATGACATTAAGTTAGTAATGTCAGGGATGCATTTGAAACTAAGTGAATAATGTCAGAGATGCATTTGCTACATTTTGAAATTTCAAGGATCATTTTGGAATATTGATAATGTGGGGGACTAAGTTGATACGACCCTACAATTTCAGGGACCAAATTGGATATTTACTCTAAGAAAATAATTGAATCGGACCCACGCAGAAAAAAAAGTCTCCGCTCATAGGAAGAGAGAATGAGGGGGAAGAAAAAATTTTGGGATACCAAATTTACACTTACGTATTTTTAAGAAAGTTAAAATTATCCTTATTATTATAAGAATAAAAATTTCTTTATATCAAAATTTAGTTTTTCTTTTTCTTTTATCTCTGTTTTTTTCTCTTAATCCAAACAATCTAAAAAAATTCTCTACTCATTTTTTTTCCCTACCTCTTTTCACCCTACTTCTTCTGGTAACCAAACATAACATAAATGTGATATTTAAATTATAAGACTTTACTAATTAATAAGGTCCAACATAGTTGATAGATACTTGACTTTCTTAAGTATATTGTCAGGGATTCGATTCTTATCGTGTGTATGAAAAAAAACTTTATTAGGAGAAATAAATTTATTATTTGATTTAAAATTATGATCTCTTGATTAGCGTTTTAAATTAAGAAATCTGTATAATTAGATTTGATTTAAAAACTTCAAATTTATTACAAGTATAAACCTCAAACTGGATCATGGTCATTTTTCTCTTTTCAGAAACAAACTGGATCATGATCACTTCAGCTATTCCGCGCCAATGAAGTGTTCAGCTTGTTGAAAACCATACATTCAAAATGCATCAAAATTTGGATTATAGTTTTTTTTTTTTGACAGAACATTTTGATTATAGTTAGAAGTTAGAATAGCGATCAAAAAAGATAACAGCATGAATAAACGTGAAGGTATAACGTTTAATTGTCACCAGCACAATTCCATGATAACAGACCGATCGAACAGCCAGGACCTTCCGTTTGGATGATTAAAAGATGGGCCTTTTCAGTAATTGGAACAGAAATAAAGGGAAGTAAAATGCGTCTTTCGTTAAGAATAGTTAAAAATTCTGGGGATTAGAATCCAATGATTAAATATTAGGGGGTGTATTGGATTAAGATTTTAAAGGATTTTAAAAGATTTTTTTATGATAAAAAAGTCTTGTGTTATTCAATCAAAACTTTTAAGTAATCTACATAAGTCTTGTGGTATTCAATCAAAACTATTAGGATTTTTTAAAGAGAGAATCCAAATCTAGTGGTATTTAATCAAGACTTTTTATAAGTAATAAAAAGTCTTGTGGTATTCAAAAACTTCCAAATTTCGATGGATTGTTTTCTAAGATGGATTTGGTGGGACTTTGTGTGAATTTTTAGTAACCAAAAGTCTCACTCCAACACATGAGATTTCTATGGATTTTTCAATCTTTATTTCTCTTCACCTTATGTCTTCACATTTCTTTCTCCTCCCTCCCTCTATCTCTCTCCTTTCTCCCCCTCTCCCTCCCTCCCTCCACCTTCCCCCCATCTTCCCCATACTTGTCATTCAACTCAACATAAATTACCAAACAAAGCGAATTTAAGATATTTACTTCAATAATCGATTATATATTTATTGTAATAATCGATTATAATGTGAATCAGTTTTTGTTTGGGTATACTTGTTAAAAAACGATTTTAAGATAATATATTTTGTTTGGATTGTGTAAAAAAATACTTTTATATAGTAAATTACAAAAAAAATATGCAGTTGTTTGTATAGAATAATAATATTTGTTTGGTAGTTAGTTATCTAAGGTAAAATGAAAAAATATGATTGATTTCAAAATAATCGAAAGTTTTTTTTCAAATAAGCTTAAGATTTTTAGCTTTATTGAAAACCACTTTTTTCTATAAGAAAAACTTTTTTTTTACTTGAAGCTAATTTATCAAACATTGTAGAATAATTTCAAAACAACATTTTTTTAGGAAAAAAAGCTTTTTCCAAGAAAAATAAATTGTCCCAAACATGTTCTTAAAATACTTATTTTTAACTTTAACTTTAAAGTAGCTTTTAAACCTCAAAAAAGTTGGGTCAAACGCTACCTAAGTAGAGTAGAATTGATTTGCAAGTAATGACAAATCAAAGCTAACATATATCAGTAACAACAAGTAATAAAAGTATAGAATACAATATTTTCGACATTATGAAAATAAAGTGATTTTATTTTTTTAAGTTCACAATTTCATTTTTCACCATATAAATACAATAATATGTGCACGAAAACATGTGAATATGTTGTTTTCTCCACTATAAATTGATTTTGCTATATAATGTTGTAATTAGACTTTATGTGTTTATCCTAGACTACAGAAAAAAAAATCTTATTTATAAATTATGATTTTATTCTTCATTATGTGTTTCTTTCAAATCTTATAAATCCATATAATCCTTCCAAATCTTATAAATTTTTATGATATAAATCCATTAAAATCTAAACAATAAAATCTAGATTATAAAAGTCTTTAAAAAAAATATTATAAGTCATTACATTCCTACATAGTCCGTTAAAATCCACAAAACTTTTTTATGCCAAAATAGTTTTTTAAAATCTCAATCCAATACATTCCCTAACCTTATATTTATATCAAACATATCTATTTTGAGATTATATGAATAAACTTTAACTTAAATACAAGGTTGAGATTTGTTGAACAGCATCCTTTTGTTTTTCCACAACAGTAGAGGATCCTTATCCGAATTCCAGAAGGTCAAATTTTTTTTTTTTTGGTACATTTTCGTTTTAATATATGCTACAACTATGAAAATGTCATTGAAGCAGCGAATGTCTTAAGACGTATAGTTTGGCTATTAAAGTGGTGTTTTCAGAAGGAATTTAGCTAACGTAATCGACGACTTTCCAGCTGTGAAAATCAATATTCATCTTAAAAAAATCAACCTGGTTAGTGGGTTTGCATTTTTTAGATTTGATTTGATTTAAAAAAATCAAATTTATTCAAGTGTAAACCTCAAACTGGATCATGATTTTTTTTCTTCTTTTTTTCCTGAAACAAACTGGATCATGATCACTCCAGCTATTCCCCGGCAACGAAGTACTCTTCGGCTTGTTGAAAACCATACATTAAAAATGCATCAACATTTGGATTATAGTTAGAAATTAGAATAGAGACCAAAACAGATAACAGCATGAATGAACGTAAAGGTTATAAGTATAACGTTTAATCGTCAACTGCACAATTCCATGATAACAAACCGAACAGCGAGGACCTTCCGTTTGAATGATTAAGACTATGGTTTATTGCTACAATTGTATTTTTGGGGTCAAAACCGATGTTTATTCTAAAGTAACAAAAGTGATGTTTTAAATTAAAAGTATATTTATATTTTTTTAATCGCAAATCAAACATGCATAAAGATAGGTATTTTCAGTAATTGGAACAGAAATAAAGGGAAGAAAAGAAAAAAGCGTGTTTCGGTAAGAATAGTTACAAGTTTCGGAACGTCATTTCTTTTTTTTACAAATTCCACTTCTATATTATCGTTTTAGTATATGCAACAAATATGAAAATGTCATTGAAGCAACGAATGTCTTAGTCTTGTATTGTTTGGCTATTAAAGTGGCGTTTTCAGAAGGAATCAGCTAAGGTAATTGACGACTTTCCAGCTGTGAAAATCAATAATTCATCTTAAAAAATTCAACCTGGTTAGTGGGTTTGCAGAATTCGCAAACAGATATATCTGAATAGAATAAAAGGAATAGTCTCCGAAAGAAAATAGTGAAAAGCCAAGGAAGCGCGTCTTGGCAAGTAATAAATGGATATAAAAAAACGATGGTTAGCCCGAAGGACAAACAAAGAAGACATAGCAGTTTGGGCATCCAAAAAGAGAAGAGAAAATTGTTATTAACAACATAAGAGAGTTTAATTGCTTGATCTTGATCCGATTCCGATGCCAAGCAGTGCATACACATAAATAAAAACGATTACGGTTGATCGATTCAATGAAAACGCGAGTTATCAGAAAAATTAGAAGACACGTATTCTCTCACTTCCCTAGCAATGACATCTCTCATCACATCCCAAAACCCCGACGGTACACCCTCCTCCGACGAGGGTCTTTCATGAGCCACGCCGTCCTCCACAGCACCATTACCGATCCCCGGCGGAGCCAGGGTCAACGCGGTCAACGGGTCATCCTCTAATGGCACAAGTCCCGACGAAGAAGCTGTGCCTGTAGTGGCTCTCTCTTTGGTCGTAAGAGTAAGAGAGGCACGTTGGTCCCTGGCCCTGCGCTTCAGCGTGGAGTTCCAATGGTTTTTGACGGCATTATCGGTTCGACCCGGTAGTAAGCGGGCAATGGTGGCCCACCTGTTACCGTACTGGGCATGTGCGGCTATAATGGTCTCGTCCTCTTGGACGGAGAAGGGACGGTGCTCCACGGCGGGGCTGAGCTGGTTGCACCACCTGAGCCTGCAGGACTTACCGGACCTTCCCTTTATGTAACGGCTGATCAAGGACCAGTTTCGGGGCCCGTATCGTTCGACGAGTTGGGTCAGAACCCGGTCTTCTTCTGCGCTCCATGGGCCTTTGATCCTGTCAGGTTTGTTGGGATTGCTAGGGTGGTTGGACTCTGAAGATGAAGAGTCGGAGGAAGACGTAGTGGAGGATGAGCTTCTGTTCATTGCTTCCATTAAGATTATTCTAGCTAGACGTACACTTAACTTGAAGTGAGGTCAGGTAGGTAGAAGAAGATTAGTACTGATACTACATAGACAGACAATAATAGTTAATGTATAGTTTGGAAAGGGTAGGGTTGAGGAGGTGTTGTTTGGGTTTATATATGGAAAGAGAGAGAGAGATTGGTTAAAGGTGCATGCAGGCAGCATAGTAGGAGTATATTCAATTCAATTCAAATTAAATACTAATGAATAATGGCCAATGAGGAAGATGTTGAGAATCGGAAGGGGATAAAGGTGCGGCCGTGAGGGGAAAGGGTGCTTCCAGGAAAATGGGCTTTGTATAGTTGGTGGGTGTGGCTGTGTGGAGGGTCTAACTACAATGACTCTCCAGATGCGATTTCATATATATCCCTTTGTCTTCCTTCCTTTCTTTGACCATTTGCATGTCCTCTTTGAAATTTCCTCAACATCTTCAATTCACATTAATAATTTATTTATTATTTTTGGCACCTCTTTGTTTTTTGTTTTATATATATACATATAATATAAGGAGAGCATTTTACATTTTAATAAAAACTCGAGAATAAGAAATCTTAATATGAATTATCAAAATTAAAAGTTATATTCAAATGACTACTTAAAAAAAACAAATAAATTTATTATTTTCACATTCTAAAAATAAAAAAAAATGGATTTAATTGGTATACACTGTTAGTATAAAAAAAAATTTATACAGTCAATCAATTAAAAATTATCAAATAAACTAAAATGTTTGATTCTTATTCTAATTACTTTAATAGTCATTCATATTATGATTTCGGATTAGTTTACCGTGTAAAAAAATTTCCACTGCACTTACATTACAATTAATCTCAAATGTTAATATATTTTTGCTACAATGGCTAGAAGGGGAAAAGGAAAGAAGATTAAAGCAACTATCACGGGGAAAGGAGACCCCCATGGGCCATGGCATCAGCCTGAAGCGACGAACTCGGGCTAGGCGGTGGAGAAGGCCATTGCATCAGCTGATCTACACCTTGAGCTCGATGGAACATATTGCAATTCAAACAAACTTTACATGCAATATTAAAAATTTAAATGTTAAGTCATTGTGTAAATGAGAGCTTTATTCAAGCATCATTCTAACTAAGAATTATTGAACAAATAGAATGTTAAAAGAAAATTTTTATGGCCTGACTATTTAATCCGTCATTTTCTCTTTACTACTTTAGTACCTGCTTGTATTTTTTGAACAGTTAGGCTGGTTTGAGTACACTCAGGTTAGAACAGAAATTAGACTAATCAAGTTCACATTTGTACAGTCCAAATAAATAAACCAAAAAAAGAGCTGAGTATAGGATTGTACACACAATGAACAGCTGTAGAGAGTATACATATAATAGATATGGGGGGGGGGTCTGCCAGGAAGAAGGTAGAGAGTAGAGACCAATATAGAAATGAAAGAGGGTATAAATTATAATAATAAAAAGAAAGAAATCATTCTCGTAGGGTATGGAAATTGAGATGGTAATTAACCGGATATAATATTATCAGGGGCAGAATTAGCAAATAGACTTTCTGTTGGTAGCGTTTAAAACATGACAGGAAAAGCCAAGCTGTTTAACACAAAACAAACGTTTTCAATAATTAATTCTAATGCAGAGTACAAATATAAGAAAAGGAAGCATGCAAGTGGGGTCGAAAGCCTTTTTGACTACTTTTGTTTGCCGAACGTACATACAGCTGTAATGTAAAAGTGAAATTCATCTCCTCTCAACTCTATCTATAAGCAACCAATTATCGAAGGCAACGGAAAGGAATGGAGTGCTGTGCAGTAGTCAGATATGTTATGATGCCATAGGCTGCAAAAGTAAACAATCTCATTATTTAAACATTTTAAATATAATATTTGGCTGATAATTTTTAACATTTATAATTATTTTATTTTACATATAATATAATATTTAAATTTATTTAAAATATTTTTGAAATCCAAACCTCTGTTATGTTATTTGAAAGAAACTAATAAAAAAACAGCTTCAAATATGACTTCAACAGTTCAAAAATGTCCTCCACGTAAGAAGGCCCCACTCCCAGCCTGTAAGAATCTCACGTGATTTAAGTTGAATCCCTTTGACTTTTGGCTCTAGGCTACCATTAATCCGGGTCCCACACTTTCTCCTGGAGCGTTACCTCCCACTCTAATGATGTCCCTCATTCATTAGTCATTCCCACACCCACATTTTAACTTCACAATATTATGACACAGAAATATTTCTTTACCACTAAATATAATACTTAAAAACAACACCTTATATAATACGAATAGGAGTATTATATTTTAAAATAATATAAATATTGCACAAAAGTATTTTTCAAATTTTAATATTCTATTTTAAAATATATATTTTTTTATTAAGGTTTTATTAAAAAATAATAAAAATATTAGTTTTAAATATTATTATAGTAAATTAAATCATTTTTTACTTTAATAATTTTTATTTTTTTACTATATATAACTTACTTCATTTCATTATAAATCATAGTTTCAATAAAAGATGGAATTATATAAAATAAAATAAAAATGGGAACTAAGATAATTTGTAATCGTCGTAACCGGCATATGAGCAACTTACTACAACAATTTGAGATATGATTACTTTATAAAAAAATTTCTATTATTTTATTTAATAGCGATATTAAGAATCAACAATAAAGTCAGAAAACATTTCTATCATAAAAAACATTTTGAAACCTAAAGGATATGTTCAAAGTTAAATTTATTTTTTGCTTAATTACAATTTCAGTCTTTTATTTTTTTGGTGCTTTCTCAGTCTTTTATTTAATAAAACAACTATGTACCAAAAAAGTAAATATATTTAAAATGAAATGTTGGTTCCTTAATATTTTTACAAAGTGAGTTATTTTAGTCTTACCCGTAATATGATATTATGAACTTAGCATAAGTATGTGATATGGCATTTAAAAATATATTTTTATTCTTTTTTTTGGTTATTCTCTTTGTATAAAAAGAATAGTATTCTCTCATTCGATATGTGAAAAATTAATCTCTCAGATATGGTCAGAACCTTAAAAAGGACTCATCCCAACAATAATTTTTCTATATACATGTTTAAAGAATTTAAACCTCTTCCATTTAAATCAATATACATTGGTAAAAAAATTATTAATTTTTTACCTAAATAAGCAACTTCAATGTATATGATTTGCACATGAGTCTTTAAATTTAAACCCAAACTAACCCTATTAACTAAATTAAATAATACTATTATTTAACACAAAAACTCTCGTTGTTTTTGGAGTAAACCATCATTTTGGTCTCTGAAAATGTGAGGTGTTGTCAGTTCAGTCACTAAAAGCAGTTAAATTACGAAAAAGTCTCCCAATGTTAATTTCTTTAGTTAAGTTGACTAACGAAATTAACATTAAGGGATTAACTTGACTAACAAAATTAATATTGAGAGACTTTTTCATAATTTAACTATTTTCAGAGATTGAATTGACAACAGCTCATATTTTCAAAAACTAAAATGATGATTTGCGGTTGTTTTTTTCTCTCAAACATGCTAGTCAAGTTACGTATTTATAAAAAATATTATATGCCACAGAAAAGTGAAGTTAGACAATTTGTCATATTGTTATGTTTTTTTAGATTTTTGTTAATTCTTTTTTATTAGTTAAGGGATGAGATTTTGAGATTTATTATTTCTCATATGGCACGTCTCAACCAATTTAAATTGACTTCACGAGATTGTATCATACTTTAAAAATTATACTAAATACCATAAATTATGTGCTTGATAAGGCTATATTTGGATGGATTTAGATGAGTGGGATGAAATGGAATTGAATGATATTAGAATTTAATTATTTGAATTGTTTAAAATATATCAACATACGGTTGATCTGAGTGGTAAAAGAATCAGACACCTTAAACATATGATCAGATATTCGAATCAAGGCTATTGTGTATGGAGGAAACATAATTGGGAGGACAGAATCTGCTTTATTGTGTGTCCAATAAGTTTTTCCATAGAGATTAATCGCTGCTAACGGTGATAGATACTTCGTACGTATGTCGTTGATATCAAAAAAGAATTGTTTAAAATATGATTCAATGGTTTTCATCCCATTTGATCCAATACCTCTATCTTTTTACCTCTCATTTTTGGGGGCTTGTAATAAAATGAGATGGAACTAGGTTATTGTTCATTCCATTTCATTTATCCATCATTAAATATCCAAATATAGTGCGAGTATGCATTCATAAAATTTAAATCGGTCATGATACCAAAAAAAACATGGTCCTGCCGATCAATGACGTGCATAATTTGCATTTTGTAACAGAGTATTAGCTCTTCATTTGATATGGAAGGGGCATACCACACAAAACATGATATCCATATGCCCTTTGGCTATATTTTTTGACAAGATCAAATCGCTAGCTTATAACAAATAGTTTATAACGAATGAGTTTATAATCTTGTTTGATAAGCATTTTTCTTACTAGCTTATAATATTTCTTTTAGGCGTTACTTGAAGTAGCGTTTGATGTTATAACTTATAATGTATTATTTTTTTCTCATTTTTATCCTTCCTATTTTATTTAAATTCCTTATTTATTCTTTGTTAAATAATATAAAATATTTTAAAAATATCTTTCGTTAAATGAATTAAATAATTGATAATATTTTTTTGTCTATAAAATAATAAAATTGATATAAAAATCATATCAACATGTTATTTTATTAATCTTATCTCATTTTATTTATTAAAATAATTTAAAGCAATAAAAGTGATAATTATTTTAAAAGAAATAATATATATAAATAAAAATTATATAAGTTATTTTAAAAGAAATAATATATATAAATAAAAATTATATAAAAAACATATTAACATTTTCTTTTATGTCATTTTATATTTATTAGTTGGTTCAACCTTTAATTTTACCAAACAATTCAAATCCAATAAGTTAGTTTATCCGCTATCTGCTATCATCTAGTTCATAAACTTTCCGCTATAAACTTATCCGCTATCAGCTACCTTATCCGTTATCCATTAATTTTTACCAAATAGAGCCAAAGTGTAGGTAGTCAATTAGAGTACCCAAGATACTATTAAATTAAAGTTCAATTATTCTGTAGGTCCCTGAACTATTTGATAACTTTTAAATAGACCTCTATAGTTTTAAAACTTGTAATTAGGTCCCTAAACTTATAAATAATTTGTTGAGATAAAATAGACTAAAATAGTTAACCAAAGATGCATATTGAGTAAATTCTAATCACTCAAGTCATGAAATCCCAAAACAAACTATATCAAAGCCCAAAAGTACTTCCATTTTTTTTTAAAATTAAACTAATAAACTGATTGATCTCTAAAATCATTTTTATATTGATTTAATCGATTTTAAATTGATTAAATTAGATTTTGATTGATTTTATATAATTACCGCTCTTTTAATTTCCTAATCCGACCGAAATGAAAAAGGAGAGGAGTGACCGATATTTAAAACAACTGCTATGTGTCAGTTTTATTTCTTAACATAATGCACGCGCTTAAATTAGAGTTTGGGCCTTGGGGGAAGGCGTATGTACGGTGAGGGAGGGACGATGACAGGGTAGCCGCCCACGTTGCATAAATAAATGGGTTTTGGAGGGTTGTGGCTTCTGCTGTGATCCTAAAGATTAGAAGCAGTTGGACAGTTTATACAAACAGCTGGCACCAAACTCTAACGCACCGACTCGTGTCTCCCTCCTCGTGCGGTAAAAATATTTTCCGTTTAAAATTGATATTTAAATAGTACTATTTAATACTTATATGTTACATATAATATATTTATATTATTTTAAATATGAGATATTTGAATATCTATTTCTTTTACGAATTTAATTATTATATATTATTAGTATAAAATTTTTTATATTATTCACTAATTAAAAATCTTGATATCAGTGATTTTTAAGATAGTTAGAATGAGAGTCAAATATTTTATCTTATATATAATATTTAATTGATTGTCTATGTAAAAAAATCTTTACACTGATAATATATACCAATTAAATCCTTATTTTACATCAATCGATAATGTTTATACAAGTGTCTTATTTCAGTCAAAAAAAAAATACAAGTGTTTTATTTTAGTTATTTTATTTTTTTGTAACCATATATACTTATATTGTGATTACTTATTTTTAGTAGCAATATATTGTGATTACTTAGTGTCTATAATTTGGTCCCTACAAGTTCTTCTGATTCTTTATTCAGTCCATTTACCTAAAAAATTATTAAAAAGATTTTCATAAGTGCGATCGTTATCCATTTGATTCTTCTCATTATCATATTATTTTAATGATCCGTTAATTATTATATATAGAGATTAAATTAAGAATTTGTGTCACGTATAAAAACCCAAATAATTTATGTTAAAGTAATAATCTGGTTCTACATGTAACACGAATTCTTCATTTAGTCCCTATATGTAATAGTTAACGATTATTAGATACGACAAGGTAACATGTGGAACCAAATGAGTAATAATTGCACATATGATGATATTTTTAATAATTTTTTATATATAGGGACTAAATGAAGAATTGGTATCACCTATATGGACCAAATTATTACTTTAACCTAATTTTTGTCATCTAATAAGTGTCTCAACATATTTTATTTTTAATATACTTCTGTTCTAATTTTATCACCTGTAAAATATATACTCCCTCCGGACCTATATATAAGCAAAAAAAAACTAACTTCACACATATTAAAAAAATTAATTATATTAGTTTAATTGTCTTGATTTGTGTAAAAAATAAGTTATAGTTACTAAACTACCCTTTTTGGGAATGTATAATGCTCTTGGACGTTATGTCTTGTGAGTATATAATGCTCTTGAAAAAATAAAAAAAATAATTAACCAAAAGGTATTTTTGAAACACTAATATTAAATAGGGTTGATTTAGTTGACTTTTGCTTATATTTGAGTCCAAAAAATATAGATAATTTTTTACTTATATATAAATCCAGTGGAAGTACCACTTAAAATGCACCTAGTATTATAGGTATTATTACAGTTTACAAGTTAAGTTAGTTTGGAATTAGATGGAACCCAGTACCCGGAAAAGCATATAATAATAGTAATGCTTGTGATACGAGGCGAAAGTGCCTATATGATGTGATAGTGTGCTATGCTAGCAACCAAGTCGAAAATGGAGTCGGGTCGGATCCTAATAATCCTGGTACTTGCACGGGCTGAGAGGCAGTTGCAAGGTGGGGCCAGGAATTGGACCATGAATGTTTGATGCAGATTTAGGTGTGTGATAGGTTGCCATTAGTGGGGACCCTCGATGCCCCTTCCAACCCATTTGCCGGTCGGGTTGACCCCACTCCATTCCGCGTGTGGTAACTGCCCATAGAATGGTCAACAGCTAGTTTAATGCTGCTTCATCGTTCCTCTGTTGGGTTGTGACAGACACCAATCCCTTCTTTGTCTTATATATCCATGATGCTCCATAATCTTTCATGCTACGGCCTATGCCTTCTGAGTCTTCATTTTCCCATAGATTTCGTATATAATTTTTTTTCTATGTTTAATCCAGTTTGAATTAGGTTGTTCCTATATAAGTTGCGACATTAAACCATGTACATAAATATGATACACGAATTTGATACAACACAATATGCACCTGTTTGGTAACCAGCAAGTTTGCAATAATCAAATGTTAATTTTCTAACACGGGCTTCGAAGGTCGGCGACCGAATCATGACGAAGAAGAGATGTTCAATGTCCAAGCTAGTTGGTATTCAGTATTATGAGTGTTAGGAAGAGATCCTCATACCCAAAGACTATTCCCGATATATATAGAGTGAGGGTGGCCGTTATAAGGCATTAGTGAGATATTATGAATAATTATGAACGTCATTGATGAGAATAGTTACAAGGTTTGAGATCAGTTATGAATTTTAGTAGTCGTAGCCTAACAAGAGCAGATCGACCTATTGGATACGTAATCTAAGGACAGTTATGGGTATAGGTCTCGAGCCATGCCGTAACAGTGCATTTGACATTTTTTAAGATGTTTGACTTTGTGATGGGGAAACAATTTTGTATTCCAGAATTGATTCTATCTGAAACAGCTTGGAGTAGCTTCTGCTTTTGGAATGAAAAATTACACTAAATTTTACATCAAACTTGTTTTCAAAATAAAATCATTCAAACATAAATCACTTCACTTCAAACTCAATTGTATTCAAATCAATTATACAAAATCAATTTCATTCAAAATTATGTTTGTCAAACGTGTTATATCAAAATTCTTGTATAGATTGGTTGGCTATTTGACTACCTAATTGGAGTTTGACCGAAAAATTAGGTTCCAAGATGTCTCTTCCCTTCCAACAAAGCTTTCTCAAAAAAAAATTTTGCTGCTTATATTAGGGCTATTATACCGATGTAGTAATGCCATTACTGTTCTTTTTGTTTTCTTTTTGTAATAAGAATTTAAAACTATATAGACAACTTAAAACTATATAGATGAAAAACATTTAAATTTAAATAATCAATATGTATCACATATTAGTTGGACGACTTTTTAGAAATATGGATGCCACAAATACTATAAGATTTAGTCTATAAAACATTAAACACACGTTCTGTTTGGTAAAAATTAACTCATAGTGGAACAGTTAGCTGATAGTGGATAACGGATAAGCTAGCTTATTGGATTAGAAGTGTTTGATAAAATTAGCAGTTGAACTAGCTGATAAGTATAAAATGACAAAAAAAGTAAATATTTATATGTTTTTTTATATAAATTAAATGTATATAATTTATTTTAAAATAATTATCATTTTTAATACTTGAATTTATTTTAAATTGTTTATCAGTAGTTTATATGGTATTTTAAATATTTAAAATTATTGTACACGTTGTGTATGTGTTCATAGGTGACATACAGTCATACAAAGATATACAAATTATATAAGTACAAATTATATAGATGACATAAAGAACTTGAACATGCACAATAAAGTGATAATCCAAAAAAGTAAAAATAGTATAATAATTAAAATAAAAGTTTAAGATCCATTTAGGATTATAATATTTTATTTTACTTAAGAGAGGATAAAAGAGGAGTTTAAATAAATTAGTAAGGATAAAAATGAGAAAAAATATAATACGCTATAAGGTATAAGTTCAAATGCTACTTGAAGTAACATATGGACAAAACGTTATAAGCTAGTGAAAAAAAGGTATGATCTAGTGAGAAAACATTTACCAAAGCGAGCTATAAACTAATCCGCTATAAAGCTAACCGCTATAACCTAACGGATTCACCTTGCCAAAGAGAGCCTATGTAAATTGTATACCAGGATGAAGGTAATAAAAAAGTGTAAAAAAAAATAATTAAGAGTGTTAAAAACATCTTAAATATTGATATATTAAACGGGTGTTATTTAGAATACTCATTAAGAAAGCTAAAAAAAAAACTAAATGAAAATAAACCATTTAGTGTTAGAATTTGAAAAAAAAATTGTAGTCTGAATGTTTTGTTTCATTTAAAAATTTCTATTTAAACATTTTTTTAAAATGTAGCACCAAGATGACTGCGTATCAACGGTTTTTTTTTTTTTTTTAATTTCATGTAAGACCCTTTGATTTTGGGTCAGAAGTGTATCAACTGGCTGATGTACAAAGAAACAACGTGGGCTGGCTCAAGATGAAATTTAATCTTCATAAAAACGAAAAGTTCACTTAGACCCAATAGGTAGGCCATTATTTATAAGCCCAAGTAAAGAGGACTGGATTCTTGTGATCGGTGGGCTTTTCCATATAAACGTAGTTTTCTCCATGACCGTTATATTAGGGTATTGCTTTTTACATCATAATTTTTTCTCATACACCACAAATTTTTAAAAAATATTTGAATATCCATAAAATACCTTCACTATCTTAATATACTTCATAACCTATAACTTATATTCAGAAATACACCACTCCCCTCCTCCTTCCCTTCCCCTCCCCTCTTCTTCCTCTTCCCCTCTTCTCCCACCTCACCCCCACCCATTCAGCCATTCTTCCCTTCTCTTTTTCCATCTTTCCCTCTTTTAAGAGATTTTCTTTTCTGTCTTCACGAGCTTATATGAAACCATCGCTTATCTTCTCCCCACCCCTTCTCCCAATCTCGTTCATCCAAACATTTTCAAAATTTATTTGGAGAAATCAGTAATCACTAATAAAATTAGTTTGTGTCTCTCCGTAACATCATCTAACACTAGGACTCATCAAAAACCAAATCTTATAGCATCGCAAATACTATCAACTGCCCTTCTTTCGTCACAAGCCACAAGGCTTTCCTTCTTTCCCCTCTTTCGATCCTTTAGACCAGAGGAAACCCAAAAATGTTTTTTTTTGTTTAATGATTATTTCTTCAATTTGCATTCACAATAAGTCTAATTAATGGAATTTTGGCATAATAAAAAGTTTCCGCTTACTAAAAATTGGTGAACAATTTTAAAACCAAATCAATCACAGTTTGTCGCTGTGAGGGCTTGGGTGGTTGTTTTAATGGTGCGAAGGTGGCCATGGGTGCTGTTTGAGATGCTGATATTTCTGGGTATGGGTTGAAGTGTGTTTTTGCTCTCTGCTGCTAGTTTTTGTGGGGCACAAATAGTTGACTGAGACAATTATTGAATGGGTGGGGTGAGGAGGGAGAAAAGAGAAAGAGAAAGAAGAAAGAAGTGATGTATTTCTGAATAAAGGTTATGGGGGTGTATTAAGATAGTTAGGGGTATTTTAGGAATATTCAAATATTTGTAAAAATTTTGTGGTGGATGAGAAAATTTTGTGATATAAAAAGCAACACCCGTTATATTACTCAGACAAATGGGCCCAACACGATGACATATCTAGTAACATATGTGAAACTAGGTAATTTTACCGTTGACCCTTCAGCTCGTTGTCATTCCATAACCGAAACTACTTGTGCTACTTGTGCCGGAAAAAGATTCTCTCCATTTTTTGTCTCTTCATTTCTGTCCATTTCCAAATTTTTTTCAATTAAATGTGTATTATACACATGTATGTAATCCCTCCATATATTTATTATTCCAAAACTTTAGTAATGAACATTTCCATTTCTCAAGAGAAATGGAGAGGATCCCTAGCTGTGCCTATTTCCTTCAGCTCCAGCAATTTCCTAATATTGTTTTGATCTTGTTATGCTTATGGAATAGAAAGTAATTTCCTTTTGAGATGATTGGCAACTTAGTGTTATAAAGATGCTATTAACATGAGTTTGATTGTAAAGTGAATAAGTAAGAGTGTATTTACCCTTGATTAGTTAAAGTGCACTGAAATTTCAAGTCACTTTAGCTAATTAAGGGTAGGGGTGGGAATAGGTTACGTCAGGTCAGACCCTAACACAAACAGGTCCAACTTGGGTTCCAATCTTAAGGTCGGAGCTTGACCTATTAGCTTGCTATATGTCAATTTTTAAAGTTTGACCTGACCTATTTCAAAGCAAATTTAAAGCCCTATTTTCAATAAGGCCTTTACCTATAAATAGGTCATAGACTTTCACTTATAAATAGTCTTGTAGGCAACTAATGATAAAAAAAAGTCAGTAGGCCTATATTGATAAATAGACCATTAGGCCTATTTATAATATTTTTTTATA
Organism: Ammopiptanthus mongolicus; assembly: GCA_039655645.1. Classification (NCBI taxonomy): domain Eukaryota; kingdom Viridiplantae; phylum Streptophyta; class Magnoliopsida; order Fabales; family Fabaceae; genus Ammopiptanthus; species Ammopiptanthus mongolicus. The sequence goes on from CM077345.1 coordinate 4,449,550, forward strand.
TAAACTAAACTATAATATTTAATATTATAAATAATATATTATAATATTATAATAAATTAAACTAATATATATATATATATATATATATATATATATATATATATATTAAATAGGTCGAAATAGACTGGATAGACCTAATAGGCTTTTTTTAAAGTTTGAGAGACATAAGCTGACATTTTTAGCTATTTGAGTTTTTTAAAAGCCCTTACCTAATCTTTTTGGTAAATAGATCCGATCAGGTCAGACCATAAACTCCTGACTAACGGTTTAACCTATTCCCGTCACTAATTAAAGAAGGATACCCCTTACTTGTTTGCCACTTACTTTTATCTATCGCGTGATTGCTCGATTGTGCAAAATCAAATACCTGCCTATCCCCATAATCTGTCTTATTATGATTATGATTATTGTTGAGTTGTAAGATAATGACATCATCTTGGGACTCGAAAGAATTAGAGGCTTTTTATGGAAGACATGTCATGAAGCGTTTATTACAAATGAATGTCGAATGAGAAGAGGTTTGGCTCAGACTAATTCCTGTCCATTATGTGTTTTGCATGAGCAAAATTTATTTCATGTTTTTAGATACTGTTGTTATGTGAAAGTTATTTAGGAGGGCTTGATTGGTGATAGGCTTCCTCAGTTTTTTACACATCAAAATTGGAAGGATTGGCTATATGAAAATATCACACAACATGTTCTTGTTCAAGGTGTGAAGTGGAATCTATTTTTTGGTATTCTAATGGATTTGATTTGGTGCAGAAGAAATGATGGGTTTTCAACAATATTATGTGGAGTCCTTCTACTTTGGTTCCTCGTGCAAAAAGAAGTGCAAAGGCTATTATGGTGAGTTTTCAAGCTACTTCTCTAGTCCAGGGAGATATGCATCAATTGAAGACTATCAACCAGGTTCGATGGAACCAACCTAGACATGGGGAAGTTGCCTTAAATTGTGACGGGTCGATTATGAGTGCAGGTCTTTATGCAGCTTGTGGTGGTGTTTTACGAGATGAGAATGGTTCTTTTATTTTTGGGTATGCAGTCAAGTTGTGGACTTGTTCTATTTTAGCAGCTGAATTGTGGACTATTTTGCATGGATTACGTATTACTTGGAGTAGAGGGTTTTGATGTATTCGTGTGTATTCAGATTCTCGAGTGGCTTTGGGTCGCATATCACAGGGTTGTGCTAGAACCAATGTGCGTCATGCTTTGGTGGAGGAGATTGTTGCTGTTCATTAGGGAGAAGGACAAATCTGTTGGGAGCATACTCTTAGGGAAGCGAATCAAGTAGCATATGTTTTTTGCTAAATTTGGCCATTCTATAGACCATCGTATTAGGATCTTTGATTTCCCTCCCAATTTTGTTTTTAATGCCTTAAGGGCGGATGTGGCTGGTATTTGATTTCCTAAATGTTTTTAGTTTGCTTGTGCTTGGGGCTTAGTTCCCCTTTTCATTCATCAAAAAAATAATGACATCATCTTATACATAAGAAATGCGCTCCGCATGCATGATGAAAACGTTTTTGTACGCGTTTTTTTCACAATCATTTCCTATATATTTTGTCTGAGAGAAAAATATTTAAAAAGAATATGTTAGAATATGTATTTTCCTGTTTCAATGTAAAAAAAAGTGGTTTAAAATAATATAATAAAGGTAAAGTACAAATAATATTGTTATAAAAATATGTGATCATTACTCTATTCTTGTGGTTGACTTTGTTAAATCAATAAAAACAAGAATGTAAATAATGCCTGTGAACTAAGCATCAATTTGGTTTAAAGAAAAAATAGTGGAAAGAAAAAGGGGGGAAATGTACTTTTCCCTTGTTTAGTATGAAAGTAAAATGGATGGAAAGAAAAAATGACGATGAAACCCACGGGTAAATTTTTTCCTCCCAATCTGGACGAAAAGCATAGGAAAGCACGTAAAACAAGAAACATTGGCGGCAATACCTTTTTTTTGGGGCAAAAAGACTAAAATATCAACTTTTTTTATTTGTTTAAGTTATATAGGGATAATTATGTCATTGCACAAATACATTTTTTTTTTCCACTCACTTTCTATTCAATCAAACAAGAAGAGAGAAAAAATTTAGTTTTCTTTCCTTTGATTTTCTCTCCAACCAAACAATTAAATAATTATCTCATTTTCTACTCATTTTCTATTCACTTTTTTTCATAAACCAAACAAAGCCTAAATGAGAGAGTCATTCTATATCAAGAAACAAAAATATACTTCACTATGAATTTGATTATCGAAAAGTTCTTGTAGGAAGGGGTATTTGTAGCCCTATCAGAAAACAAATCAAACATAATTAGAATAGAAAATAGGCTAATCATATTATAATCCAAAACTTGAAATCCATAAAATCACTTAATCTTAAGAAAATAAAATCTAAAATTAAAATAACATAAAATTAATAACTGATATTGCATCATCCCCCACCGAAAGGACTCTCCGAAGGTAGAAAACTAGTAATTCTCCAAAAGAATAAGGTTCAATTAATGGACTTTTCAGAGGCAGATCATCCTCGAACATCCAAGTAGTATCAATAAAAGGTTGTTCTTCCACTTCACAAGACAACAATAGAAAGGAATACAACAAGGGCCAATAAATTCGTCATCAAAGGAATGATAAGAGGACCATTTGCATAATCACTATTTGAAAATATTCGCTGATGTTTGCTTGACAGGAAAATTGTGAGCCTAGAGGAAAGGTGCCATGCCATGTCCCTGCAAAATCTAAGCAAGGCAAATGTGAGAAGATGTGAGAAGATATAGGAGCTCAATGAAATGGTATATCTGTGGATAAAGAGAATAAATGATGGATAAGGTGCAGAATTGGTTTTACATAGAGGCACGTGTTTTGGTTGTAATTCCTTGTAATGGTGACAGGATGTTGTAACTCTGAAAGGTTTTTGTTTTGTTTGATGGGTGTGGTTTAGTAGTAGCATTTAGTACAGTGGCAGGGTACTTGTAATTCTGAAGGGTGTTTCTTTGTTTTCAGTTTGGAGGTGTATATGCTAAGAATACATTTGTGCTCTTTTGGTCTAGTTTTTAACAAATGATAGTGTGGGTATCTACGTACTTTGCAACCCTTCATATAAGGTGGATATGGTATTCCATAATAATGTTGCAAGTAGACATTTTGAATAAATTATATTAAATTATAAAAAAGGATATAGCCAACAACATCATAATCAATCATGGCTTCAACCTCATGTTATTGCGCGAAAAGAGAAGGAATTGTATGAACACGAGGAGCTATGCAACCTTAAAAAAAAAATGCAAGACAAGCACAGGGGCTAAGACTGGTTGTTAGGGTTGTGCGGTCCGATATTTCTTTTAAGTCTCACATCTCTTATTCTTTAGGAACTCTTTCTTGTCACATGCTATATGTGTGTGAGCCTTGTAAACCTTTTATTCATCAATAAAATAAACTTCCTACCGTAGCCGTGGACGTAGATACATACACTGTGAAGAATTACGTTATATCCGTGTGTCATTTTCTCTCCTCGTTTTCTTTAGTTCCTTTTATTATTTTTTTACCCTAACAATTGGTATCAAGAGCTTAGGTTCTTCAAAGGGATCCTAAATTTTAGGAAAGTAGTGGGAGCGATGGTTTTATCTATACCAGAAGAAGTCGTATCAACTCTTGTTAGGGAAGAAGCCAGACATTTTGAAGCAGGAAGATTGGAGTTGTTAGATCGGCACGACCTTGGCATTACCACTTACCACATTAACATTGTCCAAGAATGTCGCATTCGACATAGAGAACGAGAACACTACTACATATCTAATGAAGGCATTATCTAATATATATGTACGAGAAGTCATCCACTGCAAACAAAGTACATTTGATTTGCCAATTATTCAACCTAAAGAATGGAGAAGATAATTACGTGACTCGTCATATTAATGAATTTAATACAATTCTTGGCCAATTGATGTTAGTGCAGATTACATTTGAGGATGAGATGAAAGCGTTGATTCTAGTATCATCTTTTCTGGCTAGTTGGGCTGTCACTATTACTGCAATCAACAGTTCTTCCAGGGACAGTAAGCTAAAGCGAGGATGTTCGTAGAAGATAATTAGGGGAACCTTCTGGTTCTGCTTCTGATTCTGCACTAAATACCGAAAGCAGGGGAAATAGGAGTAAGAAGGGTTAGAATTAAAACCAAGACTGAGATAGATCAATGTTTAGAGGAAGAGGGTCATCTAATGATTGGAAGGATATTATTTGTTGGAATTGTGACAAAAGGGGTCATTTTACCAATCAATGCAGGGCACCAAAGAAGAAGAAGAATAAATATAAGAACCAGGATTATGATGAATTTGTAAATGTTGCCACTGAAGAAATTGCAGGCGTACTAATTTGCAACTTGGATAGTCCCGTTGATTCACGGGTTACAGACTCAGTTGCATTATTCCACACTACACCTTATAAAGAATTAATGTGTAATTATATTTTTCGAATGTTTAGGAAGGTTTACCTTGTAGACGACAAGTCTCCAGATATTGTGGTAAGACGTGACATTGAAATCAAAACCTCTAATGGGACACAATGAACATCACATGATTCAAACATATCCATGTTCTAAAGGGAAATCAGATATCTACTGGCCAGTTGGGTGATGAGGGGCACTATAGCACATTTGGAGATGGAACCATGAAGGTAAAGAAAGGCAATCTAGTTATAGCTCACGGAAAGAAAAGAGACTCTATTTATATGTTTGCAGAGGAAAATATTGTACCAATGGCGGAAGCTATCAAAGTCTTCGGCACATGAGTTAAAAAAGAATGAAGATTATGACTTCGAATGGTAAGCTATCAAAATTGAAGCAATTTTACGTTGATATTTGTGAAATTGAATCTTTGGAAAGTAAAAAAAAGGTTAGTTTCTCAAAGATAAAAAGACATCAATATTGGAAAAGATTAAATTGGTGCATACAAAGACATCAAAATTGGAAAAGATTGAATTGCTGTATACATATATTTGGGGACTAACCGCAGTAAAATCTATTGGAGGCTCCCGCTATTGTGTCATGCTTATCGATGATTCCACCAGAAAGGTAAGGTTTATTTTCTTAAAAATAAATCTGATGTGTTTTCTGTGTTTAAAAAGTGGAAACATAAGTTGCAAAACAGTCACGATTAAAAAATCAAAAGTTTAAAGCCTGACAATGGTGGAGACTATGATTGTTAGGAGTTTCAGGCTTTATGCTTAGAAAATGGAATTAAAATGATAAAGACAATATATGGAATAGTGTCGTGAAAAGGATGAACAGAAACTTGAACGAGAAGGTTAGGTGTATGCGGATCCAATCTAGCTTGCTCAAAATGTTATGGGCAGATGCAATAAATACAACAACTTATCTTTCAAATAGAGGACCTTCAGACCTTTGGATTTTCAATTGCCTGAAGAAGTGTGGTCTGGAATATTTCACATTTGAAAGTATTTGGTTGTGTTTCATATGTTTATATAGACTTGGACAATAGAGACAACCTGGATCTTAAGGCTAAAAAGTGTTATTTTATTGATTATGGGTCTAACATTTATCATTACAGATTTTGAGATGACCGGAATAAGAAAATCATAAGCAGAAATGTCACTTTTAATGAAAATGTGTTTTATAAGAACAATTTTTTTGCAAAATCTGCGAGCATAGGTAAATGGCCAGAACCTTCTGAGAAAGCTCCATTGGAAGAAATTTCAGAAAATGACGTAGCTAACAGAAACCAAGATAACCCAAAAAAATGGGATATAGAAGTAGAACTTGAGTTGGAACCAAAGCCAACATCAACACCAAAAAAAACCTATGACCTAAGTGAGAAGATCTAGCAGGGTGTTTATACCACCACAAAGGTATTCTCTTTCATTACTGGAGAACTATAACATTTTGGCGAGGGCATGCTGAGAATGACTCTATTAAGTAGTAGCTAGCAATGAAAGATGAGATGAAATCTCTTCAAAAGAATGGAAAATAGTTCTTGGCCAAATTAGTAACGGAAAAAAAGGCACTACAAAAGAGATAGATCTCTTGGCTAAATGGGTATGAGAAGGAAAATAAGTTTTTTTATTAATAGAAAACTAGGTGTGAATGAGTTGGATATCACATCATTAATTTATCTCTCTGGGTTGGAAGTCTCGTCATTTTTAACACTAAACACTACTTATCAACGTTAGAGTTAACACTATTATGTTGACATAAATGGAGAGATGAAAATATTAAAAAAATTAAAATCAGGGATTAATTGATAAGATTTGTTTTTAAGAGACTAAATTGATAAAGAGTGTATCTATTAAGAACTAAAATAAGATTATACTCAAATAACTATAATAGACAATAGGATAGTATTTTTTTTTTAATTCAAATCATAAAATAGATTAAATCATGTAGCTGATGAAATAAAATGGTAAATTAAACTAACACAAATTTAAGACCTAATAATACCTAATTGAAAAAATTAGATAAGATAAAATTGATTTCTAGCCAAAGTTGTGAGCGGAAGTATCAATAAGGCTCAACACAGTTGGTAGATAGCTGAACTTCTTACATATGCTTTCAAAGGTTTGATTTCTGTCATGTGTATGAAAAATATTTTGTTGGGAGAGGCAAAATTCACTTCGGTGATCTCTACTATCAGTTAGAGGATACCCTTATACACATGTGTACATCAAAAATTAAGAATAAGTCTTATTTTGTTTTCTACATTAGTTTTTATTATAATAAAATAATATAAATTAAACATCTTTTTAAAACTTTATATATTTAACCAAACTTTTTCAGGTCAGCAGTATTTATGTATTTTTTTTTTCTTTTAAGCAAATAGTGAGTAAAATTATAGGAAAAGACCCCTCCAAATGGTTTAAGCAAATAGTTAAGAGTGAAAACATCTTTAATTGCTCACTTTAAAAATTTTTTATCTAAAATTCTAAACTCGATTTAACCCAAAATAGTGAATAGTGTTTGAATTTTATAATTCCGTATTATACATAGTATTTATTGTAATTACGTGACATTTCCATTTGAAAAAAGGTCCATTAATAAAACGAGTCACCTATAAGCTAAATTCGCTTTTAATTAAAAGTGTATTATAATCTTAATGCGCGAAAAATTAATGTCCCTTCTCCATGCTGGACTCAAAGAAGTCATCTTTCCTACATGCTCCATCATCAAAATCTCAATATCAAATTTTCGCGTAAAATTCAGGTATTTGACCGTGTTCTTCTTGAGTGGTCCCCTATTGACTTCCGTTCTTGATGTGCCTCACTCACATGACCTTGAGAAAGATTAGAGCATGAGAGATCATCAAGGCTAACTTTGGAGATTCAGGCATACATAAAGATGCACGTCTCGTTGCCACTTGCCAACAGCTGGGTCGAGCACTTTCGTTAACCATAAGAAATGGATTCTGCCATGTTTTTAAATTGACTAAAAATGGGGATCTCTTTGTCGCCATTATGCTAATTCAATGGTGCTCTGTAAGAGGTTCATCCATTGGAACTCCATAGCAGTGCTGAGGTTTTCCAAGGTTGCAGTTATGTTGGTTGAGCCTTGTCTTATCAAAATTTGTTTACTAGTACCTTCAGCATTCTTCTTTGTTTAAAAACACCAACGAGAATGTTTTAATGCTCTTGGAACACATTAATTAAGGAATAAAAAAAATTTAATGTTTATTAGAAATGATGCATTTAATATATTAATAAGTGTTATATTTAATTTTTTAATATAGATACTAATACTAGTTAGTAATATCCAAACACTAATTACACATTTAAACGTAATGACCCATAATTAAAAGTTAATTAAGTGGCATGTCACCCCACTTAATTAACTTGTCACCTCATTCTATCAAAAGTAAAATCGGCCAATTCTTCAGCAGAACTCTAGTTATTATTAACTCATTTACATCAGCAATCCCAAGACATTTTTAAGTGATGTTGAGCAAGATATTTCTTTTGCTATGTATAATTGTACGTGTTATACCTTAAGGGCCCGTTTGGTGGTCAGGATAAGGGAGGCAGGATAGGATAAGCTATCCTGTCCTGTTTTAATCTGTAGTTTGGTGAACCAGCAGGATAGGATAAGCTTATCCTGTTGGCTTATCCTATCCTGTTACTTAGTTATAATTCTATCCTGAGGGTGGAGCTGGGTTAGAACCAACAGGATAGGATAAGAAAATATTTTCTTTTATCTCTTACCTTTAATATTGTTATTATTTAATTACGGTTTCAAACCTAATTAGTCAATCTTAATACTAATTAAAATATGTGATTTAATTAACAATTTTTATAAAAAGTGAAAAAAAAATTAATTTTTTATAATTTTAAAAAATGGACTAATTTATAATTAAAAAGCCAAAAATATATATTATTAAATATTTTTTAATTTAAATGTATAAAACAACCACGTAATATTAAAATTTATTTTTGAAAAAAAATATAATTTTGATATAAGGATAATTTTATCATTTGTGGATATTTTATATCATATCCTGTCATTATCTGATGCACATCAAACATTGGACAGGATAAGAGCTTATCATGCTCATATCCTATCCTATCCTTATCCAGCTCTCATATCCTATCCATCCTTATCCTATCCTGACCACCAAACGAGCCCTAACTTCATTATTAAAAATGTAATTAACTTGCATATCTATAGTAGGGTATATTCTATAATATAGAGCAACAAATTTCTTTCTCTTGCAGCCCATATGAATCTCTCTATCTCTCTGCTCAAAATCCCCTCATATTTTTTCTTTCCGGCGCAATCTCTCTGGCGCGCTTTTCTCCACTGAGAATCTTCTCGCCTGACAAAACTACTAATGGATAAAGGGTTAGGGAAAAAAAGTGTGGTTACTTGATATAATTTATTGTTTATAGTTTTATCTTATAGTTTAAGCTGGATTTTCCTTTTTGAAAGAATTGGCTAGAGAAAAAAATTCTATAATTTCAGGGGAATCTCAAATTATGCAATCATAAATCATAAATATCAATATAAATTGGCAACCGTAATACTCAAGAGTCTAGAAGAGTTATAAACGGAGTATTACATATAAAACATAGTTACTTGACGAAGAAAAAGACGAGCAACTACTGCAAGGTGATGATCATGAAAATGAACAATCTGCCGTTTCAAATTGCAGATTGCATTGGTGTTGGATAGTGAAAGCAAGACACAGTGAATGACCAAATGATCTTAATTACAAATAGCAAGATGAAGGGAAAGAAAAACACCATTAACGAGTTGCAGAGAACGATCGATGAGGTGATTCATTGAATGGCACTTTTCAAAAAGCTTGAGCTTACCATAATACTAATACAATGAATGTAAGCTAGCCTAGGTAGAGACTAGGGAGTACATAATACATACAATACAACACATAATAATATGAATTATATATTGTAGCTAGCTAGTGAGCTCTAACAAAGAAGATGCTGAACTCTGGGCCTTGAGCATGACCATCTGGATTTATCATGTACAAGGCTTCGGAATCCTTAGAACCAACCACCCTCTCAAACCTGGCTCTCATGTACGTCATTTCTCCATCTGCAGTACTACTTTCTTTATGATCAGACCCGCTTGGAAGCACCCCTGCTCCCATGGACACCCCTCTCAAATGCTGCATAACATGTAACTCATCCTCCCCCATCTGCTTCCTCCTTATTGAGTACCCAACTTTTCTGCCATTGCAATACACTGCCCACACAAACTCTTCCAACAACTTCTTTTTATTGCTTTTAGTCTCGCTCTCCAGCGCAATCCTAACTATGTCTGACGCCATTTCTTTGTTTAAAGCACTTGTAAGCATTGGTAGCTCTATAAGAAAGATCGGCATTTGACGAGTATCTTCTTGTATGGCCAGACTCACTCTCCCTTTGCGGTAACCGAAGATGGTCCCGGTGGTGGCACTGTCCTTGAGCATAGGCTTACGAGGTCTTCCCAAAAGTGCCACCATTTTGCAGCCTGAGGTCAACATAGGAAAGAGCTTGAACATCTTTACAAGGCCACCGGTGGAGAACTTGTTGCGCTTCTGATCCCCTGATGTATGGCGGAGTAGAGATGCTATTGCTGGGTTTTCCATCGGGTTGCACGGGCTAGAATGCACGGATGGCATTATTATTATGGAATGTTATATATTATATTATTATTTATATTAAGCCGATCGAGGTGACACAATTCTAGCTAGCTAGGAAATTAAACAAAGGGGTATGTTGGAGATGGCTGTTACAGCTACCTCACAGGATGGAGCATACATATAGAGAAAGAAAGGAAGGTATGATGGCTAAACTATTGGGTCTACCTTGCTAGTAAGATGTAAATAGAGGGTTAGGAAGTTAGTTGATCGGGTTGTCTTGGAATCTCTGTAGTGGGAAGTATAAGAGATCCTTTCAAATTTGCTTGAGTGAAGGAAAAATGAGATTAAAGCTTGATGTGACCATGTTTGTGAAATAGATAGGGGCTTGTGAATGTGATAAGATAAGGCAGGATGGACCACAGGTTGTGGGGTTATTGAGGAAGAAAAAAAAACTCAAAAAAAAGGTAATAGGAAAGGGGATGGGAGGAAAGGATTGTGGTAATGTTGGATTGGCATGTGCCTCTCTGATCATTACATAGAGTATCAACATCAGTTGCTTTATGCTTTTCCAAACCCATCTCAAACCTTCACTAATTATTGAGATGAACCTCATCCTTCCCCTAACATTTATGCTTTGTGTACATGAAAATTTGCTTTTGCTAGCTTGTGAGTGACTCCCTCTTTCCAGTGGCCTCCTCCTTTTTAATGTGTCAGTCAGAGACCATAAGTCATATTCAGCAAAGGTGTGTTAGGCAGTAGAAATTATCAAGAGGCCCGGTTGTAAGAAGCGGGACCTTTTCTTTCCTTTTCCTCCATTTTTCATATTATTTCCATTTCAAACTCATGCTTTTTGCACATACCCCATACTACACCTGCAACTCTACATACACCAACTACTATACAGCCTACAGGGCGTCTCATTAATTTGTGCAAAAAAACAGCTTACATTCATGAAATTATGATAATCGCAAAATAAATCTTTCCATATAATAAAACTCATTATAGCCATCCTTCAAACTAATATCTATACATAAAAAAAACGAAAGAAAAAGATAAAAACACTTTGTTAAACAGCAAGCAAGAAAGGAAATTAGATGGGTGCATTAATAATAATGTTCAACAGAAATGGGGTTAGTGTCCAAACTCCAAAGTGGGGACCCTTCACGCGACTAATGAAAAAGGAAGAAGCAAGGTCGGCATCAGCCTGGTACCATGAAAGGTTGACAAGTATACATAGGAAATAAAGTTCCTTTTACGTATGGTGCATAGCAGTATGATTTGGGATTCCTAATTTTTCTGCCTCTCATGTGCTTCTGTTTGATTGCATCATTCATTAGCTAGCTAGGATTTCTAATATAATAAATACAAAAGGTGAAAAAAAAAATCTGCAGCTTAATTAAGTTCACATATCATAATCCGGATGTTGTAACAAGTGGAGGTTAATGTAAAAAGTTCTGGTTTATGTTCTGGCGCGTTTGAGTGGATATGGATTTCAAATCTAGCAAAGAAAAGAGCTAACTGTAATTATCTCCAGCTATTGGAGCCAGCTATACCAGCGCGGATGGATTTGATATATAATTTGTGCTTTAACCTCTGGACCCAAAACACTACAAAGTCTGCTATACTGTTCCATAGCAGTGACTGATTACCAGCCACTATTTTCTAAGTATGTCCTTTCTTGGAGTGAACAATGCAATGTTTATTCTCTACCTTACACTTGTCCCCGTCTCTTGTCTTGTTTTTTACTCTGATTTTCTTTCCAAGTAAAACATCAATTTAGGCTAAATAAAATTTGACATTATTATCAGCGATAGAGCGGCAGTTTGGAATCAATGAATTAGTCTAAAATAAATGATTCTCAAATCAATGTCGCCTTGGAATTATTGGGGGTAGTGATGGGATCCATGATTGTACATACTTTTTGTAGTTCGTAGTATGTGATACATTAAATTGCTTCTTGTTCATTACATTACAGAAACATGATTATCAAAAAATACACTTTCTGGAGAAAGCGATAAGCTTTAGTGGACAATACTGGATGTGAGACTTGATAATCATAGCTTGCCAAAAATATAAAAAGGAAGATAATCATGTAGCGTGTTTGACAAAGTTAGCTCAAAAGCCAATTAAAAGTTTCCATTCAATACCTTGACAAAATACGGTTTCCATGATGATCAGCGAATACAAAGCATGCACCTTCCCATACAATTGCAGTGTTGTCACTAATGTGGAATCATATCTTGATCTCTTGAAATCGTTCAAGCAAAACTGGGAATATTTAATTAACGAGTAATAACCCTGAGCGTTAACTCAAGTGGTAAAGGGCATTCGACATTACATGAAGAATAGGAGTTACATACTTTTTTTCTTTGGTACAAAGGAGTTACATACTTTTATTTTACAACAATTGTATTTTCCCCCCTCTAGAGTAGAAATGGGTTGGGTTAGGTTACGCTAAGCCCCCTTAAATAGATTTAGAGTGCATTTGTTTAAGATTATTTGATGATAAAAATCATTTTTTTTAATTGTGTTTGTTTAAGATTTGTTAGGAAATCATTCTTTTTTTAAAAATCATTTTTATGGCTAAAATAAGAAGCTATTTCATTTAGATTCTCACTAAAATCTGATTCTATAGAGGAGAAAGTAGATATATTTGTTACAAATTATAAAAAAATGATTTTCATTTAATCTCTAAATCATTTTATATGAAAATCATTTTTTATAATCTGTAAAAATTAATCCTTAGACATGTTTTGCAAAGGGTTGGCTCAAGCCTGACTTGTTATTCTTCATAAGCTTGTTTCTGGAGCTCAACATGACCTATTTATGAAAATATAAAAGTTTGACTTGACCTGAAAGTTTATTTAAAAGAATACATTATTAGATCTTCATATAGGTTTAAATTATATATATATATATATATATATATTTAAAATTTTAAGATTTAATTGTTATGTATTCACGTAAAGATTTTTATATTACTAATCAATCATGAACTATCACATCATTATAAATGTTTGATCCTTATAATAACTATCTGAAAAGTCATGTATTGGATGATTTGTAATTGGTTTATAATGTACATACCATACATTGACAGTGTATCAAAATAATTAATTTTATATAAAATAAATACACCATACAATATATAAATTTGTATTTATTTTTTTTTCAACAAAAATTACAAATTTATAATTATATAAATATTATATAAATAGGTGAACCTTGATAGGATAATATGATTTTTCAAAAGCTAAAATTTTAGTTCAAATAGTTAAATAAATGTTTCAAGAAGTCTAAACCTAACTTGTTTGCTAAATAAGCCCGACCTATGTAATCTAGAAGAGGCTAAGTTATAGGCCTTCAAGGCTCCGACGGACCACTCGAGATGTTCCTATCATCTGTCCTTCTTCTTCCCCTAAAGCTATAAATTATATATAATAATTTAATAAATAAATGAAAAATAATACATCATTTTAATAACAATGTAAGAATAAATAAAAGTATAATATTTATAAATTACTTTTATCACATCGTATTTAAGAAATCCATTCTTAAGAATGAAATCTTCATCTCTCGTATATCTATTTCACAAATTATTATAAAAAATTACTTATGTTCAATGAAATTAAAATTAGAATCATCAATTTTACATACTAAAGATATATTATGAATTTAACAGAATATTTTTTTTTTTTTTACAACAGAAACTTTTATTTAAATCAGAATAACTTATATTAAAGTTTTATAAATGCAGGAGTTGCTCCCCCCTCCCCCTATTTTAATTATCAACAAGAGTAATGTGGATAAGTTCCTTTTTTAATTCGTTGTTAAAATAATTCAGTAGCATACAGCACCGTTTTTCCAATATTGTTGTACATACACCACCACTTTTGTCTATCCACCCCCTCACTTTTAATTTTGAAACGTAAAATGACTTTTTTGTCCCTATGAATTTGAAAAACAATTCCTTTTTTTTCGTCTCTCTTCGTTAAACTACTTGCCGGAATATGGCCTCTGGCAACTAATTGCCAGATAATTTTTTTTTATTCCGACAGTGGTTAGGTGGACGGCGCAGCAAACGAGAGGGAGTCTTTGACAGTGAAGACTGATTCACATTCAGTGCAACAATAATGGTGGAAGAAGTTACTGAGTTGGTGAGGATACTGAGTTCTGATGAGGGTCAAAGAAGTAGATGAAGATATAAAAGGAAAGGAGACTGAAAACTGAAAAGTGGGATTGAGAAAACAAGGAAAAATTCCTTTCCTCTACTCTCAAAACCCAAAACGTGAAGAGTTCCCGTCCTCTCTATTTTTTTTTTCCACAAAAACAAACGTGAAGTTTCCTCTACTCTGCGAATATAAAAAATTTGTATTCCGAAAATTAGTTATCGGGATAAAAAAAAATTATGATCTAACAATTAATTATCGAAACACAAATTTTTTGTATTTCGATAATTAATTGCTAAAAGATCATGAAACAACAAGAATGGGTGGTGTGTGAAGGTATTTTTAGAATAAAAAAATTAAAAATAAAATTGTGATGGTGGATGAAGTAAATGAGCACCACCCTTTTCTGTAGCTATAGAGGCTCAAAAGTCCACCTGTTTTCGGTCTCGTTGAAGTCCAAAACAAAATTCTCGGCCCGTTACGACAACCATCGTTTTTATGGGAAAAGATATCATCTATCCGCTAGAAGACCCAAAAACAAAAGAAAGGAAATAGATAGAGAGCTAGGATAGATGCATAACATCTATATCTATCTATAAACATTACAATAGAGAAGCCGAGGGTTTATGTACAATTGTACATGATCCTGTTCATTTTGGATGTATAGGCACGTGACATCCTCAAGCTTTTTTTTTTTTTTCTGTTATTTTAAATTTTAAGATTTTTTTATTTAATTAGTATTTTATGCCCACATGTAAGTTTCCAATTTTTATGGGAAAGTGGGTAGCATGTTTGCCGGGCTGACCCAAGCCCAAGCCCAAGATAAGATAAGGCCTAAAGCAAGCTGAGGCCTTAATTATGGAACGATGCTTCATATGTACACTTTTTGTTAGGTATTAAAATGGAGACGAGACCATAAAATTAAAAAACTATGTAGAGGGCTGAGTGAAAGTAAGGGCTTGTCTAGCCTTACCCTTAGACCAATCCCGTGTGTTTTGAGTGGTTAGCTTTTATGACATCCTAGAGGTTATTATATTTTTAAAGCATCTTTCTAGAAGGTGAGGAGAATGATCACTTTGATGCTTAAGCTAAATCTTTATCAATAATTTTTACTTATGGGAAAAAAATGTTAGTGAAATACACAATGGGCAAATACAAATTGTGGATTTGACCGTCCCTCATTATATTTTTTCATTTGTTTCACTACTTATTCAATATAATTACCACTCATACTTTTTCAACTGGTGTTTGACTCCCCTATCTGTGAAAAATGGAATTAAGAACTTTCAAGAAGGTGAAACCTTCTGAAGACATAGATCTCGAAGATGCTCCAAGAGAAGAGAAAAGGCAACAGTTGAATGAAGAGAGATTATTTCTCATTGATTCATTCTGAATTACAAGGTATTGTTATGTATACAATTGGATTCAGATCCTCTCTATCCACTCTCTTTCCATCATTTCTATCTCTTTCTTTTTTTTTCTCTCTCTTCATCATTTTCCAATTATCTCCCCCTTTTCTCTCTTTTTCCACTCTAATTTTTTTGGTGGAGAGGCTAGAAAGAATTCATATTGTATACAATTGGGTTAACTGACTATCATCGAATTAAAAAGGGTAAAACGGTTATGTCAGTAACTAACTAAAAACTAATTATGCTTAAATTCATTATAAGCTATGACAGCATATATCACTTTGACACCCCCACAAGTTGGAATGAACATGCCAAGCTTGGAAGGATACTAGAAACAGTGAATAATAAAATAAAAATCTTAATACAAATAATAAAAAAGGATATTAGAGTATCCGTTAACTCTACTAGGAAAAGAAATAAATCTAACAATGAAGAGAGTGAAATAAGTTAAGAAGAGAAAAATAAATTGGAGATAAAAAAATTACTATACAACATGATCCCGTTAGAGTATGTAGACTTTGTAATGATTTTAGTTAAATGAGATAAGACTAATTATGAACTTTATAATAAAAATTGAATCAATTCTTATTTAATATTTTTTATTACAAAAGTTATTTGACGATATAATACTATGTTTAATTGAAAAACTTATCAGAAATGAGGGAGCCATGGCTCCCCTTGGTCACACCCAAGCTCTCCACCGGTGCTCATCCTAGCACACTCACTAATCGAGTCATGATTGGATTACAATTAGATCTAAAAATTTGACCCAATAAAATATGCCTATGTCCGACATGGGATCAAGAATTTCGGGCTTCCTAACGTTGGTAAAAAAGAAATCCTATTCTATTTTCCAGTGATTAATTTAGGGTGAATTCTATGGTATCTCAAGGATAATTTTATCATGTCTAGGTGATTCAATCAGGTTGTGAGAATCATTTAACTTAATCCATTAATATGACTCATTTAATTAAGATAGCACATTCTGATTCAAAAAGATAACTTTTACCCCATAATTATTAGAGATACCGAAGAATGTACACTACAACAAAATGCATTTTTAGCGGCAATTATTATGGCCTTTAACGGCAATAGTAATGGCCGCCAAAACCTTTACCGGCAATTATTAATTAGCTGGTATATCCAGTGTCGCTAAAAGTTTTCCTGGCAATTGTAGGAAAAGCTGGTAAAGGCCCAAATAATTGCCGCTAAAAGTCAAAAGTTTTAGCGACAATTATCATGGTTTTAGTGGCAATTTTAATGGCCACTAAATATGATTTT